>JAZHPH010000119.1:159391-207490 GCA_037356405.1 Nasonia oneida | reverse complement strand
AGCAGATTTTTTGTTATTTGACCTTGAATTGACCTTCTCAAGGTCACTAAAGCAAACTTAAAAAATCCTTTGCGACGTAATTTTTTCCGCTCTATCCGATCCCAAGGTCAATAATAGAGGGTCCTATTTAAAAAAATCACAATTACCCTCAAATGACCTTGAAAATCCAGTACAAGGTCATAGGTGTTTGTGTCATTCGATGGCCCCCTTTACCCCCTTCAACTTTTGTTAAGGTCATTTTTCGTTAAAATTAGTTTTTCCATGGTTTTTTGTCGTGGTCGGATTAAAATGGAACACCCTGTATATATATCTTAAAAAGTATTTGATTGAAAAATTCGAATAAATGTTACAATAAAAGTCTTTGAGTGGTTTTATTGGAAAACGCATCCTAAAAGAGCTAAAAATCATTGATAATAGGCAAAAAATGCTAGAATTGCTTAAACCCCCAATTTTAACCAGCTATAACTGAAAGCCTAGTGAAGGGATCGCACTGAAAATTGTTTGCGAGTCAGGTACACCATGTAGAAGATGTACATGCAGTTTGGGCCATAATTAAAATTTTAATCTTTGATTTGACAGAACAACCCACCCACATACATACATAGACACACACCCTCGTCCAGGGAGGAAGTTCGCTTCCCACGGGGAGTGGCATCCCCGGACTGCTCGAGCAAGTAAGGCGGTACAAAGGCCGCCTCGTATATGACTGAATGACCGTTTTCTGCGACCTAAGGGAGAGTGCGGCGGACCTCATTCTGCATGCTCTACAGGAATAGCAATCCTGAGATGCTCGAGCAAGCAAGGCAGTACAAAGGTCACCTCGTGTGCGACTGGAGGATTGTCTTCTGCGACCTTAAGGAGAGTGCTATAGACTTCGGTCTGTATGCTCTACAAAAATAGCAATTCTTAGGTACCCGAGCTCGCTGGGCGACAAGAAGGTCTGATTGTCGTCTTTATTGGCCGCCCGTGCCCTGCTTAGTCTCTCGGACTATGCTCTTAAGCCTGCGGAAACTACATTGCTGGCACTCCCAGGCTGCCGGATAGTACAGGGACTTGGGTCCGTCGAGCCAACTGGACCTGGCTGCCCTATCAGCCGGCGAAAATCTTCTTGGCCGTAGTAGAGCTGGATGGCGCCCGGATATGGGTCCTGCTGCGGTCAGGGGCTTGCCGAGGCCACTGTAACTGGTGAGAGATGTCCCACAACGGAAGGTGTGTCATGGGATAACGCATGGGGCGGGAGAGCGGTGTGAGAGCTAAGACGTTGTACGTGTGTAGAGGAGTTTGAGAGAAGAAAAAAAAATAGAAGTAAATCAAAAGAAGAATACGTTAAAAGCGTCGAGACCGTCGACACCGGGGACACCAACCTCCAAACCAGCTCAACAAGGTGATACCTTTAGTGGTCTGAAGAGCATAATCACCAAAGTGAACAAGTACACTAAAGGCAAGACCAACGTGCACGGTCCAATTAAAACGGGTCTCACGAAGGCATTGAAAGAGCTGGAGAAGATAGAGAAGAAAGCTACGTGCCTATTAAAGGTACCAGAGCTTCGTCTAGGAAAAAATTCTTTGCACTCACAAACGAACAGTCAGGAGAGTTTGGCAAGTGTGGCCAGTGCGAGAAGCACGAGCACCAATTCGTTAACTCAGCAAATGACAGAATACAGGCGGTACAGGCAGGAAGCAATAAAGGCACGTAAGAAAGAAAAGGAGCACATTGCGAAGCTGGAAAAGAAAGTATATTACCTAATCGGGGATTGTTATTTTACACCAAGGAGCATAGAAGACATCGCACAACGGACCCAAAAACTCAAAATTTTGGTGACCCAGTTGAAGGAGATACATGAAGTGGAAGATAATAAGGATAAAAGTTACGAACATTGCGTCAAATATTATGAATATTATCACGAAGTACGGGAGAAAGCGAGAAGACGCGCACAAAGTCAGCTCATAAGAGATGCTGTACTTTTAAGCGCAGGGGCCAAGAGGCCGAGAAGTAGCCCGACTAGCAGCCCAGAAGAGAAGAGCGAAGAAAAGTAAAGCAGGAAGAGACAGCGACGTGAGAAAGCGACGATGCAGCGTGAGATCTTCGTTCCGAGTCACCCGAAATGCATCAGACCGACGGGAGAAAGTCCCAACAAGAACAAGCGGCCTAAAGGGCTACTACTTAAAGTGAGGCAAAATGTACAAGACGTACGCGGAAGTCCTGGGGAAAATCCAAAAGGAAGTAAACCCAGACACCACTGGAACGATGGTGCTGGGAGTCAAGCAAACAAGAAGTGGAGACGTCCTTCTAAAACTGGGAAGGGGGTCTGACAGAACAGCATTTACTGCGAAAGTGAAAAAAGTAGTGCTGGGCCTTGAACAAGTCAAAAAGGAAGAACGGAAGACAACCCTGAAAATAAGGGATATGGACTCGAAAGCTACAGAAGAAGAGGTGAGAGCATCAATAGAAAGAGCCCTCGGAAAGCCAGACAATTGCAGGAGGGTGACCCTATTAAAAACTAACATGAGAGGCGTTAGAATGGCCATAGTGATACTCGGCAAGAAAGAGGCCGAGAAGCTCCTAGAGATAGGGCACAGCCGCGTATGCCTTGTAAGTTGCAGGATCATAAAGCGTGTGAAGGTAGTGCGGTGCCACAAGTGCCTAGGCTTCGGACACTGGAAGGATGAGTGCAATGGAGCAGATAGGTCGAACCTTTGCTTTAAGTGTGGAGGATCATCGCATGGATGAATGCCAAATAGATTCGAGCTGTTTCCTCTGTAAAGAGGATAGTCAAAAGAAAGAAAACTGTAAACATGTATCTGGCTCCGGCGGCTGCATTGTATTCAGGCGCGCCTTAGACACTGCGAAGAAGAAAGAAAGATGAGCCTTGCAACGTCCATATCCAGAGGCTGGATATATACCTGGGGAGCCTAGTCAGCGTCGCACGAGCCTGCGCTACACATCAGGGCCCGGCACCTCAAATTTGAATTTCTGTAGGTACGGGCGTGAGCAGCGAGCTGCGGCAACGAAAGTTCGGCAGTATGGCCACGCCTACTTCTTCGCTTCGGGCGCGCACTTTCTCTCTGGCACGTACGGATTCGCGCCGTTCGGATGTTTTCGGGCGTGTCTGCGTGCAATTAAACTCAGTAACAGCGTTGCGTATATACAAACGCGTTACTGAGGCCATCTTGTCGAGCGCGTCTCTCGTAGCATGCTCACGCCTTGCGTCGCGACAGTCAGTACGCATTTCCTCCTCAAACTCTATATACTGTTATGACCGGGTACGGGTTAATGTAAATAACAACACATTATTTATAAAATCACAACTTAAACTCAAACTCTCTTTATTCTAATCGTACACGACTCAGCTCATCAGCTGTCACGATCAGACATAAGCAACAACATCCGCGATGTCGTTGATCTCGTTGCTAAGGTCGCTATGCGCGATTCTTTGTGTTCGAATCGCGCAACATTCAGGCTCGGTCACAACAATACCTATCTATCAAAATGTCGATAGACATTACGTTCTCCACGATATCCAGAAGGAGGCCAGTATTCCTGTTAGTGCAACGAATGCCGTGCAGCGCAACACAGGAATAGTGTATATTTTATCTTTTTAATTTACTTAATACTAACTTAGTGTACCCGGGGATATTCCGTGAGGACTGATACGGGGAGTTTCTCCAACTGTGGAAAAACTCAGCACGCAATATTAACACATAACTCGCCTCCGACGGGACATTAAAGTACCGCTATATGTCGTCTAGCTGGACTGGCTACGTCAGACCCCAGTCGGTTGTCCTAAGACGTACAACGATCTATGTAATTATTAATCATTTCGCTTTAACACGCTTGTGCGTATAACAAGTATCACGCACAAGATCATCGTAGTCATTATCAACGGTTCATTATTCTGAAACATCTATACAGTAGTATTTCTTTACATTCGCGTTTATCAATTATTATACTACAAGTTGTTCAAACTGTAAAACCTGTTGAAAACCAGACTTACGTCTGTGTCGCTGGCAAGGCTCAACAAATTGTTCCGACAATATTCATTTGTAACGGAATATTTCCATTACATCTGTTCAAATTTTAGTTAAAAAAAATGTATATTTGATCATGGGATAACCTTGACTTTGACCCTGAGGTACTAAGCGGTCTTTAAATTTGGATTCAGCGGCCCAAAAAATATGTTAGAATGATAACTTGACTCAATTTCACTAATTGTCGAGGATTTGACCTTCAAACGATCTCCAATTCGGCCTGATGGAGACAAACGGACACCGGATTTGGATTCGGTGACCCTGAAAACATAACGACATAGTAGTTTGCCCCATGAAAACCCATTATCTTATTGTCATACGAATCCTCCACCCAACAAGATTAAGTGACCTTCATATGACCTTGAGGGTTATATAAAAAAAAAATTGAATATCTATCTGGACGTAAAATTTCCCGGTCTTTCAGAATCTGAAATATTATTATCAACCAATGATATAATTATAGAAATTTATGAAAATCACTTTAATAATAACTAGGGAGGGGGGGGGGGTACCCCTCTGCTCACTTCGCTTGCCAACCCCTAATATCAATTTTCGTTTTTAATTGTATAATTTTATAATTTTCAAATCTTCTCATTACGATTTTGATTGTTAATTCCAAAATGATTATTTTTTGAATTAAACACGCTTCGCTTGCCAACCTCCAATTTTAAAATGGGTAGTAATTTATAAGTTGAAAATATTTCTACTGCAGTTCTAATTTTAATTGTATTCGATATTCGAAAATCTATTATGTTTAAACTCGCAGTGGTTACCTATAACATAATGCATACCAAACGTATCAACAACATATAACAACAAATTCTTGGCGACTTTGTATTCACGTCGCTTCAAAAATTTGGTTACATTTGAGTTAAATTCGAAGTTTAACTCGCGATTTTAATGCTATATGCACAAATAGTCTGTTACAATGCCGCTACCCTAAGCGGGTCTTGGGCGTTGTCGTCCAGATCGGACGGGTGGGTGCCTATCACCACTACACAGCGCGTCCTTAGGTCGCGGATAGAGGAACAGCCCTTGAGAAAGAGGTTAGCTGCGAGTAAATTGAATAAGCAGCCGCGGTCAGCCGATAGGAACAGGCGTGGGTGTGATGAGCCCACACTGTCGAACGCATTCATCTAGAAACACTACGCAAGCACCACAACAAAAAACTAACAGTAAGGAAAATAACCCACGCGAAATGTACAGAGAGATTAACGCCATCAGAAAGGGTTTTAGGAGTAGAGCGCAATTGATGAAGGACGAAAACGGACACCTCGTAACAAATAACAACGAATTACTGTCGCTGTGGAAAAATTATTTCGATAAATTATTAAAAGTGCACGAAAATAGCGAAGAATTAGGGGACGAAATTCACACTGCTGAACTCCACGTGGAGGAACCGAGCTACCAAGAAGTAGAGGCCGCGATTAAAAAACTAAAAAATAACAAAGCCGCGGGAAATGACTCATACCAGCTGAGTTACTCAAATATGGGGGCGTCGAGGTCACTTTCAAAATCTATAAACTAGTATGTGCCATCTGGAAAAAATGAAACAATACCCTAAAATTGGAAGGAATCTATCATTATACCGATTTTTAAAAAGGGGGATAAGACAGACTGCAATAACTATAGGGGTATCTCACTTTTAGCAACGTGCTACAAAGTTCTGTCAAAAGTAATACAAGCTAGACTCACTCCATTCGCGGAAGATATAGTAGGAGATTATCAGTGCGGATTTCGGCGCAACAGATCGACGAGCGATCAAATGTTTACCATAAGACAGTTGTTAGAGAAAAAGTGGGAATTTTGCGAAACTATACACCAACTATTTATAGATTTTAAAAAAGCGCACGACTCACGAGTATACAGGGTTAGAAGTGAGTGAATCAAAAACAAAGTACTGTACGGATGCGAAACGTGGGCTCTCACTAAGCAGGCGGACAACCGTTTTAGGGTATTTGAAAATAAAGTCTTGCGAAAAATATACGGGACAAAGAAAGATGAGGAAACCGGGGAATGGAGGAGACTACACAATGATGAGTTACACAATCTGTACGCGTCACCAAATATTAACAGAATAATAAAATCGCGCAGATTGGGATGGGCAGGGCACGTAGCGAGAATGGGAGACGACCGTACGGCAGCGCGTGTCATGAAGGGCAGGCCGATGGTAACGCGACCTCTAGGTAGACCTAGACGTAGATGGGAGGACAACGTAAAAGCGGATCTAGTAGAAATAGGACGGGTGGGTGTCGATCGGAGAGGTGCATCTTGGGTGGGGTTGACACAAGATAGGGAAGCGTGGAAGGCTTGCGTAGATGAGGCGATGAACTTTCGAGTTCCAAATACCACGTAAAAAAAAAAATAAGCACAAATAGTTTGGTTGTTCCTATAAAACTGAATTCAAAATTAAATCGCGAGTTTTTATATATAAATTATTGTGCAAGATACTAAATCCAGGCTGCAATCATTTGAAAGAGAAAAGGAGAGATAGAAGGAGAGAAAGAAAGAGGAAAAGAGAGATAGAGAGGCAATTGCTTATTTCGTTGCTTTTCGTAATTTTTGTTTAATACGGAAGAAAATCATATGAAAATTAGAGCCAAAATTGTAAATCATGTTTATAAGAATTAGGAATATTTTGAGCCATTTATCGTAGGCGATAAATCTTTAAAAAGTACTGATAGAAGTACTTATAAAATGCACATGTCAATGAATGGTACGTACGTCAGTCAAGTGAAAATTATAGCATTTGTTCGTGTATATTCTGGAGAATTTCAAGGTGTTAAAATTAAAGATAAATATGAGATCGGAAAATATTAATTTTTCATCTTTTATTTTAAATATTGGTGATGGACATATTGACAGTTTTAAGATTCCAGATAAATGGAAAACTAATAACATATGCAATAAAATTTACGGTTCAGTTATATCTGTAAATAATAATCTTTTAAACAGAGTCATTTTATCGCCCCATAATGAAGATATTTACAAAAGAAATAAAATATTAAAAAAAAAAAAATTAATAGCGAGGAAGTTATCTATTATAGTATTGATTACGCTAGACATGAACGTGTTGATGAAACTCATAGTGATGCTGAATTAAAGTATCCAACAGAATATTCAAAGTCTCTGAAATTCCCACGTTTCCCAGTACATAAATTGATTTTAGTATTATTCCGTCGACAATTTCCTCTAATTGTCGCTTTTGCCATGACTATACATAAATCGCAAGGACAAAGTTTTGACATAGTTGGTATTTATATTCATAAGCCATTTTTTTCTCACGGTCAGTTTTTAATGTGTTTTGCTCAGTTAAATACAGACAAAATTATTAAAAATAAAGAAATCTCTCTTTTAAATAACTTTTCAAATAGGGAATTAACATTTTCGAATTTCTATAAAAAAAGTATAATTTCAATAAACTTTTTGAACACTTATAATTGCAAAAACCAAATAACACTTGTATTACAATTTGATTATAAAATCTTGCCATTGCCTTTCTTCTGGAAAGCTGCTTCGGACTTGAGAATCGCTAACACAAACAACTTTGAAGTTAAGTTTAAAACAGTTGAAATTCATACGCGTACAGCCCTTATTCAAAATATTTCGAATGGCAATTTGTGTATAAGATTTAAATTTATTAGTACATCTCCATTGCTGTATAATCTATTCTTTATAAATTCCAAAATAACCCCGAATCTAAAAATTTCTATGAACGAAACAAAAATGTATTACGTTATTCTTGTAATTATTATAATCGACGATTTAAAAATTTAAAAGCTTCGTGAAAACATTATTAGTGGTATACAATCGTAAAAATACGGCTGATTTGCGAATAGCAATTAAACAAAGTCCATTCAAAAGAACTCAAGAAAATCTTGTCCGCCGAATTCACTGTATTGACACTGAGACTAGTGGACAACTATATCGACTTCATAGACGTCACGCTGTCAAGCATAGAACTGATAACGTGTTCTTAATTCAAGAAAATATTTCCACATCATCCTACCAACTAATAACGCAGAGAAGCAGCAAGCGTGGGTTCGATGATACAACCAGTAAACTCCGTACGATCACCATACGCTGACTTATAGGATTTTAGTGGACATCAATGGCCAGACAGCATATGTCCAGGACACAGAAACAGACACGGACAAAAAAAATGACCTTCAGCGGAAATGAAAATTGTCGGGGACATCTCAGTTACTTGAGGACATTCTACTTTCTTGGGCATAACTTTTAATTCAGACTCGCAATTTTTTTCAAACAGACTAAAAATACATTTCGAACACACTTTATCCAGCGTGGACAGTCCACGGGACTTATATATGGACGGACATATGTTACAACGCGGACAATCCAAGTATTTCGAAGACAAATGTTACATCTCGGACGTCCGGACGAGTCCGAGCAGACTAACGTGACTTGAACAGAACCACAAGGGACATTACCAGACATGAACCGATTTCCGCAGACAAAAACACTTTTGCAAAGGAAAATTTTCAAAGCAGACAAATTACATCGAGCCCGTGCTACCAGAGAGCAGACTTCCACTGAACCCGCTGACCTCGAAGAACTAAAGGAGTGGGACAATCTCCGAGAGAGCGGACGTCCACCACGTGCACCATGTCCACCAAGTCCCCCGAGCGGACGCGCATATACTACTACAAATGTTAATAAACATGGGACATTTTTTTTTTTATTTTTGTGCCAGCTCCATTGCCGAGGACAGCAATATTCTAGGGGGGGAGGTGTAATGTCCCACGTTTATACTCTTAAGGAGACCTAACCACCTTAAACCACTTTTTTGAAAACATATGAATGGGCCGTAAAATGTATGTAATATAAGGTTTTCGAGTGCGCTGATTACGAATCTATCATCAGATTTGCAAAAAAAATTGTTTAAACAACCTATATAAATAATGTATAGCAAAATTAATAATTTTTCAAGTCAAATACTTTTTGCACGCTAATGCCCACATACATACATATATCTACTATATTTATTATTTGTTAGCTTCTTTTATGTGTGCGTGTGTGTGTGTGTAATATAAAAGTAAAATAAATCAACCTACAACCACAACAGGGGACAGATACAGATACAAGGAACAGCTCGCTATGCGGAATGGAGAATAAGCTTTTGACTGGCTCAAAATTTGATACACAGGGGTTTTTTGGAGTTCATAATTACAATTCTGATGTCAAAATGTAAAATTTAAAATGGCGGACGGATATGGTGGATCCAACATGATGGCGTACAGGTCGTTGCCATACTAAATGAACATATTGCATAGTCGCATATACAATAATTGATAATAATAGTATAAATTGTTCTTAATTCTTGAATAAGTTTATATCTATCAGAACTATTAGGATACTACTTTTCCATTAACGTCTTCCTCCCTTTTCAAATGAAAATTGTTTTTCTGACTTGAGTTGCATACTCGGATCGTTTTTTGAATCTTCCATTGAGACATCTCTACAACAGTATTATTTTATTGGAATCGCGGCTACGGAAAAATTGGTGCTCGTGAGGTTTACAAATTGCCGAAATTTTGTCAGTCATATCCTTCTATTGTTTGCATTATTCGTTTTCAGAATAAATGAGACAATTTTCCATTCGTCGATGTCAACTGTGAGTGAACATCTGCCGACAGTCCTTTTCAGGATAGTTGGTGAGTTATTTCATTCTACGATGACAATTTCCAGTGTTCGCTTACCAACAGTCCTTTTCAGGATAGTTGGTGAGTTCTTTCATTCGTGGTTGACAATTTTCAGTATTTGCTTGCCGACAGTCCTTTTCAGGATAGTTGGTAAGTTATTTCATTTGTGATTGTCAATTTGCAGGCGGTATATTATTTTCTTTTTCACAAATCATAAGATTTACATCTACGTCATGTCTTCTAAAAAATCTCAACATACTGATAGATGCTGTAATCCTTATGCGAATTTGGGTAATCCACATCACAAGGGGAAAGATCTGAGAATGGTTTCTGAGTATCTGAGAAACAAGTTTCCCTATTTGTCTGATAGATCTAATATGTTGGAACTGCAGGCACGAAAAATACAGCTGTTCAAACAATAGTATTGAGATATCTCTCAGTAATGAGAGTGATACAGATTTTGTTCATTGTGATTCATTCGACCAAAGGAACGTTTCATTATCTGCAGCTGATGAACAGAATTTATCATCGCAAGGTAATACATCAGTAGTAGAAGTTACTGATAACGATGTTCGATCCGAAAGAGAAATGCAATTGGAAGATATCTTGACTAAATTGAAGGAAAAATTTTCTTCGTTACAAATAACGGACCCTTTAAGGAAACGTATTCTCACTTTTGCACCAGAAGTATGGAGTGTCAATAAAATTGCAAAAGAATTCAATTGTAGTAGGCGACTAGCTAAACAATCAAAGGAACTTAGAGCTTCAGGAGGTGTATTGGCAAATACTATAGCAAAAGCTGGAAAGCCATTGCCTGATCAGACTGTACGAAAAGTCAAAGATTTTTATATGAATGATATCAATAGTAGAGTTATGTCTGGCAAAAAAGATGTCGTTTCTGTTAAATCAGCAGAAGATCGTTGTTTAGAACAAAAACGTCTTCTTCTTTTAGATTTAAGAGAACTTCATAAATTGTACAAAGAAAGCAAACCTAAATTTCTTGTTAGTTTCAGTAAATTTACACAATTGCGTCCGAAACAATGCGTTCTTGCGGGGTCTTCTGGCACTGGAATTGTTTACTAGGTGAATGTAATCTATGTTCGAACACAGTAGACTTGTCGCGATTCTTACATTAATTATTAGATAGTAAAGGCATCGATAAAGTCCAATACAGTACCTGGGGTACAACTGACAGGTCAACTCTACAAACTCAACTCTTTTCATCGCTCAATTTCGTAGAAGAGTTATGCGATAGATTAACAACTCTAAAGCCTCATTCTTTTATTTCTAAGCAACAATCACAGTTTTTCGAAGAAAAGAAAAATAATTTATGCATCGGTGAGATACTAGCTGTCTTCGACTTTTCTGAAAATTATAAATTTATTGTTCAAGATGCATCTTAGGCATTTCATTTTAATAATAAACAATGCACCCTTTTTCCTGTAGTATGCTACTATAAGGAAAACCAAGAATTGAAGTATAAGAGTATCATATTGTGTAGTATATACTGTGCGTATATACTGTGCAGATGAAGTTAATTCACCATTTAAAAAAAGAAGTCAGTGCAAAGAAAATAATTTACTTTAGCGATGGTGCAAAACAGCACTTTAAGAACAAATTTCAAATGATTAATTTGAAACATCACGAGAGAGACTGGAATTAAGGCTGAGTGGCATATGCATGCATCTGCGAGCGGTAAAGGCGCTTCAGACGGTATTGGAGCAACATTCAAAAGAGAAGCTTCGAGACAAAGTCTTTTGCGTAAATCAACTGAGCCTATTTTATCACCGCTTCAGCTCTTTCAATGGGGTAATCAATCCATGAAAAATATATTATTCTTTTATAGTAAATGAGAGCATACAAAATCTCAGAGATTTTTAAACGCAAGGTTCAAAAAAGCTCCTGCAGTACCTCAAATATCAAAACATCATTGTTTTATCGCGGAAAAAGGAAAGATTCTGTCATCAAAGAGATACTTTAATGCTTCAGATGGATTAAATCTTATTTATAAAACATGAAACTTTACGAATGAGTGATGAACGCATCAGCTCATAATATTTCTCCAATATAAAAATCCGCGATGTTCCAATTTTCACACTGCTTCACGGACTTTAAGCGAACTCGCGTCAGTAAGACCCATATAACCTCGATATTGCTATATCGAATGAAATAACTCTAACACCGAATTTATGACTTTAAAAAAACGTCCCTGATAAGTGATTTCAAGACGTTTTCAGAATCGTTATAGAAATTACATTACTATTACTGACCATGTGTGCATACACCATGCCCCTTTTAATTTGCAAGGGCCTAATTTTGTAATATTGACATTAAAATAGAAATTGCCGAACTCACAAACCCCTCAGCATCAATTTTTGAGCCAGTCAAACGATTGTTCACCATTTTGTATTGCAAGGGCCTATGCGGCCGCCATATTGGGTCCGTCATCATGTTGGATCCACCATATCTGTCCGCCATTTTAAATTTTACATTTTGACATCAGAATTGTAATTATGAACTCCAAAAACCCCTGTGTATCAAATTATGAGCCAGTCGAACGCTTATTCTCCATTTTGAATATCTAGGGTCCATAAGGATGCCATATTGGATTCACCATCTTGAATTTAGTAATTTGGATATCAGAATTGTAATTATCGACCCCAAAAACCCCTGAGTTCTCAAATTTAGAGCCAGTCAAAAGGTTATCTTCTATTTTCAATTGCAAGAGCCTATACGGCTGACATATTGGATCCGCCATCTTGAATTTCATCAGTTTTAGACTTGATCCATATTTTATGTCATTAATTACTTTTGCGTAAACATTTTTAGCCTGATGCGCTCATTCATTTTGAATAATTTCTGTAATGAAACTAAAGTCCTACATCAAGCCGTTGTATTAAGCCGCCATATCGTGTCAGCCATTTTGAAAATCGAAAAACGCCACTCGGCTCCAAAAACTAGACGAAAAAACACAAATTTTGAATCCTCGATTGACTCTTAAAAGTTTAAACAATTCTGGAGAGCAGGGGGTGTCCGGTTGACAAATAATGTCTCATATGCATATATATATATATATATATATATATATATATATATATATATATATATACATATTTTGGAAAATTTTGGAAAATATTGAAAATTTTGGAAAATTTTGGAAAATATTGAAAATTTTGGAAAATTTTGATATTTTGGAAATTGTTTCAACAGTTTTTAACGATTTAAAGCTTTAGTAAGGAGATGAACAAAAAAATTGAATCGAGCGGACCAAAAATGGTCGTTTTCGCCTCTAGAGGCGAAAACGACCATTTTCGGTCCGCTCGATTTCGATTCTCCGATTATTGTAGGCTCGTTCTACCTATGTAGGGGGCGAAAATGGATTAATTGATACATGTATTGTGATCAGGACTCTCGCTCTACTTTTTGTGTGACGCTCGGAAAACCCCATTTTCGGCCCAGTTTATAGGCGCCGAAAATGTTTTTTTTTATGCACGTGTTATAAAAATAGGTGTTCAAGGTGATGTACGTGGCAGCGTCGAGGTCATAGATCCTACAATGGAGTTTTTACAATCTTGGGTCAAGAAAGTGGAAAGATTATTGATTTAGAAGTTTTTTCTTCTTACTGTTTACAATGCAACCAGTATGAAAAAGTTCATGGATCAGAAGGTACTAAAGAATGGAAAATTTGGTACAGCGCACACTTACCATCATGTACAAAAAACCATTGGGGTTCTTCTTGGTCTATGGAGCCTTCAACAATTGTGGATATTTTCAGTCGATCAATAGAAAAATATAATGTAAATATGTGTCGTACTTAGGAGATGGAGATTCGTCAACATTTTCAAACATTATAAATTCTAAACCTTATGGAACTCATGTGACAATAAGTAAGAAAGAGTGTTATGGTCATGTTCAAAAACGCTTTGGAACGCAGCTCAGAAACTTGAAGAAAAACAAAAAACTTGGAGAAAAAGGAAAACTGACCGATAAAATTATAGATACACTACAAACTTACTATGGCAATGCTATTAGAGCACACCCAGATTCAATAGAAGACATGACTAGAGCAATTTGGGCAATTTTTTATCACAAGGCCTCAACTGATCAAAATCATCAGCACATGCACTGTCCTCCTGGATCAGACTCTTGGTGTAAATACCAAAAAGCAGTAGCTGAAGGTAAACAAGATGCGTATGTTCATCCACACTAGAAGAAATTTTCAACGAGATCAAGGTTGTATTTGAAAAATTGTCGAGGCCAGAGCTTCTAAGAAAATGTTTGGGTGGAAAAACTCAGAATGCTAATGAGTCCTTTAATAATGTTTTGTGGTATATTGCTCCTAAAACGGACTTTGTTGGACTTGAGACTCTACAAATATTTGCCTTCTTAGCTTGTATAATGTTTTCAAGTGGCTGGAAAGGATCTTATGTCAGAGTTGAATATCAAGCCTGGCAAAAATGCATTATTCGCTGCAGTAACAAAAGATCAAGCCCGCATCAATGATGCTGAAAAACAAGCAGAGTGTAATACAAAAGAGGAAAGAAAATTGAGAAGACTGTTACGCATTTCAACTGTTGATGATGATGCATATGTCAGTGGCGGATACTAAAATGTTATTTCTAATCAAATTGGTATGTATGAATGTATTTAAATTATATTCAAAATATTCTAGTATTGTAGATGTAAAAATTATTTTTTTTTGTTACAGTATAAACAGTATACAGTATACACAGTAATATAGTATAACCTATAAAAAGTATTATAGAACTGCAGTTACATTATTAAATACAGGTATATTATAAGACATTTTTATATAAGTATTTAGAATGATATGTAAAACATACTGCAATTTGTAAATACACGTACTTTTGTTTTACAGGTTATGATCTTTTATTTTTAAAGTTAAAAATTTCAATAAAATATAAAAAATACAAAAATTTGGGCTTTAAGAAGCTATAACTTTATACGCTTTCAGTATTTTACAAAATCCCACACTCACTCCGTAGAGAGATGTCTAATGAACAGAACAAGCCTTGGTTTGGTACAATTCATTGATCCGTTTAGTCTGAATCATGCGGTACTCAAAAAATAGCATGTTTTACACTGCAGCAGTTTTTAAGAGAATATATCTATTGAGACATATATAAAAAATTATTTCTACAGTTTTTTACATTATAATATTAAATTAAATAATTACTTTACAATTTGGCATAAATAATCATTAAGTTTTACAAAATACAAGACATTATTGTAATATCTATTTTAAAGTGGTTAGGTCCCCTTAAATTATATATCTGTACATCCTGCGAACCGGCAACCGTGTGAGCACGTAGAGAGTGCATACGGATTGCAGGTGCATTCGACTGCGACATTACACAACTGAGCGCCGAAAATCAGAGAGAGTGCTCTGACCTCTGAGTGCCAAACATTTAACAAAATTGGTGTCTATTTACCAAATCCAGTTTTCAATCATGGTCGATTTTATGTAGCATTATCCATGGTAACGTTAAAAATAAAATTTAGCAATTTTACTTTCATAAAATTCAAGTTTCGAGGATAAAAGTAAAAATAATGATGATTCAAATAAGGTATATACGAAAAATATCGTATATCATGAAATATTAAATTAATAATAAACTAATAAAATATGTCCGTTATTAAGAAAAGATACCTTAAGTATATTTTACTATAATAGTAGAAGTAGATATATATAAATTAATAATAAACAAATAAAGCCTAAAAACATTAAGGCCCAAAATTTTGAGGCCGAAGATTATATCTGCCTCATAGATGATGTCCAGGTGTCAGGGTATCTCCTAGATGTTAAGTTATAGAGAAAAGATGTGAATGGCTTCACGGCATACAGGTACATTTAGGACTTTAATATAATAGTAGATTTTTGCATAAAGATTCGATATAGAGGGCAGCAGCTCTTAAAGTTGGAAAAAAGTGACATCCTAGTATGTATGTATGTACGTGTGCGCATGTGTATTTAGATATAAAAGCTATAAATGAGTTCGAAAATATCACGTGCTAGTAAATTGATAACAATTTCTCAATTGCAATATTATCCTTCTATTTAAATAACAAAATTATTTCTTTCAGAATAAAATTATTTGAACACATTGAAGTAGTTCCAATAATACTTACGAACTTTAGCCGTTACAGGCATGTAATGATGACCACAATAATGTATTTTCCGTTTTTTTGGGTCATACAACTTAAAAAATAATAAAACATCCGTATCTTTGTCAAAAGCTGGTAATGCTGTCAATCCTGAATCAGGAGCTGCTAGTTCAACAAAAATATTCCAAGGGTTGCCACTTTCAGCGCAATCAGTAATAGGTTTCTGAAGATCTGTCTCCGATTCAATTAAAGTTGGTCTGCATGTTTGGTTAGATCTTAAGCTGAATGGCCATATGCGGATTTGTCCAATAGAATATTTCTGAAAGAAAAAAAAAGAAAAATAACAAGGTTGAGTATACATCTAAAGGCCACCTTACTCCCTTATTAATGCGCTTATAAGAGAGAAACGATATGTTTATATAGTCCAGTGTAAAAACATCCTATTTGTTAAAAAACAAATTCAAGACAAAATATAATATTGAGCACCTGGCTACAGATAGCTACGAATGTAAAATTCTACAAGGCAAGATAAGAAAGTTTATTGACTTTACTGACAACACGATGAAACCTACCATACCAACATATGTCAGTACGGTAGAAAGTACGTCAAATAAAGCGACGTAATCAACATCTGGGACGTACTCAAATTTGACTAATACAACTATAGCATACACATTAAAAAGAGAATATTACGGACTGATTAATGCATCAGGATTACAAGCTCGATAATTTAAGCAAATGGAGTTAGAAATAGAAAATTTAAGATCACTTAATGGAAAACACTTAATAAATAAGAATTTAATTTTTTGTGCGAATATAAGAAGCTTAAATATAAATATTAAAAAGTTTATTAACAAGAAAACCTTGTATCAACATATGCACGGAAACCTGAAACTTACAATATCCTCTATATATCAATTACAGAGTTATACAAGTTATAATTAAATAAAAGTAATATTAGTAATAAGTAGTATAAATAAAAGTAAAATTAATAAAGCCGATGGAGTAATTTTATACAAAACTAATGTCAAAACTAATATTCATGAAAAAACTAGTCTAGAAATTGATAGATTGAGTATTGTAACTACAGACATAAGTTTATTGACCCGTGAAAAATTACAATTTCTGCAATGTATAGATCAATCAAATCAATCAAAGGATACTTCATATTTTAGTAATGTTTTATAATTAATATAATTAATTTCTGAATATTTTAGAATAGACTATGTTTTTTGTGTAAATTTTCGTTTTTCAATTCGTTATTTGTAATATTTTTATTATTTTTGTATGCATATTCATCATTTAAAAATTTTTAATTTCTCTTTATATGTTATTCTTGATAATGCAACATATAACTGGCCGTGACTAGATACAGGAGTGGATAAATATCAACCAACTTTGTCAAACGATTGGCCTTGAGATTTATTTACTGTCATAGCAAAGCTAATTCTTATTGGAAATTGCCTCCTACCATAATAAATGGTATTTGATCTAGTGATGGTGCTTTAAGGATTTTTGTTCTGTTTCTATCGTATAATTCTAACGAATTAATAAGTCTTTGAAATACAAGAATGTATGCAAATAATTCACACATGGATTCTGGAAACTTGAATACTGCAGCTTCTGCCAAACATTTATTCCATTCTTCATCAGTACTAATAACACCTCCTGATATACAAGCATTTACATATTTATCATAAATAATTTTATCTACAGTACGTATAATCGCAAATGATTTTGCGCTACTTACATGTAATAATAAAAGTCGTAGGAAAAATGCTTCACGCTTATTTGAATTTACAAAATACATTTTACTAATAAGAGGTTTTATACATTGTTTTCTTTTATTCCATTTTATTGTTTTTTTTTCATCAATAACAATGGTGCGAATTGTCGTGATATAAATATTGCGTTGCATTTTTATCTTCTTTATTTAATTTAAACCAAGATGTGAATGTAGTATGGACATTTTTATCAATCATTTCGTGTTCACATCCTTCTTGATAATGAACATATTGTTCATCTTCTTCATGAACAGCTAATCTTTTAATTACATAAGATTGTTCATGTAGTAAAAATTCCCATATGCGATATATAGCTTCAGGTGCACATACATATCTGGTGGAGAGATGTTGTGATGTTTCATATTTATATTTATCGTTATTTTCGTTTAAATTGCCTTCATTACCTTGATTATGTTTATTTGCGAATTTCACAAAAGCTGTATCAGGATCTTTAATTATTTAACAAATATTTTATAGCTTTAATCGTACTATGTTTTGAAAACGTAATTTTATTATTATTTTTCCTTCGTTGGTAAGAAGGGTAACCATCAGGATTATAATGGGTTTGATTGACATAAAGTTTAGGAAAATTTTTAGTACAACGTGTTTTATCGTCATTCATACAAACACAATTTTTATTTTGTGATCCACAGGGACCGTGTATCATATTATTTTTTACTATATTGTTTAATCTTGGATATTCATTTTCATTTTGTATTGCATCACTTATGATAGAATTAATTTGATCAGTATCTCGAAATTTATCATTGGTATGCAACCATAATAACATATGAATATGTGGTAATGCGATATTTTGAAATTGTATTGCGTAAACATAACCTTTAACTTCACCAAAAATATTATTTTTTGTAGTTCGGTTTTTAAAAATTTAACTTTTTTATGGATGACTCTTGAGATTAAATCAGGACGATCTATTTTGCTTTCATACGGTAATAAATTCTCTTAAATTTCCTTCCAATTTAGATTACATGTCATTGTTATAAAAATATTTGGTTTTTCGTTGACTTGTAGTTAAGTCATTGAATCTAAATAATTTTGTTGTATTGATTTAGGACTACCTATAGAAGATGATGTTAATATTACCATTTTTCCAATTCAAGAATTATCAATATTTGCCCGATTGGAAACGTAATCCATTAATCCATTATATATTTCAGTTCTTAATTGTGCTTGGTGAGTACGTAATATAATCGACATCCTTCGATCCTTGTCCAAACAACAACAATGAATTGCTGTGATAAATTTTACAAATTCAAATAAGGATAGAAATCACTACGTATGCTTAATCTATATGAATAAAACTGTGATGTAGATATGTTATTATTTTTATATTCTTTTTTTGTACATTTTATATAAGGTTGCCATCCGGGAAGACCAAAAGATAATATCAAAGGATATGCCATTGGGTCAAGATGTTTAATGAGAATATTTATTTATTCTGGTTTTTCAGTTTTTGGATAAATACGTATATCACGGTCAATCGGAGGTTCGCAATAATATCCTATATATACAACAGCAACTTCATTACATGTTGCGAAATATGATTTCTTTGTATGATTATCACGTGCTAATGACATTAATATTTCAGAAGGTGTTATATTATTATTATGAGCATTAATATTTTCTATTTCATACATCAATTTATATGCTTTTGCAAAAGGATTGTTTAAAGACAAAAAAATACATAAAAATTCTAATATGTTTGAATCGGGTTTATCAATTTTAGTTATTTGATCTATAATTATTTGCAATTTTATTGTTAATAATATACAATTGGCCACATTTCGGGTCTTCGTTTTAATTCGGATGTAATGAATATGAATTATGATATACCTGTCTACATATCTTTAATACTTGTGGCCCCGGATTGTTAAAGTATACTAATATAGACCCAAAACTGGCAAATGCAAATGAATTATTGTAACATCTTATATTTTTCATAAAATTAATACTTTTTGAATTATTTTGAAATAATAGATACTTTAATTCTTGAGGATATGATGTGTTATCATCAAGAATAACCTTATTTTAATGACAACAATGATTTTTTTTTATCATAGAATATTGCTCCTTTGAAATGTTTTGCTTTACAAAACTCACATTCTTTATTCGCACTATTATGTTTTTATTGAAAAAAAAAACAATGTATAAAACCTCTCATTAGTAAAATGTATTTTGTAAATTCAAATAAGCGTGAAGCCTTTTTCCTACGACTTTTATTATTACATATACGTGGTGCAGAATCATTTGCGATTATACGTACTGTAGATAAAATTATTTATGATAAATATGGAAATGCTTGTATATCAAGAGGTATTATTAGTACTGATGAAGAATGGAATAAATGTTTGGGAGAAGCTGCAGTATTCAAGTTTCCAGAATCCATGTGTGAATTATTTGCATACATTCTTGTACTTATTAATTCGTTAGAATTATACGATAAATATAAATGTCACTTTATGGACCCGAAATTACCAAAAATTCAAGCAGAACAAAGATCATTGAAAAACATAGGAAGTATTTTATTATTACATAGGTTGAGATTAAATGATTTCCATATATCTGGTTTTGAAAATAATTACGATGATGAAAAATATAATAACGAATTACAAGTATGTAAAAATGGTGAAAATTTAGGAACATTAATTAATTCTTTGTATACAAATAAAAAAAAAATTATGATCTGATCATTAATTCTACAATTAACAGTGTAGGAAATAAATATTATTTTATCGATGGTCTCGGTGGAAGTGATACAAGTTATTTACATAACGTGATGATTAAATATTTAATTTCAATGAATGTTCCGTTCATTACAATGGATTGGACTGGTATTGCTGCTAATTTATTAATTAATGGAAAACCTCTCCATAGTATTTTTAAATTGCCATTAAATATTAATGAACAAACAACGTGAAATAGTTGTCCTAATTGAAAATATGGTGGACATATTAAAAATGTAAAAATTATAATTCGGGATGAAATATCAATGGTTTCAAAACATGCTTTTTGAGCAATTGAGAAATATTTTCGTGATATATGTAAAAATGACCTTCTTTCCCTGGTAGAATCGGTAATCCATTTAATGTCCAGGTCTTGGAATGGAATCTAAGATCTAGGCAGTTTTCTTTGCCATTTCTTAGGCAGAATGTAACGCATTTCCTCCAACTTAATGGGCAGTTCTTGGATTCAATCTGCTTACCTTGTTCTTAAATACAAACTGCCCATTATAGTTAGTCGAGTAACACAGCTGGGTTTCACGTGTTTAACACAGTTTGAGGTTAGAATTGGAAAATGGTATTTAGTAGGTTTGAATTTGAGTTTTTAGTTTAAAGGAAAGTATAGAATAATTCTTTGCATCAGGAAAAATTCTGTCTGACCGGAGACTTGAACCCACACCCTGCACGAAGCTAAATAAGTACGGACGTGCGCCTTAGCCGACTGAGTTACGCAGACGTTGTTCCACACAAGCCTTACGAGCTTCGCCATATGTTTGAAGTATTCAACTTATTCAGCTTACGCCTAAATATTAATAATTTTGTATTTTACATCCGAAAAATTAATTGATTTCTTGATATTTTCATGAAATATAATTCTCAGCCATAAAAAAATGCGCAAGATATCGCTACTTTTAGGAAATTTAAAATGTTCAGTTTTTTCACATTTTACTTAGTCAGTTTTTGCCTTTACGGCCATTTTAAATGGGTGATTTTCTACCAGGGTTTTGTGGGGAAAGTGATTGTAACATCTGGTGACTTTAGACAAACCCTGCCTATAGTATGGCATAGAAAAAATCATAGGCAGAACAAAAATCCTTAAAGCACCATCACTAGATCAAATACCATTTATTATGGTTAGAAGGCAATTTCCAATAAGAATTAGCTTTGCTATGACAGTATATAAATCTCAAGGCCAATCGTTTGACAAAGTTGGTTGATATTTATCCACTCCTGTATCTAGTCACGGCCAGTTATATGTTGCATTATCAAGAACAACATATAAAGAGAAATTAAAAATTTTTGAATGATGAATATGCATACAAAAATAATAAAAATATTACAAATAACGAATGGGAAAAACGAAAATTTACACAAAAAACATAGTCTATTCTAAAATATTCAGAAATTAATTATATTAATTATAAAACATTACTAAAATATGAAGTATCCTTTGATTGATTGAGTAATCGCTACATACAACAATACTAAAGTATAAATTATATGTTGATTTGCTGAGAACTCTTAACTATTAGTAGATTGCTGAAATCTACGTCATCTCCACTAATAGTACATTACTCAAAGTTAAATTATTTTTTGATTGGTCGAATAATCGCCACTAATAATACATTACCAAAATTTAAATAATATATTGATTGGCTGAGGTATCTTTACTAATGGCACATTACTGAAATCTAACTTATGTATTAGTTAATTATTACCTCTATTAATAGTACACTAATAAAATATAAATTATATATTGATTGGTTGAGTAATCGCTACTAATAATACATTATTAAAACATTAATTTATATTGATTGACTGAGTAATCGCCATTAATTATACATAACTAAAACATAAATTATGTATTCGTTAGTTATTATCTCCATTAATAGTACATTACTAAAATAAAAATTATATATTGCTTGGCCGAGTAATCGCCACTAATAATACACTATTAAAAGATTAATTTTATATTGATTGGCTAAGTAATCGCCATTAACTATACATAACTGAAATGTTAATTATATATTGATTGGCTGAGTAATCGCTATAATAATTATACATTACCAAAATTTAAATGATATATTGATTGACTAAGGTATTTTCACTAATAGTATTTTACTAAAATACAAAACATGTATTAATTTGCTGTGTTATCTCCACTAATAGTATATTAATGAAATTTAAGTTATTTATTAATTGACTGCGTAATCGCCATTAATTATAAATTGTTTAAATATTACTTTTCTATTGATCGGCGAAATTATTTCCACTAATAGTACATTACTAAAATTTAAATTACATATTGAATACCTAAGTTATCACTTGAAACTGAATATCATATGTCATATTGATAATTATAAATAAAATGTAAATTTAACATAATTAGATTGGAATTAGAAATGTAAAATATTGGCCAAACAATCGCCACCAAAACTATATTCAAAATCCAAATGTTAGATATACTTAATAATAAATTGTATGAATATTAGATAAGTAATCGTAAGTTTATTTTGTAGCAATATATTAACACTGTCATAATTTATATATATTAAATCTGATGACACATTTCTAAATATGTGTAATACGGGCGTTATTATTAAAAATGTTACATTTAATAATTAACGACAGTCTCCAACCTGTGAAACGCAGAAAGCAAATTTACAACTAATATTAATATAAATAACCATTTACAATAGTATCATTTCCAGGCTTCTTTACAAAAACAGGCATGAAACAAGATCATATCTGCACAAATGATTATTCGCAGCATCTTTTTTATACGGACCAAATCTGCAGATTACGTCTTGTGATATGCGTGAATACATAGAGCAGTCGTCATTTTGCATTCACAAACAGATATCTTCAAAAAATCAGATCATATCTGCACAGATGATTATTCGCAGCATCCCTTTCATCCGGACCAAATCTGCAGATTACGTCTTGTGAAATGCGTAAATCCATAGAGCATGCGTCATTTCAAATTCATAAACAAATATCTTTAAAAAACAAGATCGTATCTGCACAGATGATTATTAGCAGCATCCCTTTCATCTGAACCGAATCTGAAGATCACTACTAATGACATATGTGAAACATACATATGTATCTATGTGGCGCATATGATTTCAAAAATAATTTAGATTATAAATACAAATAAACATATTTGCCATATTTCTCTAAAAAGATTATCATTTACAGTATCTGACACATCTGGACCAATCTTACTCTGTTTTTGATATATGTATACATATACTTTATTTCTAATCAACTATAACAAAAATCACATAAATATAAATATTTATTATTATTTTATACCTATATGTAATTCATGTGAAATGTTTCATGACCCGGTCACTTTTTGTGAACCATTCTTTATCGAAAAAGTGTAATTAATTCTGATTTTTTAAATATTTTTTTTTAGTAGGATTATGCATTTATGTTTGTACCACATATCTATCATAAAATAATTATCATCCCAGAAAGATTCACTAGTTCCGGTGAATTTTTACATAATTGCTCATTTTAGTGTTTTAATAAAGTGTGTAGATTCTTTATTTTGGAAAACGGTGTTTTCTGTAAACATCCCTATATTTCATGAAAATATTCAACAAAAATTAATTTTCCAACATCGATTGTAATCTTTGCATGTAAACGCCTAGATTCATCTTAAAAATTGTAATTATTGAATAATTTGTTTTTGCAAACATTAACAATAAACATTAGCAAAGTAGCGTACGTCCGTACGTACGCACGTACAAACGTACTTATCTTTTATTTAATACATAAAAATAAAGATTCTTTTATACACTAATAGTACAAGTTTAGATGTATAGTAATGCTAAATGAAAATTTCCAGATGTGGTCCAGATCAGATGATGCTGAGGATAATCATGATAAGGACTATTTAAACGATATAATATACATGAGGTTTTTTTTTGTACATTTGCGTCATTTCATACATGAGGTTTTTTTTTGTACATTTGGGGTTATATTCGATGCTCCTCCTTGTAGACAATGTCCTGTCGATCAAACTCATCTAAGCACCTGGACATCGTTTACAAGAAGTTACAATTATTTTGGTACATTTGAGTTACATACGATGCTCTTCCTTGTAGACCATGTCGCGTCGACCTCGGGGTCATCGAGGCACATAGACATCGTCTACAAGAAGTTACGATTTTTTTCAGTTCATTTGATTTACATACAATGCTTCTTCTTTCAGACAAAATCGCGACGACATGGGGGTCATCCTGACACCTAGACATCTTCTACGAGAATTCGAAAGTATTTTTTGTATACTTTATGTTTAAGTGACGCTCTTCTCTTTGGATGATGTCACTTTGACCCGGGGGTCATCTTGACACCTGGACATCGTCTACAAGAAATTACAGTTTTTTTGGTACATTTGATTTACATACGATGCTCATTCTTGCAGATAATGTCGCGTCGACATAGGGGTCTTCCTGACACCTGGACATCGTCTACAAGCAGATACACGTTTTTTCAGTAGATTTAATCTATATTGTGCTTTTTCTTGTAGACAATGTCCCGTCGATGAGGGTTCATCTTAGCACCTAGACATCGTCTACAGGAAAATAAAAGTTTTTTTAAGTAAATTTACAGTATAATATACAGTATTTACTTTAGACAGATTAGATTAAAGCTTATTATAGTTATAGAGGATCAATGTGGATAATTATAATAACACAGATAATATTATAACTATCGTAGGTAATACATTTTTGAATATATCTTAATCAAGCGGTTATTTTTATATGTAGGAATAAAAAAATGGCCATAACTCAGCTAACTAATAAATATTGTAAATATAAATTTTATAACTCGATGACTTAGCCAAAAAATTATTATTTATAATTAGGCCATCTATGTCTATACTAAGAACTGATGATGGCAATGACTAAGTCAAAAAATGACTAGTATACATAAGAATTTTGTATACATTGGCGATAACATGACTAGTTAATCGTGTTTATTT
Source organism: Nasonia oneida (assembly GCA_037356405.1). Lineage (NCBI taxonomy): Eukaryota > Metazoa > Arthropoda > Insecta > Hymenoptera > Pteromalidae > Nasonia > Nasonia oneida. The sequence continues at coordinate 182,148 of JAZHPH010000119.1, read as the reverse complement.
TTATAATATTTTATAGATTGATTATAATATATACTAGCACGATTCACCACATTCCTAACGTCGCTCGGTTAAAATATATATCGCGATAGTGATAAAATTCAAGTTTTGTTAAAATCTTTTTTCTAATGTCAATTCCTAACGGAAGGGGGGGGGGGGGGGAAATTTTAAATAATAAAGATTTAAAACACGAAAATTATGCATTGATTTATAATGGAAGGTAAAATTTTTAAACTGGAAATATTAAAAAACTATGACAGTCAAAAAATAAATTTTAAATTCTAAATTTGAAACAAAAATACTCTCAACTCTTGTTATTGTATATTTCCTAATATTTTAATTGAACATTTTCGTTATAGAAATTGTTTAATTTCAGTTTTTTAATTTTTGCCTTTCATGCTTTAATTTTTTTTAATTTTAATTATTCTAAATTTTATTGCACGCCGTGGCGGAAACCTCGATTCATGCCAGGCTCGTGCAAAAATGCACTCGCTAACTCTCGGTTTACGCACGTTGTGTCATAAAATATTGTACGATACTAGGGGGGTAAAGAGATTTCACCCTCGTGGGGACATTATCGCCCGACCGAAGCGTCTTTTGGTGAAACTACTTTACCGCACTCGTGTCGTAATATACTATTTCTATGTCGTAGTATTTTCTTCGTTTCTTTTATCATTTAATAAATCCTTATCATGCTCGCAAATAGACTTCTTACTTAAAAATAACTTTGAGCTTTTTTTCGATATTTCTTGACTAAGCAATATATAATTGACCATAACTGAATACTGTAATGCGCAAATATATTCGACCTTAGTCAAAATATTGACATTCAGATCTGTTTAAAGTCATAGCAAAACTTAATCTCATCTAACGATGGTCTTAGATCAAGTCGTGGCAATAAAACGATTTTACCAGAATATTCACCAGTAATGATTTGTCCAACTGATATGTTTTTTTATATGCTTAATAATGATTCTTGTTCCATTACAAAGGCCGCCATCGATGTCCAAAATTCTTAAACAACTAATTATCGTACCTCTTTTTAATATTAATTTATGTGGTGGTAATCTATTTAATGCAAAGAATTTTAAAATTCAGTTGGTATTAAGTCTATCAAATTTTCATCATTTCCACGTATAATTCTATCATTACTATAAAATACAAAACTCTGACCATCAATTATTTTAACTATATTTTCATTCATTTTTGATTTATAAGAATTTAATGGTGATAAAATCATTACATTTTTTAACCATAAATTATTTGGATTAATTTTATGTCCGAGAATTTCTATAATCAAATCATTATTACAAATAAATTTGTATACAATTATTCAAACAATATTTTGTGATTTAAATTTTGTTGCATTTTTATTTTATCTTACACCCAGAACCCAATATTCAAATTCATGATCTTTATACTATAATTTCAAATTTTCATTCAATGATAATTTTATGAAAGATAACCATGATTTACTCCTTTTTACGCATAACTCCATCATTTTTGTACGACTGCCATGGCGTACTATACGATATTTCTGTCTATAACTAGACAGGACGATGATTTTTCCTACGAAAGGATTGTTATTAATACACAAATCTTGTAAAAATGTATATATTGCTTCATAAGCATGTCTAGATACCGTCGATATTTCATCCCATATTATAATTCCAACATTTTTTAAAAACATTCCATATTTTAAATTGGGACGAATATTACATGCTGTTTGTTCGTTAATGTTTAACGGTTATTTAACTGTTTTGGAAATACTATATAAATGTTTTATAAAAAGGTTGTAACGAGTTGAGTACTGCGGCTAACTCATAGCGGAATGAGTACCGCAGCGCCGCGACAAAACAGGGTAGACTCGCGCGCGCGCGAAGAAAAACACGTGCGAATTCGGGAATAAGAGCGAGAGAGATAGAGAGTGAGCGCGCGGGCTAATCCTTCAGGTCCGCGCTCAGATAGCTCTCGGCCTTCGGAAAGTAAACACAGGACTTCGCTTGTGATCTCGTGTGCTGTGCTGTGTCCAGCAAAGCGAATTATATCTTGTGTGTGAGTGCGACGCGGAGTCCGGGTTTCTTGATCTCCCTGCTTAGCGGTCCGGCAACGTCTAGTCCTGCAGTCTGTCCGGGATCAGGAGCATCGGCGACAAGTTCGAGAAGGTTTGTGTGACGCGCAGTGAATGTGATTGTGTGCATGAGAGTGTATATGACCCGCGCGAAGGTGATCCGGCGCGCGCAACCTTCACGGCGATATACGCGTGCGAGCGCGATTATTCTAGTTGTTGGCGACTCGCGTATTATTATTATTTTTTTATATTTGTAAACTCACGGTTTTGACGCGCTAGTGAAATATAACTTAGCCTTATTATTTTACGTGCTTCTTCGTCATTTCTAAACCTCGCTCGTTTACTTCCGATTCCTGTTCCTTCCTACGAATACCGCCGCCTCCGCGGGCGTTATTTATTAGTATTTAACGCAGTTGAGCAGCCTAGCACACGCCAGGCGGCGCATAGACCCAGAAACACAAAAGCAGCTGAGACAGCTGCATGCTACGGAGGTGTTTCGTGGGCGTAGATCAGTCCTCCGACGCATCGAGGGAACGCGATCCAGTCTTTAGCGCGTTATTCGTTGATCGAATTTACACTCCGTTACAAGGTTCGTGGTTTTATTAATATAGAATAGCGATTGTTTCCAACGTTGTTTAAACGTTAAGAAAATATTTCTGAAGCCAACATTCACAAACGTATCAACATTTACAAGCTACATGTATTTAAAACATTTTAAAACGTTTTGTGCTATTAGGGTATATTGTGTTTATGCTATTATAGTATAATAGAAATATACACACACACACGTGTGTGTGTATATGCGCACTTATGTAGTACGGATACATATATAGAAAAGAGGTATTTTTGTCCGCATAAATCCCTTTTCGCTAAAGCAATGACCACAAAATTATGCTGATGAATTGTCTGCATAATTTCGCAAAAGTCAGCATGATTCCTCTTTTGTTTCCAATTAAGTCAGCATAAGTCCTGATCTCCTTATTTATGAATACATATATATTTCTATATACATGTTTTAATAAGATCTCACAACCCGTGCAACTACGCACCCCAAGCTGATGTAAATCTTAAATTGCTTTGTCCGTTAACTTTTGATAGTTGTTCTTAACAATCTTCTTTCACGTCAATATCTTCTAATCAAAGTATGTTATTACTTTTATTAACACAATGAATGTTCATATTCTTGTAACTCAAGCACGATTTTCGCGTATTTCGTACCTATTAAGCGGGCGTAAAGTAACTTTACTTAGACCGGCGGGCAAACAAAATAAAAAATACCCGCCGGGCAAAAAAAAAGTGAAAAACGCCCGCCGGACAAAAAAAAATTAAAATCGCCCGCTTAAATTTTTTAAAGAAAATGGTCAATAGCTCACATCAGATATACGTATATGTATGTGTGTTAGTATATATAGGATCATGTACACATGTGTGTGTAAACGCGAAAATCAGTACATGCGTTACAAAAAATATGGTGTGCACCAAGCGCTAAGTGGTTTTTTTGGCCTCGTGTGGTTGCAGTACTCATCTGCGGCTCCTACTCCACACTCGTCCTAAAAGAGCCCACTTTACTGACCGAGCGAGAAGATCTTCCACGAGGGTGCGTTTACTGCCCGAGCGAAGCGAGTAATCACCAACGGAAAAAATGTTCCGTGTTGCATATAGTACTTTATTCTACTCTCGACTGAAATGGCTACTATTTGTCTTTGAAAATCGAAGTCGTAAAGAACGTGTCTTTTTATATTTTTGTTTCATTCATTAAAAAAAAATTACTTTTGCCCCGCTGATTTTACTTTTGCCCTGCTAATTTTACTTTTGCACCGCTAAGTTTACTTTTGCCCCGCTGATCTAACTTTTGCACCGCTAAGTTTGCTTTTGCCCCGCTGATTTTACTTTTATCCCGCAAACAGTTTAACGGGAAAAATACGCTACTTTTGCCCCGATTTTCAGGCGATTTTCAGGCGCAAAAAGTGGCCATTTCAGTCGGGTATGGAATAAAAGTTTATTTTGACCTATACAGCTTATTTCATATTGTTATATTAAAATATAAGCTATACGGGCGGAGTGCTCAGCTTTGGCGAAGGCAATTTTGATTTTTCGACGGTGAAAGTGTTTCTTATGACAAGAGCTTCGAGCATGCCAAGTTTGATAATGGGATGGACATTGCAGTAGAAGTTACATGATTTTAAACAAAATAAGTAGTATTGCTGTTTGTTATTCATGGACTATAGGGTTATGTTCACAAGTTTTTTTCAGTAAGCTTATAGCATGCTATGTACTGACCATGCATGTACTGCAGAAAATCGGCCAAGCGCGCGCTGGCTCCATAACTCCGAAATAAAAAAAAATTATTCAAATAGCTATAGTAGATGCTGTGAAATGTAAATGCAACGATAGGTAACGTGCGCGCCGCACGCTCCTATTACTACATATTGTACGCGTCTCCTCCGCCGTTGCTCCGTCCCCCACCACTCGACTGCGAGCGCGCGCTCGGCTGATTTTCACGAACTTTACGACGGTTTTTCGCATGCTTCCAGGTACTTGATCGAAAAACTGAAATCTACGTTTAGTAGTGCACGATGTCAACTTTTTGACCCGTTTTTTGAAATTTCAATCGGACTTACGGTAGAGCATACAGGTCTGCCGAAAAAAACGCACCACAAACTTTGAATCGCGATTTTGAGCAAACTAATAATCCAACATCAGCCAACTTTTGTACATATAAAAAACATTATGATCCCTGCTTTTTCTCGATTAGCGCTCCAGCTCAAAAAATGACGGAGCTATGAATTGTTTAAAAAACGCCTAATTTTCCGGTGTTTCCTAATTATCTCAGAACCTAATTATCCGATTGAGGCGTTCAACCTCTCATTTTGTAGATATTTCTATTCTCTATCATCTTATAGAGACATTTTGATAGCTCCTTTAGTTTTAAAGTTATAAACAAAAAAGACCAAAATCGCGTTTTTTTGCAATCAATTGTTAATAACAATAAGAAACGGAAATGCGAGTGAAAACATATACCTTTTTATCTGCTTATAATCCGTTACATGATCGCACAATCGATTTGCTGCAACAAATTATGTCATGCAAAAATGCTCTACAGCTTGGCCTATTAGGTGTTCAGGATCAAACTCGTCTTCTTTATTCTGCATCGTTCTGCCATCTTCACTCTGTATCGTCCAGCCGTCTGCTTCCTGCAGCATCATCCGGTCGTCTACTTCGAGCAGCATTGACCGGTCATCCTCTGGACAGACTCAATCTCAACACCTACGTTCCTCTGTATCGTGTGGAGGAGTCTGAGCTCAACTCAGTTACCTACGGGTCTTTGCATCAGTCTGAGAAGCGTTTCGTATCTGTTACCTAGTGGCCTTCGTCTAGCAACAGTTTTATTCAGCTATTTCGCCTTGGCCTTCACTTTTATTCTCTTCGTCATTTCTAACCTTCTTGAGAATAGTCCTTACGTATTTGTTTACTGCGCACCAACCATCCTTCGACGCTAGCATAGCTGTCATCATTGACTTAGGGGTCACCCTGGTCTGAAGATAACACTCGAGTTCTTCTCGTTCAATTTCGCATCGCAGTCACAGAAGACATCCACATCTTCGTTTGTTTCCAAACATACTGGGCAATATTGTCATCTATATTGAAGCGGTGAAGGTAGGCTCAAAAGCACCCATGTCCGCTAAAAACTGCGTAAGGAAGTAATTCACTTCCCCGTGTCGTCTATTGGTCCAGCAAACAATACGTGGTACGAGGCAGTCCGTCCATCGCCATTTTCCACTGGAATCCTATCGTCTTTGCCTCACAGCTTGGGTTTGTTCTTTCGCAGATTTTTAAACTTTCTTTTGAGTGTTACGTCGTGAATATTAGTTTGAGAACCAACATAAAAGGCGTAATGATACGTTCTAGTGGTTAGGCTCTATAATTAAATAAACCAGCGTTTTTACAAACGAATAATGAATAAGTAAATTCACTTACTTTGGGTTGATCTCGAACAGCGTTGAAAGTGTCCTTGATTGAAGGGAAGGTTCTCGACAATAAGGTTGCACGCACCAACGTATTTAAAGTCTTAAATATAACTGATTTATTTATTTAGCTTCTACAAGTACGAATATTTTATAATTTATCAACTAATTTGTAGCAAGATATTGATTTGGATATGTAATTGATTCGCGTCAATTGTCGAATAGCGACGTACGGAGCCCGCGAATGACTACGAACTGCTTGTTTCAGCGCGTGTAAGGCTTTTTGAAACCTTCGTTCGTAATGTAATTATTACAATATTTACAAACTTAAAATTACTGAAAATGTATACGTTAAAAGTAGCGCTTGCTTACAACGTCACGAATTGCTAATTTAGCATTTCGCTGAATCGACACTGATGCATTCGGCCGTGTGTCGAAACCGTACAGCGCACGCAATGCATTTTTGTTTTGAGAGTTTGAATTTCAATGTTTGTATTTTAAACATCATCAGATTTTCAGTTTTTTAATAAATTTATGCGGTGAGTCGTACGACGTAACATGAGTATTGTCACCACGCTGGCTTTCTTCGTATATATTCTTTGGTTCTGTTGCACAAAGGTCATAAGGTCAAGGCATACTTAAGATAACGCACACTGCATCTTCTGATACTATTTGGAAGGCAGAAGCGACCTGCAATGCACTTCTCCTATAAACTGTTGACAGCTATCGAGCATAGGACTTCAACAACATAGCGTCCGCCCATATTGGGGCCCCGTATAACATAATTGATGCAGTTACACTGGCTAGGAGTAACCTTCGACCCTGCGTTGGACTACTTACATTTGGCAGTAGTCGCGATAGTGCAACACCGACTTTTGCCTCTCAAGATGCAGCTTAAACGTTAGTCTGGCGTCCATGGTGATTCCCAGGTACTTAATGGTCGGCAGAGTGTCTATTTCGTGTCCGTCCACTATCAGTGTTATTATCTCTATTTTCTTTCTACAAGAGTAGCAGTAGGTATAATCCACAATTGGCTAAAGCAGACTGGAGAGCTCACTAGTACTCGCTTGAGCTTGCTAGTCATAAAACGAAGGCTATCCTTATGCCTTATTACTGCCTCGTTAGCCATTTCCGTCACGTCTTTCTTTTGCTTTGCTACTACTACTACTGCAATGTCATCGGCAAATCCTAAAACTGTTACCCCTTCGGGTAGCTCTAGCCTAAGTACTCCATCGTACATGATGTTCCACAATAATGGACCAAGCACTGACCCTTGTGGGACTTCTCCGGTTACTTTATAGGTTTTCGTGCCACTCTCTGTATCATACAAAAGGGTTCTGTCTTTCAGGTAGTCAGGAATAATCCTTCTTATATATGCGGGTACCTCTTTTTTCCGTAGTGCCTCGCGTATCTTGCCCCAGCTGGCTGAGTTAAACGCATTTTTAACATCCAGTGTAACAATAGCACAGTACTTCTTGGCTCCTCCTTTCCATCTCTTCCCTTCTATTGCAGTTCTGTCGGTGTCGACTACTAAGCTCTTAAGTGAAAAAAAAACTGACCTACGGGCCATGATCGATAGACAGCTCATACCAAATGAGTTTCATGATTTTTTTTTTAGAGAAAACTTATAGAACTATAAAAATAAAAACTTTATTATTTAATATAAATTATTGTCCAATTCATTATTTACGCTTGGGCAAGTCTGCGACAAACCTCACTTTATCGTCCTAGATCCAACACTTTCCCTTGTATCGAAATGTACTATTGTGTAGGGTGTAGGGTGTAGGGTTATTTTTCTTTAGGTTTTGTATGGTGTCTTCCCCGGGAGAATCTGAACAGTACTACTCTTCGCCGCAAGAATCTGAACTGTACTTCTCTTCGCTGCGAAAATCTGAACTGTACTACACTTCGCCGCAAAAATCTCAACTATACTACTTTTTGCTGTAAAAATCTGAGCTGTACTACACTTCGCCGCAAAATCTGAACTGTACTACTCTTTGCCGCAAAATTCTAAACTGCACTACTCTTCGCCCAATGACAACAATATCGACTAAAGGGTAATGAATTCAGAATCGTTTCACGAATCGCCGAAACGAACTGCGCCTCTCCACTGAAATCTATGAAGTGGACAAAGTAAAAACAAGTTTGTAGCACAAGTATATGCATATATATTAGCAAATTTCTGTAATAAATATAATAATAATAATATCGCAATAATTTACTCGCACTGCACAATCATCAACAAGACCGCAGACATATTTTGACACATGTTATTGTGTCCTATTAGTATGCCTGATATTTGACAACATTAGAAGTTATCTTTTCTTAAAACAATAATTTCGAATTCATGCTACTGCTCTATTAAATTTAGAAATATAGAGATAAACAAATCAATTAAATGGTTTATTGTACAATTGTTGAAATATATCTGTTATAACAGCAGTTTTATTGCTACTCGCTGCTATTATAACCAGGGCCAGAAGGGTTTGTGTAACGGGAATTGTTAATAACGTGTCGGGTGAGATGGTAGGGTCCAGGATTAGTCAATAACAATATTTTGGGTTAGTGTAAACTTAGGCTAACTATTTATTGATAGTTTCGCGTACACAACACGCCTAAGGAGTGGATGACAGCTACCAACACACGATCGAGCTGAGAAAGAAAGAGAGAGAGAGAGATTAGATTAAATTAGATTAGATGGGTTTTATTTGCTGTACAATGTGTTGTACAATATACTCGTAAATAGATAAATAGATTTTACAGATTAATTAATAAAGATTTGTGTGAAGGTGTGGATGAAGGGGTGTGTGTGTGTTTATAGTTGTGTTAGAGAATTCTGATGTATGAGACTGTATGAGGATGATTAGGAGTTTTCGAGGCTAAAAAAGTAATTGCCTGCTGCCTCAGTGCCTCTGCCGTGAAAGGGGGTATGTCTAGTAGTATCGCTTCACCCCTCACAGGACGGAGCGCGACGTGGAAGTCGAAATAGGCAATCAAGTAAGATGGTTTGGCAGTGTTAAACAGCTTTCTTAAGAAGCAGGCCGCAAAGTACTTCCTACGTCCGGCGGTGGTGAGCCATTACAACTCGCGCCTGTAAGGTGTGATGTGCTCATCCCTCCTTAGACCATAGATGTAACGTATACCTGTATTAACCAGTCTTAGAAGTTTAGTATTGAGTTCTTGTGTCAAATTGCAGTAGACCAGTGAACAGTAATCTATGATCGGGAACAGTAGGGCCTGAACAAGGTGTTTGCGCAGTCCAAGGTTCGTGCTTTTCCTGAAAAAGTATAGTCTATACATAAGAGAGTGAGCACGCTTACACATGTGTTTTACCTGCTCCTTCCACGTTAGTTTAGAGTCAAGCACCATCCCCAGGCTGCGCACAGAGGATTCAAAATCGACCTAAGCTCCCCCTATGTTGATGAAGGTGTTAGCTATTGTAGGTAGAGCATTGATATAGTAGGGCGAGCCCAGGACGATAGCCTTGGTTTTGAGGACAATAATTTTAAGGTTATTTTGTTCAGCCTAGCACTTTACCCTCTCGGCATTAGCGCTCATCCTGACGGAACAGGAATCGTGCTCCTCGAGGTGTCATCGGTTGTAAATTTGCAGGTCATCTGCATAGATTAGATGTGCTACATCTGTGTCTAGACAAAGACTTATGTCTTTGATGCACAACGAAAAGAGTAAAGGACCAAGTACCGATCCTTGAGGAACTCCCGTGTTAAGTGGTAGGTATGAGGATAGTTGGTTGTTGTCACCCATTACAGCTTGTTGTCTACCTGTGAGATAAAAGGCAAGCCAGCGGATGACCTGCTTAGAAAAGTCGAAAGAAGTTAGCTTTCTAAGGAGCTTGACGTGAAACACGGTGTCAAACGTCTTACTAAAATCGAAAAGAAGAAGAAGTGTGACTTTCTTTTTGTCTATACCAAGCCCGACATCATCAGTCAGCTTTATTTAGCTGGACTGTGTGCTGTGACCCGTACAAAAACCTGTCTGTAGGTCGTCAAGGAAGAGCCTAGTTTCCAGATGGTAGGAAAGCTGCCTGTGTACCAGCCACTCCAGCGCCTTGGATAGAAAACATACGAGTGAGATCGGACGGTAGTCAGTGGTAGATTTTGGAGAACTGACTTTGTTGAGTGCGCGCACCAGCGACCTCTTCCAGTCCGAGCGAAAGCATGACTCACTCAAGGACATGTTAATGATACGACATAATATGGGAGCGAGCACTGGCATAGCCTTGAAAACGACAACCTGTGGGATGCCATCGCTTCCCCTAACCTGGGAGATGAAGTGCTTAACCGCAGCCAACACGTCCGATTCCGTGATCTCACTGAAATTGAAGTGAACAGGATATTCAAGACTTTAGAGTGATTGCAGTTGTTCTTCGACAGAGGGGGAAAGTGGATCGTTGCATATTCCACTGAAATATCTGTTAAAGTCGTCCGCAGAGAAGCGAGATGGGGTGATTTCCTTGAAGGTGGTGATTCCAAGTTTTTCGAGTTCTCTCCAGATCTCTCCGACGTCTGTTAAGGTTGATAGCCGTTAGTAATAGTAGTTCAGTCTGGCTTTCGAAGCGAGCGAACACGAGAGTGTCGGCGTGCAGTGCGTGAGGCGTCTAGCCAATGCACGCGAGAGCTACAGAGAGAGAGAAAGAGAGAGAGAGCCGTCAGCGGACTGGACCTGGGCCTGTAACTCGCTGTCTGCTGCACGAGCGCGGCTCGTGTGTGAGCGTGCCAGCATAAGCCCTGCGTGGCTACATTGTGCGCGGGAGGCACTACAGCCACCGCGTTGTAGGGAAGGGCTGGGCGAAATACGGAGTACAATAAACTGTTAACCATTGTGTGTGATTATTTTCCTTCTCCCTAGCGTTCTCTCAAATGTGATGATCGCGCAAAATCCTACGATTAAAGAAAAATCCTAGCGCATGCGAGGCTTTAGGTGTTGCGCACCTGTGTTGGGAGGCACAACGTCGCAGCCTTTCTCACAGAATTACCGCTCGCGGAAAAGTCGTCGGCAAAAAAGTCTGTCTCCGCTAGCTCTTTGGCCATCTGGGACTTATGTTCGGACGCCTCAGCGTACTTTGCGACTTGGGTGGACTGGCAAAGTTATTGAAAAAATCTGACTGTCTTGTGGTATTGTCTTCTACAACAAGAAATTTTTTAAGAGGTTTAAGGGGTCAAGCCTGGGTTAAATCCTGCAAAAAAAAATAAAAAGATATTCTTCTTACCAAAAAATTCTTGATTTGATGTAATTTGAAAAAAAAAAAAAATTCTATTGAAAAAATATAAAATATACACCATTTTTATCGAAAAAAAAACATGTATATACCTTGTAAAATCATTTACCAAAATGCATGACATTTTACTATATAAATAAGTGTTTTTAGTCACTTGCCACGGCATTTTGAAAGATCCGGACCATCTTCTTTACTCTATCCGGGCTTAAAATGTACCTTAAACATGCCCCCTCGGACCAATCGAGAGACATTTCTAAAAAATATAAATCAAATATTGCTAGCAACAATTTTTGTTGCTAGCAATGTTTAATTGATATTTTTTAGATAACAAAACTTGTTGCTAACTATATTTAATTCATATTTTTTAGAAATGTCTCTCGATTATCTAGAATGATCTGATATAGTATTGCACTCGCAATATTTTAGTATCAAAACAGACTTAAAGTTAGAAAGGCTGTGCCAGTTTTATTTATTTAACTCACTCGTTGTTTATCAATTAAGTATGCGCATGCGTGAAAATATGTATAAATAGCGTGAAAAATTGAATTCAGTGCTCATTCTGCTGACCTTTGGAAGAGTAAATTAATTAAAGAGATCGGTAATTTATGGTATTTTAAAGGATAAAATTCTAGTTAAAAAATTAAAAGAGTTGAAAATTATTTCGTATTTTGTATATATTATTTCTTATTTGAACTTTTTAATAATTTTAACTACAACCTTGTTGTGCCTATATTACAAAATGCGGCAATAAAGTAAATTTGCGGGAAAAAAAATATAAGGGAATAAAATGCTACTTTAGTCCCGCTTTCCAGGGAATAAAGTGGCTATTATAGTTTAGTCGTAAATAAACGCCATTCATTCTTTACAACAGTAATAAAATTGAATGTTTACAGAAAAGTGACTATCTTTAGTCATCTTGAGTCGAGCAATAATATTGATTATTTAAAAATTATAACAGACAAAGAACATTTGGATATGCATATAAGTTCATATAAATAAACTTAAACCTTGTCGTTAAAGATCAACTAAAAATTGTTATCTGCGGCTTTGATTAATGAATTAATAGAAAACATACTTAAGGTACACCTTAATAAAAAAGAAAAAAAGAAAAGATTTCTAAAGGAAACAGTTTGTTAAATTTATGTGAATAATTAAAAAAAGAGATTTCAGGGAGAGATCACCAAACGACTAGAAATTATAAATTGCCCACGGGTCATAAATTTAAAATGTTTGAAGACTTCTTAAAATCTGAACTAAGAATAAAGAAACTGTTACACATTCTGGAAATCATGTCAAATGAATTACATAAAGATTAAAGGTTTATAGATGACAAGATCAAAGTAAGAGACATAATTATCGATAGAATGAATACGGTTTATTACAATAAAATCATAAATCTGGCTAAACTTAAAGAAATTCCAATTAAATTAAAAGAAGTTAAACGATACGAATCACGTAATCACGACCACTATCACAGTTAGAAATGATCTATCAAAGATAAGATATCTCCCTGGCAACAAGTCAGCATCTGAATTCTGTGATAAGTTTCGGGAAAAAGTCGGTGACTCTAAGGCTATTTCAGACGCTGGAGTACTCTTAGCGAAAGACAAAAGAGATTACTTTATTTAGGCAGTGCCCGAGATTGTAACTGTTGATTGTCTGTTCAAAGAGACAACATCCAGACCAATGTCAATGTATAGAGACTTATGCAGGAAACTCTGCAAAGATCTATGCACAGATCTATGCACATTTTTCCGTAAGGGTAGGTACTCCATAAGAGAAACTACCGCTGTTTACTTCAATAATTTATTTAGAACATTCAGAATATAGTATAAGGAATACATCCAAAACAAAATCAAAAGATATAATTAAAATATAAAAATGTGTAGTGCAGGCATTTTTATAAGAACATGTTCGGCTAATAATTATAACTGTCTTACGCTGTTAAAGGCAAAGAGCTATTTGTATTCTTACTATAATACAGAATTTATCGCAATTTTTTAAACTTTAAACTAAAGTATATACTTAAGTTCCAGAAAACACCCCAAGGAATATAAAACATCGTGGCACGTTTTTCAAAATAAGAATAAAGGATTGTCTACAGATCAGTGCACCAGGTATCAGTCAAAATTACCATTAAACATTCGTCACACCTTGTAAATGATGTTTAGGTATCAGGATAACCTTTAGAACGACGGGACATTGTCTACGGATTGGTGCACTAGGTATTAGTCAAAATTACAACCATACATCCGTCACATCTCGTAAATAACGTCTACGTGTCAGGATAATCCCCAGGACAACACATCTTACAAGTTAAAGTCAGTTTTGTCTTCATATATTAAGAGCAGCCATTGTTAAATAATCACCAGGATTATTTCGGCAACGCGTTTAACAACATCGGTTTACACTACCAAGTTCGTGTAAAAATGCAGTGAAACCGACAAGCTGTCGTATATTTTGGAAAGTCATAAGAATAGTTAATTAAAAGTGGAAATGAACAATAAACAAGATCCAGTAGATAAACATTAGTCTAAATTAACTAAATAAACCTCCCGAATAAAGGAATATTTTTAAATGCCATGAGTTGTGAGTTGCACGGAATTTTGCTGCCGAGAATGCAGGCCCGGTGCCCGCACATCGAGAGCATGATTGCCGACCTGCGTGCGTCTATTATGCTTGTATCGTGCCTACATGAATGCAGAAAACTGCGCCATTTTTTGCACCAGCAGAATGCTGTTACGGTGTTAGAATGGCAACACGGCACTTGCAGCACTATAAGTTCGCGTGCTGACGCAGCGTCGTGCGGTCACGTGTGTGCTTAGATATCCCCGCGGACAAATTACTGGAGTAGATAGCTGCGAAATTCAAACTCTCGCAACATGCAGGCAACCTTTCGCTCGCAGATGGCTAAGATAAGCCTTAGCCGTGGAACCCGTAGTGACTCTCAATGCTCCGTTGTCAGGGCCCTTGACTCGGGCAGCGTCCATCACTACAAACGAGAGATATTAAAGCTAGCGTTCGCGAGGCGTCTTATTAATTATTAATCGGACACAGAGACTTTAACTACATAACTTATCTTGAACCAAATTAGTCATCTAAGAAAAGGCAAAGAAAAGAATGAAAAAGATAGCAGATAAATATAACGTTATAACTTCGATAACTCGCGGTTTTATTCAGTATGGCTCCTGGTACATGAAGGTTTGTCTCGGTGGTTCTGCGAACTGCTACAATTCGTTAAGGCCTTCTCTGGAAGGAAGTGTTTTGTCTCAAGGAACGTGGGTCCTGAGACCTGAGATGTACAGGCCTTCCTCTCGTCATACTGATGCGCAATGGAGACAGTCGCGTATGATGACGTTTCTGCGATAGCAGAAAAGGGTATCTTTACCCGTAGGTGTCAGCACTTGCCTGTCTCGTCCGCGTTTGTTATCTATAGGACTAAGTGACTATGGGACCTTGCACGCTAGATGTTAACAGCGGGACGTTCGTCGTCAAAGATTGATAAGGGGATGGCGGATCGTTTTGCTCTCGCACAATGCCCGACGGTGAAAGTTCTTAGTTGGATTGTTCGATACCGCTTTTAATATAAACCTTGTGTGCCAAAGGTCGTTGCAGCTCAGCTAAGCTAACTGCTGAGTTTGATCCGCGACTCTCCGCTTTTCGTATTGTTTCCTCACTCGACAGTGCCACAACCCAGTCGTTGATCGAGGCTTTGCCAGTCATTTCGTACGAAGGGATCCCTTCAGTCTTTAATATCCGAAATATTATTGTGATTCCAACAAAGGAATTCGAGCAATAAATGCTTCAGTTTTAAGCGCGTACTGTAAACAGTCGCTGCTTTGTTCATTTAATTCTGTTGTAGTACTGTTACGTAATATTCTCGGTGTGTGCAGTTACACGTATTGCCGAAGTTGGTTTCGAGGGTGTTTACGTTATTCGGTTTACGTTATTTAACTATTGTCTGTTTAGTGGGATTTTTCCTTATCCGTTCTGCTAGCGTTATTTAATTGATAATAGGTAGCCGAATTTAACGCAATTATTAAAATCTATTCGGAAGTAGATTTTTTGTAATTATTACTAGAGATATCCAGCGCGCGTCCAAGCGACGTTGCTAATAAGTGCAACAAGTGACAACACTGTGACGTAGCGGAGGACCTAGCGTACCTCAGTGGTGTCTTGCGCTGCTGGAGTTTAGATTTTTCTTGAGTAAGTTGAAAGTCAGACTTATTTCTGGATTTATCCTTATAAGTTTCTCCAATGAATCTTCTTACCCTCTTCTTGTGTCTTCCCCGAAAGTACTTTTTGCCAATATGCGTGTAACGGTCCTGTAGTATTTAAATTTATGTAAGAATACAAAATCTATTGATTTTACTTTCTGACAAGTCGCGAACATTTACTAATCTGTGTCGTGATTCTGACAACAGATTGAGTAGAAAGATTTTAATTTTTTATAATAATTCTCAACTATGATGTTCAGGTCCGGGATACCAGGTAGTGGAGGTTTATTGCAATAAAGAGATTTTTGTTCTTTATAACAAAAATAAATATATTCAAATAAATATATAATAGAATATTGCGTAAATCTTGCATATATTCTATATATCACAAAAATTGAATATGTAAATCCACTTTGATTTTTACAAATAGGTTTTTAGATAGATACGCTTTCATTTGCGATATCGTGCCTAACTTGAAATTTTATAAGTGTGGATAATATTATAATATTCGAAAATTTCTAAATTATTTATCTTCTCAAGGCGTGAGTTGCTCTTGAGAAGAGACTAGGCGCCTAAATTGCACTGGAGCTAGTGATCTCATACTGGCCGTGCGGGTCCTTTTATAGGCCTCGGAGCGAACGGGGATCGTACCGCCGAAAATACTATCACATTCACACTTTTACACAGACTTTCACACCTATATACAAAACCCATTCATACAAATAATTTAATTATAAGCGGCGCCGCCGCTTCTCCTTTTCTTACGCCGCTACCGCCGCTTGCTGGCTCGTGGCGCTGCTGGAGATGTGGAGTCAGCTGTAGCGCGGGCTTATCCTAGTTAAAAATGTGTTCTATAAATTTCATAATTTTTTTTATTTTATATAGTTTTTACGGAGCTTGTACGGGGCGTTACATACTCGCACACCTGCCTTTAGAACTCTACTTGCACATATTTCATAACAATACTTGTCTATAGGATCGTACCTACTCGAGCGTTGATTTGATTTTAAACGACGCCTCGATACCGAGAAAGCAAGACGAAGAGTAGGGAGAACCAAGTACGTGTGTGTGTATAGAATAATGGTGTATGTGAGATGCGAATTAGTTTAAGGAAAATCTGCGCGCTGCGTCGCCAGAACGCTCTGAGAGACCCAGAAGGACGCTTAGGGTTCTCAATTAAATTTGTAGAGAAATCCAGACGACGTACACATCACAAAAACCCGAGAAGGAGTAAGTTTTAGAGTCTTAGCTGTAACGAGTCGGGACTAATGTTCGCCTCGATAGTTTTTGTGTGTAAGCATAGGTCAATCTTGAGCCTGTGGATAAGAGTGACGCGATACACCGGTTGGTCTCAGAGACATAGCTAACGAATCCTCTATCAACATCATAGACGGATCATGCCCTGGTAACGATGAGCACCACACGATCATATCTTTGACAGCGCCCGCTACTGACCAGTGCAGTGCATGCTGAAGATCGCACAGAGCATCGCCAGGACCAACTGCGAACGAAAGCATCAGAACCAAAACACCAAGACCTATAGCTACTAGATTACTGTGCGAGATAGTATGTGAATTGCGTAGCAGCCAGTGAGTAAACGTTTAATATAAAAATAATATTCGAGGTCGATTCATTGTAATGATAACATGGCCGCGCTGCGAGCGTCGCGCAAGATTTGACGAGCGTATAACGCATAATTATTAAGAAAGTCGTATGTGATATTAATTTAACAGCGATCATGATCGCATCATCAATCCTACTGTGTATGTGTATGTATGAGTGGAAAAGTGTATGAGCATGAATTTATGACTATTTGATGATCTTACCGTCGCAAATTCTGAACCAAATATATCCTCCTTATTATATTGTCATGTTTCAAATATAAAAAATAAAAAAAATGTAAATATAAATATTTCAAATATAATCCTAGCATTTTTACAACATAATAAAATCACTCTACTGTTCTGCTTTTATAAATAGCACTACACTTTTCTTCTTTTTCTCAGGGTTATTGCTATAACCCAAAGACACTAAACCTATTTATACACATTATAATAAAATTTGTTAAAATATCAGCTACTTTTATGTATTAAGACATCAGCTGTGTTTACTCAGTGTAAAAAAACCTAGCTGAGTTTTATAATATTCGTTATAGTATTTTATCGTGAACCTGTATATATACTACATTAAAAAACTTTTTTGTAACACGAGCACGATTTTCGCGTTTTTCTGACCTATTAAGCGGACAGAGTAAAATTTTTTAGACCAGCGGCCAAAAAAAAAAAAATTTAGCGGGCGTTTTTTATATTTTTTCCCGCATATGCCGCATTTGCGGGAAAAAAAATGAAAAACGCCCGCCAGGCAAAAAAAAAATTAAAAACGCCCGCTAAAATATTTTAAAGAAAATGGTCAATAGTTCACATCAAATATACATATATATGTGTGTGTGTGTATAATTATGTACATATGTTTATGTGCATGTGTGTAAACGCGGAAATCAATACATGCGTTACAAAAAATATGGTGTGCACTAAGGGCTATGCGGGCTTTTTGGCCTCGTGTGGTTGCAGTACTCGTCTGCGGCTCGTCATCGCCCTCGCCTTCGGCTCATGCTAACTCGTCTTGACTTGTACTGCCAACTCCACACTCCACACTCGGCCTAAAAAAGCCCACTTTACGCCCTTGGTACATAATATAATACTTTTGCTTCCTCCTAGAGGAAGCTTTGAAATATTAAAATTTTCAGTTTTGCTAAAACATCGTAGAAACGTATTTGGAGGCGTTTAGAGTTCGAATCATGCGTTTTTAGAAAATGTAGGTGCGGATGACTGTGTGCGCGCGCGACCGATCGTAATAAAATTTGACATGCCTATGTTTTCTGATTCTGAATTTGGGAACATTTTTTTATGATTCTGACCATTTTATGACCATATAATAAATAGCCTTTTTCCGATTTTTGAAAAAATATTTTTGCTTTTTTCTGATGACATGATTTATACAATATATTCGACAATAGTGTATCTAAAAGAGCATAAAATTGCCTACTTCTTCCAGCAAGATTTTTCAGATTGACCGTTCCGTTCAATTTTTATGATAAAAAAATTTCAAACTATTTTGATGACTAGATTTTGAGCTAAAAATCGAAAACTGAAAAAAATAAGTTTTCTATGTCGTACGATTACGGGAGTAAAAAGGCTTCAATTAAGTTGACATTTTGGGAAAATATCGATCTTTTGATCACTTCAGATAGTTTCTTTTTGCAGCTTATGAAACCGTTAAGTTTAAAAAATATTAGGATTCAAATTCTTTGTCTCACCCTGTATAACCTGTATAACTGAAAATTACTATTTTTGTTAACTCGCTCACTGAAATTCAGAATGTTGCGACAAAATTTATCATTTTATGAGGTTATGAGAATGCTATGGTATTTAAAATATTGAGGTTTAAATATTTTCATGAAAATTATATGATTTGATATAGTGACGGGTGCTCTTTCAGTAAAATAATTAAGATTGAAAGTGTTTTAAAAATCATGAATGCACTGTATAATTAAACAACATATTAATTTTGTTGGAAGAAGCTACGTGACAAAGAATTGGCAGCGATTTTTAAAACAATTTAGGAGAAATCTAAACATGGAATTGGACACTTCATTTTTCAACAATTCAAGTTGTAGTCGTTCTCTTGATAACACTTAACAATGACCAATTGAAGTCACAATTTAAATTATTTATGTTATAATTATTACCGTACAGAATCACTATCATATCTTTTGAATAATTTTTACTTATTAATTAGACAATTATAATTCGTTAAATATGGTGATAACTTGTGTGCACAGTTCAGACATATCATTATGCAAATGGATGCTTCTTCTTTTAACGTAAATATTAATTAAATGAAAAATATTTGCTTACCAAACTTTCGCTGAGTATTTCTAGAAACTCTAAAAGTGAAGCTTGCTTACGCACCCGAAATACTCTATATAATGCTTTTTCTTGGTCATATAGGTCATTTCCTTGATGCCCGTTAAAACTATCTTCAAACAAAACATTTACAGTCATAAACAAATAGGCTTCATTTCTTTCTTTCCGTTTTATCTGTTCTAATCGTTTTTCTTCTTGAAGTCGTTCAACAAGCTGAAAATTAGAGAAATATCTTAGCAGCTGATTTTTCGTAAATGAGGACAGTAATCCACTTTTGACCTAAAGGCCACTATGATAAATTTAAAGACAAAAAAATTGCTACACAGCTAAGTCGTAAATAAAGTTCTATATGCAACACGGGACTAAAGTCGATAATTCCTCGGGTGATTACTAGTATTAGTAAACCCACCTGCGGGAATGATCCACGACTAGTCCTTTGTTGGATAATATACTGTTATACGCAAGGTATTAAGATTTTATTTTACGTTTTGCACCAGTTCATTGAATAAATTTTAATGCATAAGTAGGTAAAACATTCAATATCGTTTGATATCTCAAGCACAATAAGGAGGTATCCCCGTTAGTACTATCTTAATATAAATACACGCGAGCACACACACACAAGCACACACCCACACACACACACAACAACAAGGCCCCAGGGCTGGATGGCATTCCAAATATTGCATTGAAGCATGCCATTCATGATCATCGAGAGGTCTTCGTAGACTTGTACAATGCATGTCTAGAAAAGAAAACATTTCCCACAAACTGGAAAAAAACAACGACTAGTGCTTCTGCCAAAAGAAAAGAAACCACCCGAGAAGTCTTCATCATACAGACCACTCTGCATGCTGGATACCCCAGGGAAGATTCTGGAAAGCATTATCTGCGTCAAAATGGATCATTTTATTAAAGGAAAAGGAGGATTAGCGGAACACCAATATGGCTTCAGAAAGAAGCGTTCAACCCTGGACGCAGTTAGTCTAGTGATTAACACTGCACAAACATCGATAGAGGGAAAAGATGGAAGGGAGGAAAAAATACGTATTGCACCATAGTTACATTGGATTGCAAAAATGCATTCAATTCAGCCAGATGGAGTGAAATACATAAAGCACTCCGGAAGCAGGATGTGCTCTGATATATAAGAAGGATGATGTCTGACTACTTGAAGGACAGAATTCTATTATATGACACTGAGGATGGTACCAAGACATATGAAGTTACAGAAGGCGTCCCCCAAGGGTCAGTACTTGGCCCACCAACTTGGAACATCATGTATGACGGGGTACTAAAGCTATAATTTCCTGAAGGAGCAACAGTCGTAGGATTCGCTGACGACATAGCAGTGGTGGTAGTAGGGAAAACATAAAGAAGAATTGACAGACATAGCTGAAGAGTCAACCCGTATAATACACGAATAGCTAACAGAGACGGGACTGGAACTAGCCAGTCACAAAACGGAAGTTATCCTCATTTCCAGCAGAAGGAAGATGGAGGAAATCATACTGACAGTGGATGGACATGAGATCGTTTCCTCAACCAACCATCAAATACTTGGGCATCAACATCAATGCAAGACTAAGTTTTAAACAGCATGTGGAAATAGTCAGTGATATAGCAGCAAAAGTTGGGGCTGCTCTATCACGATTAATGCTAAATGTAGGAGGTCCATCTCAGAAGCAAAGGTTACTCTTAGCCAGTGTAACCACATCGATTATGCTATACGGAGCCCCAATATGGGAAGATGCGATGCGAGTGAAATCGTATGCACAAAAGTTGATTACCGTGTATAGGCGAAGTGCACTAACTGTAAGAGTGGCGTCCGCTTACCGTACGGTATCGGATGATGCTGCCTGCATTATAGCAGGTATGCCAGCCATTGACCTCTTAGCGTTAAAAAGTAAGGACGTATTCGAAGCTAGGAAACGATCGAGTAAAAAAAGCCAGAACGAGATCTGGGATGACGCAAGAAAGAAGACGATGGCTGAATGGCAAACAAGATGGGACGCTAGTAGCAAAGGACGATGGACTCATCGCCTTATACCAAGGGTAGGAGACTGGATTGGAAGAAGACATGGGGAAGTTAACTACTACTTTACGCAGTTTTTGACTGGGCACGGATGTTTCCGGGCGTACTTGCATCGGTTCAAACTAGACGACCATCCGAACTGCTTAATATGTTCGGATGCAACAGAGGATGTGGATCACGTCTTTTGCGAGTGCTTACGATATCATCAAGAGCAAGAGGAACTTGAGAGTTATCTTCAGATCAGAGTAACTCCTGAGTCAATTATGACGGCCATGCTGACCTCAGAGGATGGATGGTGCGCAGTCATCAACTATGCAGCAGACATTCTTAAGAAAGTCAGGAAAGACGAAGAAGACAAAACAAGACGAAGAGGCTGAGTACGTACGTGTGTATGTGCGACGCAGAAAATGAAGGATGACTATAGTGATGACGACCACATCAACCAGAAGCGGGTGAAAGCCTTTCGCCCCCCCCCCCCCCCCCTGCGAAGCATTGCATGACGGTGGTACCGCGGAGTTCAGGGGCATAGAAGATGGAGCTAGGCACCTTTACCGAGGGTCGATAAAGGCAAGAGGGCATTCCTTTTTACGGCTGGGTGTTTTTTCACCTGGCCGTAGAAGCTCCGTAAACTGTACGAATGACTTTCTCGGATCAATATAAAAAAAAATACTGGAAATTGCAGAATCGTTTGCAAAGTTTGCAAAAGCAAGTCCGAAAATTGTGGGGGTTGTAGTTTTTTTGTAAAAAGTCAAAAACTATTTGAGCCCCGATAAACCTTAAATTCGCGGTTTATTCACCAGATGCAAAATAGTTTAGTGATGAAACTAACACCAATCGTTTGCAAATTAATTGCGAATTATGCAAATAAGTTTATTTTTACGTAATTCAACTTATTAATTGAGTTATAAATAAATTAAGTTTTTGCGACAATTGTTAGGCAAATTCCACGGTTCTACGTTCCTCGTTCCAGTTGTCCCGTAGGTTTCACATTCCAATAATCGAGTCCAGCTCGTATACCTGCAGTCAGAAAATAATTAGAAATGTGTTTTCCGACGTAAAATTTTTCGCTCTTTCTGAATCCGGTGTCAAAAATAGGGGTTCCCATTAAAAAAAAAACTAACCTTCAAATAACCTTCTAAGGACTTCAAAGGTCAAATCTAATATCACCAAAAGGTGGCCCCTTTTGCCACTAACAACTTTCGTCTGAAGATTTTTTTTTAATAACACTTCGGAACAGAGTAATTGGGGTTTATAGAATAAAATGGCCCACCCTGTATGTTGCGAGAGTTTGAATTTTGCGGCTATCT
>JAZHPH010000119.1:125435-146828 GCA_037356405.1 Nasonia oneida | reverse complement strand
AAAACCTGGAATCCCAGAGTATCTTTTTTGTAGCGTACAAAGAGGAGTTATTTACAGGCCCCCGAAAATTCCGATGCAAAAGAACTCGGACCTTCTTGATGTATTGCGGGACTTATGCGGCGAATTTAGTCATAAGATCATAATGGGTGATCTGAACTCGGATTTACTATCTGACTCGGACGACGCTGCTACTATCAATCGCCTGTCCGAAGAGTTATCTCTTCAGATCATCCGGCATGGTCCCACACATCATACCTCATCGTCTCACACGTGGATTGACCTCATCATGACCGACGAGAATGACACGATCTTGGACTCTAAGAATGAGTGGCTGCCTAGTTTCGGCAAGCATTGTGTCATAGATGTCTCGCTAGACATCTACGCTCCCACTCCTACGAGGGGCACTTTCTCGTACCGGGATTACAAGTGCATTGACACAACTAGTCTTGTAGACGTCTTGTCTTGTTGCGACTGGACAGCCATGAATTCCATCGAAACCGATCTGGAGGGCGCTTTATGCGTTCTTAATAATAATATAAAATTAGCAATTGATGAATTGGTGCCTTTGAAAATGGTTTGCCCACGTAGGAAATATGCTCCTTGGTCTGGACCAGAGCTGAGGCTCCTCATGGATAAACGCAATGCTACACTCAGGCGCTACGAGCGCACGGGGAGGGCGGAGCTTTTCGATGAGGTCCTTCGACTCACAAACAAGGTCGACATGCGTTCTACTCAAGAGCGTGAGTCCTTCCTTCGCCAACAACTATCATACGCCCTTAATGAAAATAGAAATATCTGGAAGGTAATGCCTCATCTCAGCCTCCTGCCTGGGCGTAAGGAGGAGGAGTTTTTTGGTTTTACGCCGGGGGAGCTGAACGAGCACTTCGCGGGAGTATCGGTATCACCCCTCGAAAATATACACAATGCAATGGACACTATTTTACTTGCAAGTGAGGAGGGCTTTACTTTCAGCCCTGTTAGTATGAGTGACGTCGTCCTTGCTATATCACATTTTTACTCGCAAGCGAGGGGTGTCGATGGTATTCCATGCGGGGTGGTCGTCAAGGCCCTCCCAATCATTGGCGAATTTATTCTTAATCTATTTAACTGCTCCTTCGCTCAGGGGATCTTTCCGAGAATCTGGAAGCAGGCACAGTTGATCGCGCTAAGAAAGACCAGCGCTCCTTCTAATGTTAAGGACTTTCGTCCGATTGCATTGCTCTGCTTCCTCTCAAAGGTGATCGAGAAAATCGCACACACCCAGATCACGGAGTATCTTAATAAAAACCATATACTCGACCCCTTCCAGGCCGGTTTCAGAAAACACCACAGTACGCAGACTGCGTTATTAAAAGTGACCGACGACGTACGCATGGCTATTGACAAAAAAAGAAGGTGACGCGTATGCTGCTGTTTGACTTCAGCAAGGCCTTTGACAGCATCTCACCTTCCAAATTACTATCTAAGCTGAGACAGCTGGGGTTCTCTAGGGCGGCTCTCCTGTGGATTAAATCATATTTACAGGGACGATCTCAGATGGTGATTTCGAATAAAAACGGAACTTCAGAGTGGCTTGAAACCAATCTGGGAGTTCCACAGGGTTCTGTCCTGGGACCCTTGCTGTTCAGCCTCTATGTCAACGACCTGCAAAATATACTCGACGGCAACGCAATTAAACATCTTTTCTACGCGGATGACCTCCAGATCTATCTACACACCAACAAAGATAACTTCCTGGACGGCGGGCTCGACTGGCAGAAGCGGCACGGCTGGTTTCTGGCTGGGCGGAGAGCTCCGGTCTGCGACTTAACTCCGGCAAAACTAAGTTTATATTTTTCGGGTCCATGAAGAACGTTAATGATATTAAATCATGGAACATGCCTGGGGTTCCGTTGCCGGACGGAGTGATCGTCCCATTCAGTGAGACGGTCGTGAGTCTCGGTGTTGTACTGGATAGCAAACTTACTTGGAGACCGCAGGTGGATGTTATCACGAAAAAAGTCAACAAAGCCCTGTATAGCCTGCGGTTTATCAAGGGCTGCACCACTGAGACTCTCCGCAGAAGGCTAGTTGAGACACTTATACAACCGCACATCGACTACTGTCCTGTGACTATCCTGGACGCGTTTAACGAACAACGAATACGGATACAGAGACTGAGCAATTAGTGTGTGAGATTCATCTTCGGGGTTAGGAGGGATGAACACATCAGTCCTTACCGGAGAAATCTAGAATGGCTTCGCACCGATTCCAGAAGGCTCTACTATGAGGCCATTCTACTCTACAAGGTAATTCGGATCGGTGAACCCTCGTATCTGGCCTCATTTTTCAGTAAACACAAGCCGAGACCCTCCAGTAGGAGAGTTTCCCCGGAACTGAGCATCCCCACCGTCAGTACTGAAACCGGGGCTAGGGCCTTCCAGGTCCAGGGTGCTCGGTTCTGGAACTCTCTCCCTTCTACTCTGCGAAACCTGCCATCTCTCGCTTCCTTTAAGGGGGCACTACGGCGGCACCTGCTGGCCACGGAATCTTGACGACTCTGAGCCCTCTGGCGCTTGTTTGTTAATCTTAATCTAGTTTTAATCTAGTCAGACTCGGCCCTCAGGCCGTAAAAAATCCATTCAGTATTACGTAATTTAGATTTCCAACGTGCAATACAGATAGGTCTATGACCAAACCATAAATGTGCAACGTAATATTTGAAAAGTTTTATGTGATAATTATATGTGACCAAATATGTTTTTATGTGATTATATGTGACGGTATTTGTATATATTTTATTTTATATTTTTGTTAGACTGTATCGACACAGTCTATGTGACCTTAATTGTATTATTTTTTTGCCTTAGCAAATAAAGACCTATCTATCTATCTATCTATCTCTCTCTCTCTCTCATCAGCTCGCAAGCGAACGAGAGTTTTAAAGAAACGGTAGTGAGCAGTTTACTGCGACTCGACATCTCATAATTTTTCAAACAGTCCTTTTCGGGACTATAACATACTATGCTCTCTAGAGAGGTTCAATTCTTTTCAACTAACGATAGCGCGATATATAGCCGCAGCGAGAATCGTTGCCGAGCACTGAAAGAGAGCGCAAAGATGCACGCGCCGCAGTAAAAATTTCTTACAGAACGTTTGAGAATCTTTACCGCGCGTGCTATTGGCAAAGGCATTCAGTCTTTCGAAGGCGAATTTATCGCTAAAGAAATCGGCATAATGCGAAGTCGCTTTAGCGACGAAAATGCCCAGTCGCAAAGTATTTTGCTGAGTCCGCCGATATACTGCACGAACCATATTGCAGCAGAGTATCTGACGACAAACCAGTGGTTGACCAACAACTTCCACGGCATCGGCTGGTACGATGGATGGGTCCCCTTCTTGCGGATGGAAGAGGAGCTCACCGATCGTGTGGCATATGCCACCAAATTATACGTCAAGGGTGCGGAGAAGAAAGGGATCATGAAGCTGATATGCCCGAACGTCAACGTTGTGGACCTGACCGACTATGGCTGCCCACCACTCCGAGAATTATGTTCAGGCCACTTTGTTGACTGCCCGGGCCACAAAAATTGCTCGAACCCGGTTTGCGCTAAGTTGAATGTAAAAGTCCTCGCAGAGTGGCTCGAAAAATATTGGATGTAGATATATGTATTTGATATAATAAAATTTGAAAAAAAAATGTCGTTTTCACGACATAAATATTAGTAAAAACGTACGGAATAACTGTTTGCGCGCGCGCACCTTTCTTGCGCATCTCCTTTTCGCTATAAGAAGGACGTCGCGAGCGATAGCTAGTCATTCTTCGTATAGCGCTCAAACAAGCAGTATGTGGGCCTACAGCGTGTTCTCGCTACCTCAGAGCGTCCCCGATCTCTGCACGCTGACGGCAGCCGCGGCGAGCAGCATCTCCGAGAAGTTGCGAAACTTCTACCACTACTACGAGGACAACGACGTTGACTACGTTCTGGATCTGCAGAGTTTTAAGGTCGGCAGCCATTTCATTCACAAGGAGCTCGCTATAGTCAGTCTCGAGGGTGATGCATCGCCGATCGACGTATACCTCTTCGAGCCGCCGTTCGAGTGGACTAGCTTGAGCAGCGAGCAACGTCGTGAGAACAGCTCGATCGAGAGGAAGTTGATTGGAATCCCTTGGTCCGCTGGAACATTCGACTACGACGACGTAGTGAAGATTCTCGAGAAAAGTCTCAAGAATGCCCGGAACGTCTACGTCAAGGGATTCGAGAAGAAGAGGTGGTTGGAGGAGAGGTTAGCGCCGTCGAATGCTGTACGAGTCATCGATATGGAAGTTTTGGGTTGTCCATCGCTCAAGCATTTCCCCAAGACAGGCGACTGCGAGAATCATCCTCTGCTCTCCTCCGATCCTCAATGTGCTGGACGAAATGTTCACGCATTGAGATCGTGGATGCAGACGTATCGCGGTGTCTTTTGAGAAGATATGTGTTACTAATATGTACTTTCTTTTGGAATAAAATCATAAAAACTGTCGTTTTCACGGCAAAAAAAAAAAAATAACGTAGAACAAGCTTATACTTGTCACCTCTCCAGCGTGTGCGCAGGCTGACGGCGTATATTTGAGTCGTCGGAGTATTATATTTTCACAATCGACAATCTGAGAGCGTGCTCTTGTCTTGACGCGAACGCCGAGGACATCCAGCGTTGGATGGATATTGCGCGAGCAGCCATCGATTCCAGAGCGTTTGGAGAGTTCTCGAAGGCGGTTTGAAGCGAGGAGGTGGCCTGGAGCAGCAGCCGCGAGTCACCTGGGATGATATGCATTCGGCTTTTCAAAGCCGCATCAGAAGTGGCATCATCACGAACGTGCAGCACATCGACATCAAGAGCTTCATGAAGGACGCTGCTAACCTCTTCAAAGAGCAGATCGAGCTCGCTTTGGCCGAACACAAGTCGATCAAGGTCAATACCGAGCTGATTATTGTAAACATTTTATACCATAAAACGTACATAACCATGGAAAATTAGAATAAATGTTGTATACTTATAATAAGAAATGGCTGTAATTATAAGATCTGTAAAACGATATGCATTCCAAATATGCATTGGAAAAATTTAACTAAATGCTTTTATCACGGAGATTATTATTATTATTATTATTATGATATTTATCATTAATATTTATTTCAAATAACTTATGCAATAAATAGTTATTAACAAGTGTGGGACGAGTGTCAATTTATATTAGTCTAGATCATTTTACATAAAATATCATACGTGTTTTGTACGACATTTTCTCTTACAGAGGGCGAAAATGCCATTTTTAACACTCCGTGTATGTACTTCAATATATACTTATAATTATTTTGTGTTAGGGGTGGTTTACCCCCTCAGGCGTAATATTTATTAAAGAATCGGAAGACTTTATTGTTTTATTATAAATGTTAACACATTTTTTCGAATTTTTTTAGTCGCTAAAAACTTGTTTTATTATGTAACATTTTTTTTGGTAATTTCGTCCGCCATATTGGATCCGCCATTTTAAATTTTCTCGAAAACCCTTATATACGAACTTCCTACGAAATTTTATGAATTAAAGTACATACTTATAATTATTTTGTGTAAGGGGTGGTTTACCCCCTTAAGGGTAATATTTTTTAAAAAGTCGAAAGACGTCAACTTTATTTTATTATTATGGATGTTTTCAAATTTTTTCCAATTTTTTTTAGGCTTTTGAAACTTTTTTATTATAAATTAAGCCAAAAAATATATGTTTTCGACCCCTAAAAAATAGGGGATGCCAGACTTACTCTTCAAATCACCATTAATTACTTGCTCTTGTTGTAAGAAATAACCTCGAATTTGTTTCGTTAAAAAATATTTATTTTAAGGCAAGATATTAAAAAAAAAACGCTTTTTGAGGGTTAACTTTGGGGGTCGTTTTCACCCCCTAAATACGCTTATGAGCCTATAAGAGAAAATACGTGTCTCTTTTTTTCACATGTACTACAACATATCGTATAATCATTGAAATCGGTGAGGTCGGGTTCGGGTACCTTCCTTGTAAGTCCCAACGACGACAAGCGATATTTTCTCGAAGGGGAAAACACCGATACTCTTCCTTGGGGTCATTACAAAATCCCCGAAAACTTCTAACGAGGTAGAGGGCGCCAGCAAGAGACCGCGATTGGAGGGGGACCCGCGAGTGGAGGGGAGCGATGGAGCGAATATAAGTCGAACCGTCGTCGGTGAGAATTCATTCGTTTCGCAGCACTAACAGTAGTAGTAAGCTACATATACCAGCAAGTAAGAAAAATCAACAGCAGCAGCAGCATATTGTTTGAAATAAAATTGAAAAAAATGTCGTTTTAACGACAAAAAAATAACGTAGTCACGAACAACAAACAAAATATTTGGAGAGAGGGGAGAGCTGTGAATATAAGCCAGACATCTGCCTACTCTGAATCATTAGCTCGCAGAACATTCAACATGCTCGCCGACAAGACGATAGCTGACTTGGAGGAAGATGTAACGTACATGGTTACAGAGCTCCAACTCATCAGCACCGAGTCAGGAACGCAAGCTGTGGCTCGTCTGAACGACTCATCTCAGCTTCTACTACTACAAGGTTTCGCTGTAGCCTTCGAGAACGAGGAGGAATACTTCTACATACTGACAGCTGCAGCTAATACCTACAGGCAATTTGTCACTAAGAAGCAGAACGGAAGCCTTGAATTTTCGTTTCTTTAAACATGCATATGTATTTATTGAGAATAAACTATGTGTCGTTTTCACGAAAAATACAAAGAGAAATAACGAGGAACAAAATATTTTTTACACTGACTGAGATTTGTCGATCCACGTATTGTGAGTATTGTCAAATCCAAGCCACTTTACAAATACCTCCTTACCTCGTCTCTTCAAGACCCTCTCGATGAGATAGACGTCCGCATGGACCGTCTTCGAGAGGCTCATCGCGACAGTCTCTTAGTTCATAAGTCACCGGCTTCGTGCGTCTGACTCGAGAGATAGTAAATATCTCAGTCGACCAGTTATAGCCGTATAGCCTTTTTCGAACAAATTTTCGCTTTGCTCACTCGGGCTTTGTCATTGACTTTGAACTTTGGTTTCTGCTGCTTTGCTGCTGCTGTTGCCTCGAGTGCAAACTTTTTCATGACTAGCACGACATTGGCAGCCATCACATCCTTAGGCTTCATACCGATAGTACGATGCTTGCGACTGTTGTAGGCAGTCAGGAGTTTACTCAGCACATCGTACCATTTGAAGCTACCGCGTAAACTAAACTGCTTCCACATGGCATTTTTAACGTACCATTGAAGCATTCGCAGATCGCAGCCTTGAGGTTACTATACGTCGAGTACAGATTAATCTCGTACTGTTTCATGAGATTCCGAAAGGTGGAGTTGTAAAATTCTTTGCTATGATCCGTATGCAAGTTTTTAGGCACTCGACCTCCCAGCAGTATGCTTTGCATAGCAGCTGCTACGTCTTCGCCGGTTTTTCTCTTCACGGGAATGGCCCAAGCGAATTTCGAAAACGTATCTATGACAGTGAGTATATATCTGTAGCCGCGACTCCTTCTCTTTTACTTGGCGAGAAGGAGGTCTGAGAGAATTCGTTGGAAGTTTCTTAGGTCTCGTGGGATTTCGTATCCACGGCCTCGTACTACCAACATATTCTTCTTCAAGCATTTTCAAGGTCACGCAGATGGTTAAAAAAATAGTCACTGTCTTACGTTAAGATAGATTTGTAGTCCTTAAAAGGACTGATTTTTTCAAATATTATAGAGACTCTATGAAGATGATGACGACGATGACGACGAGGACGCCGATGAGTCAGTCGGTGGCGGTGACTCTACTCTTGGCGTACCGAGCCAAGAAGCCGCTAGGAACGGTGAATGAGACCTCTCGATCTCCACTGACGCCTCCCGATTAGATGTCGTGAAGAGTCGTCGTCTCGTCGAATCTTGCTCTTGTCGCGGTCGTGCTCTTGGAGAGTCGCAGGGTCTGATGACTCGTCGTCGTCGTCGTCTCGGCATGTCTGCGAAGAATGAGCTCTCTCTCGAGCTCGCGCAGATATTTATACTTTAAGGTGTTGGTGGTGGTAGGGGCATATAGTCGTATTCTAAGTTGTGAGAATTTAGTGGTCCTGAAAACGGCCGATTGTTTCCTACTGGAAAAATCTCTGGTCGACGAGATCCCATGGAATGTTCTAACTCGACTCGAGTTCGGCGAGGCTCGATGTCGAGCTGTTGAAGAACTGTTTCATTCTCTCTCTCTCTCTCTCTCTCTCTCTCTCTCTCTCTCTCTCTCTCTCACACACACACAGACACACAAATATTTCATTACTACGTTTTATAAACTTGTAGTCCTTAAAAAGACTGATTGTAATATTTTGTTCCGGCCTCGATCAGCGTCGCGTTTCCTCAGGCTCTTTAACGGGCGGCCTCTCTTTCGTAGCTGTTTGCTGGCTGGCTTCGACTGCTGCTATATAGCTACCTCGTGCGTTTTCGCTCCTCTACTCGCCCACTTTCATGATGATGCTCGACACGAAAGGACACTCTTTATTACGGGGCTGAGGGGTGAGCTGGTAGCCGCAAAGAGTGTGGGTGAGCTGGGACCCGCATGAGCTGGTACCCACACAGCTTACCTACTCAGGTGTATCGTACAATATTTTACAGCAAAGCCTGCTTTAAATTCGTCAAGGCACGCTTAGCTGTGGCATCAGCAGTTCTGTAGATTAAGGTAAGGTTAGTAGTAGTAGTAGGTAAGGTTAGTACCCGAGCTCGCACAGGAGCGTAGCGAGGGTGATAAGCACGGTACCAGAAAGGACTACTTACGCTACGAATAAACGTGTCTAAAGCGCGGATTTGAGCCACGCAGTGCTATAAGACTTTTTTCGAACAAAATAGCAGTGCATTGTTTACGGCTTAACGCTCCGAAGTGACAGCAACATCAAACAAACTATACGTCTTTGTCGTTGTCTGTCGAACTGGTACGTTAACCTTTAACGTTTGTATTCTTAAATACTAACAGAAGCTTATAAATTTCGAAGATATCTAGAATTTATCATGTCCAGTACATCTGTATTTCACCGTCTACTTGATAGTCATCATAAATATACAAGTTTTATTACTGTCTTGTCTGAGTCAGATAATTTCGATGAACAGTTTTTGTCATCTGATTTTTTGAGAATTATTTTCAAGCCTGTGTTCACAACTAACGCATGAGCAAATTCAACAACTGAGAAACTTTTGCCGTTTGGATCAGGAGGAAATCAAAATCCATGTAGAGTATGTATTTTAAAATAAAATTTTCCTTCATATTATTTGAGGTGCCTCGTTCAAGTCTGTGGCTGACAGACAAAAAAATATAAGTCTACTTTTCGTGTTTTCGAAAAATAAGGTTTCAATGTTAAGATTTACATATAAGATAGGTATAAACGAGAAAGGGCGCGATATAAAGCCTGAAAACCGCACTCATGGACATATTTATTGGGTATATCCTGGCTTTGAAGCAACTTTTCAATAACACCCGATATTTTTACACTAAACGGCCTTTTTGAAGGTATGAAATCTACAGTTATATCGATTTTCGCGAACAGTGGACTTTGGTTATCATTTTGGTTCTCAGCAACAGAAATATATTATCGAGACCTTATTTATAAATGCAATAATGATTTTCTCAGTGAATGCAAAAACAGGAATAAAGCGTTATTTTTATGAGACGTACACGAAAAAGAAATATTTTCAAAATTGAGCTTATATAAGGTAGTGAAGAATGTGACGGTAAAGGATGATTACTTTTCGACGTCTGTATTAAGATAGCTCTGATGTTTTCCGGGAATTTTATTGTAAAAACATTGTGTCTAAAACTCCGGCGCCCTTCGTCGCTGTGATACTGTTCGTAGGTACGATAAAGTCATTTCAGCTAAACAACTCTTCCAGAAAACCTGCAGGGTCACTCCGGCACGGAGTTTTAACTGCTAAAACGCAGATTCCCTGTGGAAGCATGCTGTCTCGTGTGCTATGCTCCAAAATTACGCTACCTCTACGGGACTTTAGACCTACGTTCTTTTTAGCTGAAAAAAGTAAAACAGGGCGTAGAGACGGACAGTCGTACACACAAAGCATTTTTAATCACCGCTCACGCAATGGAAACAAGAGGAAGAACGTTCTGTGCTATAAAAGCGGTCTCTCGTTTGAAATTTTTTTGCGCCTAGCTCTCGATAGCTTGTAATCAGCTGTACCGACCAAGTTTGGGCTGTGCGGCGAAGCACAGACTTATTTGAAATTAAAATGTAAGAGCTAGATAACCTGCAAATAGGTTAGGTTTTGATCTGCGGTGGGCTACGCACCTCCTAGCTTGTCTTAAATTGCAAGGATTTTGCTCATGGAACATTAGTTTTCGGCGCAAGCTCATTATCAGATTCAGCGGAAATAGTTTAAATCGCGTCCGCTTTCCCTTTTTCTCGCGCAGCCGTCGCCGACCTGCATAGCAACGGTTTCCCTCATTTTTTTTCCTGACTGGAAAATTGAAAAGTGGAGGAAAATTTTTCGGACCAATTTCCCTGGACTCAGTTTTTCACGCTGATCACGGCGGTACCAAAATATTGTATTGTCTTAGAATCACCCTGTATATTACTGCGCTTGAGTTGTATTCTGCGTACTGCGGTCGTGCCTAAAAATCGCTTCGATCCTGGTAGAAATGTCAACGGTTCAATGGCTTAGCAATAGCTTATTTAACCAATAACGCCAATGAACCGCTCAGAAAACCGCTAAATAACCGGTTACTGTAATAGAAGCTTTCTAAGTGTATACACAGCTCCTTACAGTTAATTTGTTTAAATTCAGATTACTAATGATGCGAATACAATTGTGAGGTTAGAACTTTTATTAATGAATATAAATTTACCTATATAATTGATTATAATTGAAAAAAGGTTAGGAAATGCATAGGACATGTAACAATTTGTAGAAAATATATTTAAGTTGTATCTAGATAGGTTAAGAGGTTAGGATAATCACCAGCCTAATGAATCAGTTCAATTTTATTTATACACCAATTTTTTACATTTAATACAGTCCTACTCCACTATCTGAACAAGGTTTGATAGTGATGATACGCATGCACTTCAATTAATTTCACTTGACCGTACCAAATCAACTTATTTATAGTCTCTCGAAAAGGAAGAGACTTGTGGATCTTAATGGACGAGTTGGCAATAAACAAAACTATCGACAGTTAATGTGAACTTATAACCGTAAAAAAAGGCATTGACCTTTATTGAATATAGTGTGTATTTACAAGTGTTTAAATCTAAGGAAAAGAAGTGAAAGTTAAAGTATTAAAGTACCGACGCGTGAACAAACGATATTGTTTACGGACGACACTGTGAGGCAAGTACGAGCGCTCACAGTGATTCGGCAATACGTACTGACTATACAATCAGCGAGAGCGGCAGAAGACCGCTCGCGCAACAGGCGGAGAGAGAGAGAGAGAGAGAGAGAGAGAGAGAGAGAGAGAGAGAGAGTAGGAGAGAACGAGCGCGCGTTGGCAACCCCCTAATCGATGCCGTGTGAGCAGGCAAATACATTCGAATTTGCGACAACGGCTCGCTTCTCGAACCTTCTAGCTCACTCTCTCGGCGTAACTGTCTAATTTTCGAACATACCGCCCCTCTTGCTGTCTCGCAGCAACAAAGAGACCGGTAATCAACAACTAACATTAGTTAAAGATAGGAAAGCCTACTTCGAGAGAAGCTAGTCCCTATCATGACTCTACCGATCGAACTGTTCTCACTAAAATTTCTTTGGAATCAATTCCTTAACGAACAGCCGATCAACAACAAGTTTACAATGCTTAAGTTTAACAACATTACAATAAAATTTAATACAAGGTTAAATTCGTCTATATTCTTGAATAATCTAATGCAAAATTTCTAGCAAAACTAATACTAAAGAACAAAATAAAAACTTGACTCTAATGAATCTACATTTAAACATTAGACTAGGATGCTATCTATTCACGAGCTAAGTGAGTTTACAGTGTAGGTGTTGTGTGTAAATCTCTTCGATTAATGACACTGGGGAACTCTTCAGTCTTGACTGGACTCAGGTTGAAGGCTGGAGACTGCCCTCTGCGCACTCTCGTCTGAGGGCAGAAAGATGACCTTCACAACTGGTCGCTGGAACTCGGAATTGGCAGTACGGATGGTAACAACTCGAACTAGACCATCTTTCCCTGGATGTACCGCTGTAATTCGACCCAGTGGCCACTTGGATGAAGGGCAGAGCTCGTCCCTCAGAAGCACCAAGTCGCCCACGACCAACTGTCATCCAGGAGTCACTTGTTTCTCTGCTGTAAATGATGCAATACCTCCAGTCGCCATCGCTCCCAGAAATGGTTTCTCATAACCGAGAGTAGCTTCCACCTGCAAGTGCGAGATTTTAGATTCACGTCTTCAAAGGGCTCGGGTAATACATTGAGAGGTGCGTTCACAAGAAGGTGACCAGGCGTAAGCGCCACCGAATCAGTGGACTCAGAGCTCAGTGGGCAGAGCGGCCGAGAATTTAATCATGCCTCGATCTGAGCAGCAACTGTCGACATTTCCTCGAACGTTAATGACGTGTCTCCAATGACACGTTTGAAATGATGCTTAAAGCTTCTCACTGCCGACTCCCATAGTCCTCCGAAATGAGGAGCTCTAGGAGGTATAAAAGACCATACTATACCGTCCTTCGCCAATGCAGCTGCCACCTCCTGCGATACTGATGAAGCCCGCTGGAATAACTTGTCGATTTCTGTGGCAGCGCCCTTGAAGTTGATACCGTTATCAATGAATACCATCTTACAAACTCCACGCCGAGCGGTGAATCTGCGAAACGCTGCTAGAAACGCAGCAGAGGACAAATCATATCACAAAGATAACTATATATCCCTTTGTAGACTTGGCACCTCTGCCCTTGAAGAACAATATTGGAAACGGTCCCGCATAGTCCAGACCGGTGTATGCGAAAACTCGCTGGGGAGTAACTCGATATGATGGAAGCGGTGCCATTTGCTGCTGTACACTATGAGCAGCATAGCGAATACATCTATGGCAGCGCCGATAAACACCCTGACAACTCTTAACCCACGTGAAATCCAATACGTCCTGTTGAAGGAAATCAGCTGAACGCCTCCATGAAGAGTCTGACGATGTACCTCCTCAATCAACCTCTTGACTATAATACTAGATGCTGGCAGTATAATCGAGTGCTTCTCATCGTACTGCAAGAACGAATGCTGCAATCGGCCTCCAACTCGGAGCAAGCCCTGTGGACAAATAAATGGTACAAGTCGCAGCAAGTGACTGCGATATGACAACCGTTGTTTACTTCTGAGACACCGCAATTCCTCCTCGTAGTGCTGACTTTGCACATAACGAATCAGACCGACTCGAGCAGCCTCCATCTCCTCAGCAGTAAAATGTCCAGTGCAGCGATTTCCTCTGGGTTTACCTGCATTCGAACGCCATCTGTAAACAGAAGCCAAAATTCGCAACATCTTTGGAAAACTCAAAAACTTCTCCAAATAAGACAGCGATTGTGATTCTTGATTCTCGTTAACCTTCTTCTCAACAGCAACCTGTGCATTTACTACATCTGGCGAAAGATCCACGGGCAATCTATCAATTACCTTCCTCCAAGCATTCCTGATCCATTCAGGTCCCTCCCACCACAGGAAAGACTGCTGAAGCTGTTCCGACGAAAACCCTCGAGTTGCGCAATCAGCTGGATTATCTTCGGACTTAACATGACGCCATTGAACCCCAGGCAGAGTAGTGATCACCTCACTCACTCTGTTTGCCACGAAAGTCTGCAATCTCGATGGGTGGCCATTCAACCAATCTAAAACTACCTTGGAGTCTGTCCAGCAGTGCACTGATACAGGCTTCAATAAAAGTCCATCTAAAAGGTGCTTCAACAATCTAACTAGCAACACCGAGCCACACAACTCCAATCGAGGCAAACTCTCCGTCTTAATAGGAGCCACTTTAACACTTTGTCTTGGACATAATTAATGCCGATTTATGTCCTGGTATTACCATATACGCTGCAGCGACGAAAGCTCTCTGAGATGCGTCAGAAAACCCATGCAACTCCCATGATGTTTGCGAGGAAGAGCCAAACCAACGAGGAATTCGCAATTGAGCCAAGTCAGGAAGATCAGACCTCAACGTTTGCCACTGATCTAGAAATTTTCCTGTGAGAGGTGAGT
This sequence comes from Nasonia oneida, assembly GCA_037356405.1. Taxonomy (NCBI): domain Eukaryota; kingdom Metazoa; phylum Arthropoda; class Insecta; order Hymenoptera; family Pteromalidae; genus Nasonia; species Nasonia oneida. Next base: position 132,573 of record JAZHPH010000119.1, on the reverse strand, counting down.
CCCAATCGATACCATTAATCCACAAATCCTGGAGCATGAGTTTGGCCCTGACTAATACAGGTGACAGCCAACCAAGTCGATCAAACAACCTCGAAATCTCTGACAGAATTGATCTCTTTGACACAACCTTTGGTGAAACTGGAATCTTAACCTCGAAACGAAACGAATCGCTCAATGGTGTCCATTTTAGGCCCAAAGCAGAAACTGCCTCATCCCATTCGACAGCGAACTCTTTCTGCTTTTCCGCCTGGATATTATCCACGATAGCCGAACTGTTCGACGCCCATTTACCCAACTCCATACCTGCTGATGGCAGAAGCTTGTTCAGCTGATTCCGAATCTCAATGGCCTCAGACTCATTGTCAGCGCCTACAAACGCATCATCTACATATATATTATGTTTGAGCACTTGCGCAGCTAAGGGAAACTCTACACTTCCCTCACTCGCTAGCTGAAGAAGAATTCGAATTGAGAGGTATGGAGCGGAGCGCGTACCATACGTAACCCTCAACAACCTATAATCTTCGATAGGCTTCGAAACGTCAGATCGCCAGACTATTCTTTGCCAATCAACGTCATCTGGGTGAATGAGGATCTGCCTAAACTCCTTGACGATATCAGCCGTAAATACAATCTTCGAAAATCTCCACATCGAAATAATAATCGTGACATCCGACTGCAATTTGCGACACGTTAAAAGAACGTCGTTCAGCGATATTTTTCCAAAGGAACCATTAAAAACCACACGAAATTTGCCTTCCGGCCCCACCTCAGCCGAGTAAACTGGGTGATGAGTAAAATAGAACGTATTGTCCTTTCGATGCGAACTATTTACAGGCTCCATATGACCTAAAGTCAGATACTTCTCCATGAATTTCCTACAGGCACCATCCACCCTAGAATCCTGCGCTCGGCGCTTCTCTGAGCGGAGCAAACATGCCACAGCAACCTGCCTCGTGTGTGCAAAAGAAACTTCTGACAACTTCTCAGAGAATGGCAAGCGAACGACAAATCTGCCCTTGGAATCCCGATAAACAGTATCTGCGAAATAATCTTCGCAATACTGATCCTCCTCGGACAAAACCTTAGAGGTGGAAATCTCCTCCATTTCCCAAAACCTCTCTATTAACGTCGAAATTGATGGCTCTACTTCCACATGACAGGCCTGAGCGCTCTGAGCTCTATCAGACTCAGGAGCAGAAGACGCTCTACCCGTCAAAATCCACCCAAATACGGTCTCCTGAGCAACAGGAGTATCAAATGCACCAACTCTGAGCCCTGGCCGAATAATAGCAGCGTACACCTCTGCGCTGAGCACGCAGTCTATCCGCCTTGAACGAGCAAAATCTGGATCGACAAGTTGCAATCCCTTAATGTGATCCCAATTGGACACCTCGACTTCCTCTCGTGGCAATAATCCCGTAACCTCTTTCAACACCAACGCCGAAAACTCCAAGCAAAAATCTGAGTTTAATCTGGACTTAAGTTGGAGAAAAACCTCACCCTTCGACACCGCAGAGGAACCTGCACCAACACCAACTATTGATACAGAAACAGGCTTAATTTTTGCGGACAGACATTGCACAACTCTGTGAGTGACAAAAGAGACCTCTGCACACGGATCAATCAAGCATCAAGCGTACATCGAATTACCATCTACGGATTGAAGTAAGACCTTGGCTGTGGCCATCAACCGGGTCCTACCCACCACTGTTGTATTCGCTGATACCTCCAGCATACTTGACCTGCCAGGCGCGCCAGAAGAACCCTTCTGACCTGTCGCATTTAAAGAATCCGCAGCCTCTCCTCCATGTCGTCGATCCGAGTGAATCTTTGTGTGGTGTGTGCTCTTACAAATGGCGCAACGACTCTGAGAGGTGCAATCAGCCAAAAAATGTCCAGATTTCAAACAATTGAGACACAATCTCTCCTTTTTACAATGTTCAAAACGAGCGGAAGCCGACATACCAGTGAACCTTGGACACGCTTGAAGCTGATGAGGACCCTTACATAGGCTACATTTTACAAAGGCATTGCGATTGCCCTTACCAGACGACGTGTTAGTTGCGTTGGCTGAGACTGACTCGCGCCGAGACGAACGATTCGAACCATTTCCTTTCTGACTAGACTGTTTGTTAGGCGACTCCGCACCACCATCTGCACCCTGATCAAGCGATGACGCACGCGTCTCGAGAAAATTTGCGAGAGCTGAAAATGTCGAAAAACCTACCACCAACTCTTGCGAAATACGCCAACCTTCTCGCGTATCATTATCCAACTTGCGCTCGACCATATGGATAAGCCAACTGTCCCAGTGTTCGCACGGGCAACCTACATCCTTGAAAATTTTAAGCGCGGCTTCCGCCTTATCCAATAACTCGATCAACTCTCCGGATGATTTCCGCTTAACCGGTTTCATATCGATCAGCAATTCCATATACGTATGCATGCGTCTCGTAGGGTTATCGTACCTGCGCATCAACTTTTGCCAAGCCAAGCCAAAACTAGCACCCGTCAACGGAAGACCCCTTACTCTAAGCGCTGCAGGCCCTTCAACCGAGTCTACTACATATTGCATCTTGATAGCATCCGGCAAGTTGGCCTTGTTTTTCACCATCGAAGAAAACTGCTCCTTGAAGGTCTCCCATTCCTCGACTTTTCCGCAAAATTTCGGGATTTGACATTTCGGCATGTTCGCGAATTCCGACGGACCTGGAACAGGTTGTGTGTGTACGACCTGATTATTTTGCGCGCCTGCGATTACCGGTGGATTCGCGGCGACTTCTAACTCCTCGATAGTCTGTAACAAATCCGCTTTAGCCTCAACAAAACCCGTCTCAACCACAAGATACTCGTCTTTTTCAAAATACGACTCGCCATTGAAAGCCACCTTGTTCGCCTGCAAAATCAGGTCCCTCTGAGAATACTCAGACCAATATGCATCTAACAAACTCAATCGCGTGCGCATATGCGGCAACGTGCGAGCAGTTGCCGCTAATTTTGCAGTATTGCGCTTAAAGTAGAGTATAAACCCGCTCGTACGTTTTTGCTTGGCCAATTCACCAGCCGGATCTGCCATTATTGCAAAATTAAAAAAACTAACGAGAGCGAGAGAGAGGGAGAGAGAGAAAAAAACCAAACCTCTGCACTGTCTGCGCCGGCTGCCGTGAGCGAGCGCCGCACAGTGGGCCAGAAAATAAAAAAAGTGATCACGGGCTGTCTTCACTCAAAGAAATACTTGAAAAAAAATATTCAAGGGTAGGAAAATCTTCGTCAGAATGTCTAGTTTCCGAATCCGTTTCCCCCGAAACCCGCGGACGTCTATATTTTTTGTCCCACCTGAAAACCTGACCTCATTTTTAGAATGTCCTTTTTCGATTTTACTGTTAATAAGTTAGATCGTTGTATTTTACATTTTTAACCATAACAAATGCGATGTGGGCACAGTATTTACTAGCGTGCACTTATATACTATATATAACAAAAATATATATATATGTATATATAGGTCGTTCATGGTCAAATCAAAGATAAAAAATTTGTTGCTTCTTCAACCTACGGTAAATATGTTCCAGAAACAGTTTCCAGTGCATAGTATGTAGTATATTATGATACTACAATACAGTATATTATGATTATATAAAAAACTGACATTTTTTATGGTTAACTTGATTTTTGTTTTTATTAATTTATCTAAAAGTAGTTTTATATTTGAAGGCTAAACATTATGATGTTATAATATTGTAAAATATTTTATTTCTATATATTTTTTGAAGGTATACAAACGACTGTACAAAAATATAAAGTTTCATTTAATAAGGGGTCAGAAGCAACAAAAAGACGACGAACTACAGCTTTGTGTGGTCAGTTAAGCACTGAAGAAGTTTATGAAGCAGCGAAAAAAAAAATTAAAGTTGGACAATCATTCGCCTGGTGTCAGATTGATTTCTAAGATAGTTGATCCTTATTATGCAATAAATATTGAAAATGCGTATAAGAAAAGATCTGGTACACAATTGCCTCCTGAAAGAGCTTTGTCATTAATGATCGATACTAATTTATCTAAACAAGTTTATCAAACAATAAGAGATGTTGCACTAGAATATGGTCACGATTTTTTGCCACCTTATAACGAGGTAAGATATTTAAATAAATAGTTGTAGTGCCTATGCTGTCTGAAAAATCTGCAGGCTCTGGTAAATCAAATTACAAGATTACAATTTTATTAATTTTAGATAGTGGTTTTTAATAAATATCAAATTAAACTTGATTATTTATTTGTTACTTTACAATTGAGTGATCTTTTTTGATATTTTTAAATATCAATAATGAGCGCACTTTACAAAATTTGTAAGAGAAACAGATTTGTTCAGCTTGGGACGAACTATTTTTTTTACATAAAAAAATATTGGTTTAAAGATCTTTCTTTGGGAGACCCTGGTGAAAATAATATTATTCACATAATTGTTAATAAAATTTATTAGCTTTCATTAGCTTTTTTAGGTAAATATATTTTCACCTAGGGAACAAAAATAAATTCAAATATAATTTTTATTCCGGCCTTATCCCGCAAAATGACCATAATTGTTTTATTTGGGTTAGAGAAGCTAAAAATGAGTCTTATCCGAATGATTTAATAGTTACGGAAACAAAATGTGAAGTTTATCTAAAAAACTTACTAAGTCATACACTGAAACGATTATTAAATTATTTAAATCTCAAATTTGATCGAACGGCTACAAAAAAATTAGTATTTCTTGGTAAATATGATTTTGACGGGACAAACGCTAACGTTTATAAGCAAAAGGCTGAAGACAAAGATGCAAAATTCAATAGTATTTTTTGTTCATCATTCGTGCCTCTAAAATTATATGATATGGAAAGTAACTTAGTATATTGGGAAAATAAAAGTTCATCTTCACCAATGTTTTGTCGACCAATCAAAATTATGTTCGAAAAAGAAACGGATGTTTTATGTATCCAAGAAGCAGAAGATATGAAAAAGCAAATTTCAGAGCTAAAAAACTTTGAAACTACAGGATGCTCAATATCCTACGATTTAAAGCTTACGATGATAGATGGCAAGGTGTGTACATGGCAAATAATTTTCTTAATTACTTAGGACAATCGTTAGGGTAAATTGATTAAGCAAACATTTCGTCATATGCTATTTTTATGCCGAAAATAACGAGTCGATTATCCACATAGATATCCATGTTCATTCACATTGATTCAACATGGATATTTGCATGAATTATCTGACTAAATTAATCTACATGAATTCTTTGCATTAATTTCTGAGAATATTTAATTATAACAAGTCTATAACTTGGTGAGACAATTGATTCGTCGTTGAATTTGCACAGTACCATTTAGATGGTACAATCAATATGAACTATTGTGTACCTTAAAAGCTCCTTGTTTTTTATTATAAACCCCGCTTTAATATTATTTGAAAATTTAAGTGAATAACTTATGCAGATATCCACGTTAAATTAAAGTAGAATCAATATTTACCAGCATGGATAGCTAGATAATCCACGTTATTCTACCCAATTAGTTTAAACATGTTGGGTTGTAAACTTTACAAAATCAACTTCATTTTCATCTAAATATATTTTATCGAAAATAATTTAAATATCTATATAAAAATATAATAATAATTTTAGATTTGCAATGCACTGAATAGATCGTCAAGTCAAAGATGTTTTGTCTGTAGTGCTACTACTTATATCAGAACTGAATAGTTTGGAAAATGTAGTACAAAGAAAAATTAATGATAACGCATTAAACTACGGATTTTCTGTGTTGCATGCTCGAATCCGATTTATGGAATTGGTACTGCATATATCATACCGCTTAGACATTCAAAAGTGGCGTGTAAGTACATGAATGTGATTATTTGGTAGCTCTATAATCCAAACATTAATTTTGAGTAAATATTAAGACGAAAAATCTGTCAAAATAGAAACAGTAACTAAAAGAGTTAATGTAATAGTTGCAAAATCAAATAATTTAAAAACAGATTTCATTAAATGACACCTTAGTTTTTTCTTGTATGAATATAATTTATAGCATTAATGATTCTAAGCTTAGAAATTCATGAAATTTATAAATTTTTAGCTTTTTGACATTATAATTTAGTAGTAAATCTTGCACTTTTATAAATACGAACAATATTACTAGTTCTATGTAAATAGATTAATATATGTCATTTTACTTTTTTTTTTCTTATCGTAGGTTCCAAAAGAAGAACAGGGTATTATCAATAAAAGGAAAAAAATAATACAAGATGAACTATTAATTCAGTTAGGTATATTGGTTGATGCTCCTACTCAAAACTTTGGAAATACAAATGACGGAAATACAGCTAGAACATTTTTTAATAACCCTGATATCGTTTCAAATGTAACTGGTAAGTAGTTAGTAAACAATATTACTAATGTTACTACGGAAGTTTAAACATAAACGCATTCAAAATCATTTTGAGCCAGTGCATCGTTTGTTAACAAATTAATTGTGACTTCAAACGTGCTTAAGTCACTTTGTCATATGTTCTTAATTTTTATTTTTCTAAGTTAACAATTTATCCATACGTAAAAATCGCGCGGGAAAATAAACAACCAATTTCTGAGCGAGAATTAGATAGTTACAACGACCAATCTTGTAACAAATGAAATGATTATCATTTATTGTTGAGAGTAAGACACTGATTAAAATGAAGCATTTTAATTTAACAATTAAAATATAAATAAAATATAGTTTGTTTACCAAAAACGTTAAGAAGTTGTATGTTGATAGCACTAAAATATATTAAAACTCTTTTAGAATTTGACATCGTCTTATTGAAAAAGTTTCAAACCATTTTGGGCACTATATCAAGTAGTAATAGAATTAATACAGCTGCCTTCAAAGAATATTGTTTTCAAACAGCAAAATTGTATATAAACAAATACAACTGGTATAATATGCCACCTTCAATGCATGTTATTTTGATTCATGGACATGCGATTATTGACTACTTTGCGTTACCAATTGGAATGATGTCAGAGGAGGCACAAGAAAGCAACCACAAACTTGTAAAACGCTTCAGAGATAGATTTTCAAGGAAAACTTCTCGGTATATAATTCAAATCAT
>JAZHPH010000119.1:106146-125016 GCA_037356405.1 Nasonia oneida | reverse complement strand
GTTCTCATTAGGTGCAGTATAAGCCAATTTCGTCACTCATTGATTAAGTACCAATAGAATTTACGATCCCTGTGAACTGTGAATATCTAAATTTAACGCATACAATGCTGAGTCTACGTGTGAATATATCACTGACGAAGCCATTACAGAAGTATGCGTCAATATCAATCGTCGGCCCTATGAATACATTTATGCATTCGCTGTTCAATCAGGCGAATGTATTTTCAATCAAAAACAAGTATCACCACCAAATAACGCCTACGCATACAGATCGTACATTGAGACGCTATTAAATTACGGACCAGCGGCAAAAAACTCACACTTGAGCAGTGTCTTATGGTATGATGACACGGCCGGTAAAATGAATAACACTGAGACCGGTAATGCAGGTTTCTTTAGACGACAAGCAATTATGACAAATAATAAAATTGATTTATTGGGCTATTTACACGTTGTAACACCCCGTACAGGCTTCGCATAAAAATTATAAATTATATTTAAAACTTATTTTCGTGAAACAAAATTCTAGATTTTACGCGAGTATGTCGCACTCCCCCACTCTTCATTCAAACGCTCCGGGTCAGCTGAGCTCACAGTAGCATAACACCAGCAGTGCCACGAGTCAGTGAGCGGCAGCAGCAGAAGCAGCGTTAGAGCGGAGTCCCTGCTCTTGAGCAAATTACGCCTTGAGCAGGTAAAAGACTTAGGATATATCCTTGAACTTATAAAATTTCTGTATCTCAAATACTTATAAATTTGTCGAGTCAAAACTGATAACGCAACTAATGCGTATCAGTCTAGAACTTAGAATTATTTCGAATCGTTTATATACTTAGAAAAATCGTGATTCAAAGCTAATAATGCAAAAGTTAAGCGTATTGTCTTACAAATATATTGTATAATCAAAGCGAACATACAAAAATTTCTGTTATAAAGAATATTACCAATTTACGCAATATTCTATCTAAAAAGAAAATTGATTGCATATATTTTGTTATTGAAAAGAAATAACATACTATTATTATTGAAATGACTTTCCACTACCTGGTATTCCGGAGATCTCTTATTTTATACAAATATATCAATATAAAATCAAATCTTTATTTGTGATCTGCTGTCAAAATTCAGACGCAGATCAGTAAATGATCATTGCTCTTCTCAAAAATTAAAATCTTCTACGCGCACACGACCAAGAAGAGTCGTGACCGTTTCAACGTGGATGTGCTAAATATGGATAGACTACTACTTGGTGGTGTTGAGGGACGTGTACGTCTTGTGCGTTCATGTGACAGCCTCTGTCTAATGGATCCCGATTCTGCGTATACAGTACACATAAAAAAGGCGACACTATTTATTCGCCGCGTAAGGGTTAATCCGGGCATTTCATTGGCTCACGAAAAAATTCTTTCTAAAGTCACAGCAAAGTATCCGCTTACACGGGTAGAGGTGAAAAGCGTAACCCTAAACAGTGGCGTGCATGGTCAGTCGATAGATAATGTCATACTGGGTCAATTGCCGAAAAGAATCATAATTGGATTTATTGAAAATAAGGCTTAAAACGGCGGCACGAAACTCAATCCGTTCAATTTTAAAAATTTCTATATCAATTTCATGTGTTTGTTTGTGGACGGTGTAGAAGTTTCATCAAAACCGTTACAGCCTGACTTCAAAAAAATAAAGACGTATGTGGATGCGTATCACACACTCTTCTTAGGTACGGTCGAGCATTTTTTAAATACCGGTACTTCGATAACAAGCGATGCATACCTAAATGGCTACTGTCTTTTTGCATTCGATTTGACACCTAATTTATCGGCCAACAATGACACCCATTGGAATTTAATCAGAAGAGGCAGTGTGAGGATTGATGTGAGATTGGATGAAGCATTAGATACTGTTGTAAATTGTATAAGTAATGCTGAGTACGACAATCTGTTGGAGATTGACTCGTCACGACAAAGTTTGGTGGATTACACCGGTTGAGGTAAGATGGCGCTCTTCGAAAAATCGAATAAATACAGGCCTCGTCGATAAGTCTTTCTTGATCTGTACAGACAAACGGAGAAATGGATCTAGTTATCGACTTTCAGTTTTTTTCACTGCATGATCATGGTCTGGATCGGTACGATGGGGATGTTTCGCTGAAAAAATTCTACAAAATTATGCATGATATTTGTAGAAAAGCAAATAAAATTCGTGTGCGATAAGAGGAAAAAGCAAAACTGCTAAATAAGATTACGACATGAGAAGTTATCAATTTAGAGGAGGCGTACGGGTATCCACCTTGCTCAACAACGCCTGCAAATTAAAACTCCGGCTAAATTCACTTGGTGTCAGGGGCAGTATAACTACAGCAGAGCGTCCCTTCTCGCCGCCATACTATGTATGCAAGGATGAATTTTCTGAATATTCTACAGAAGTTGCGAAAAATGAGAGCTCATCCGGTGGGGTTTTATTCGGCAGATCAAATTCCAATGTCCTGAGTAAAATCATGTGGCTTTGTGTTTAATACACAGAGTCATAAGAGACGTGATATGCACTGGGTAACGATATATGTGTCCAAAAATGGTGTTAGATGGTATTTTGATAGTTTTGATACACAACCATACATCCCCGATCACATTAACAGCATTCAGAGAAATTTCAAGAAGCTAAGATGGAATAACATTCGATTACAAAGCAGTTTTTCCAATGCTTGTGGCAAATATTGTAACATGTTTCTATATGATATGATTAATTGTATGGATATGCATAGATTTCTCATAAATTTCTCATCAGACTTAAAAAAAAAGATCCGACTGCTGAGGATGTTTAGCTTGCACAGCTTCAAAAAAGTGCGTCTTGTTTAATCCGCGCGTGTTTGTTTGTTTGTGTGTGTGTGTGCGAGTGTGAAGGATGACTGGGATAGGTAGTGTTGGATAAAGTACACAGATAAGTGAGTAGAAATATTTATGTATGTTTTACAATTATATTTATTCATAACTCTTAAACTAAATACAATTATAGTTATGTATTCTTATATAGTTGTATTTAAGTATGCGACTAGGTTATATAAATGTAAATTAACAAACTCATACATGATGATATGAATATCTTCTAAGGCTAAATATTTATTTGTATCTTTCAATATTTGATCTATTTTATCTACAAGGGTCTCGTCAAAATCTCTCATTGCACATTCAATATTGTAAGCAGCGAAATATGTGTACTGTGCATTTTCGCTATTTACTAATTTGTCTCTGCTATAGACACCCAACTCTTTCACGATAATTGCTATAGCCTCTTTGACTTTTAATAAGTACTTAATTCTATGATCTATTATTTTAGACAAGGCTTTTAACCCGTCAAGAGTCACTCTTTTAAGTACTAGTGAAGGCTTACGCACTTTCTTCGCCCTAGACTCACCAGAATCTTTGCGTATTGTCGTCTCATCATCCCCCAGCAATTCAAATGCCCAATCGGAGTAGCTGATCATGAATCTGATGCTGAAGCTGGAAATGGTGATTCGCTAATCCAGCATATCCTCATCGCTATACTCCTGAAAGTATCAGTCGATCTCGTCAAACTGCCCCCGCAACTGTAGCCAGGCGGCGAGCGGCAAGCATAGTCCGTAAAATGTGTTATTACAGTCAAACAACCGGACTGAAGTCATCAGAACCGACTGAGGTATTTTCCAGCTCTATGTGAATAATTTTTCCATAGGAGATGTTCAAGCTGAATACCATGGGTAGAATTTGATGACAGCGATACTTGGTGGTGGTGTACTTTTGTCTGGCCATCTTTTTCTTCTTGTACTTTCTCTTGTCACCGAGAGAGAACTTCTACCTTAGACTTGTGAAAGAGAACTGTGCTCTCTGTGCTGCAACTCCGCTGGCTTATATTCAAAAACCACTACATTTGGTGGGAGGCGAGACCAATGAGAAACAGTCTCGCGACAAGTGGATGACCAATAGAATCACTGAAGCACTGATGTAGTGGGGATCCAATTAAAATCTGCAGGGTTGCACTCTTTGGAAGCTGTGCAAGCTAAACATCCTTTTACTTCATCGTTTCACGTTTACAAATTTTTCAATATTATATTAAAACTTAGCAACGAATTCTTTAACAGTCAGATTATTTCTTCTCAAGTCTGATGAGAAATTTTTGGGAAATCGCTGCATACCCTATTATTAATCAGATAATATAGAAACATGATACAATATTTGCCACAAGCTTTAGAAAAACTGCTTTCACTACCAACGCTGCGATCCACTCTCTTGAATAATAATTCATAAGTCTTGTAGCACAGCGTGACATAAGCCTGCACTTAAGTCTTGGCTATCCGTGGCATAAGTAGTCATTTTTTGCACCGTATTTATCTCACTTGCTACATTCGTGCGTTACCTCACGGTACAAAATAGGACTGCTTATGACATGGATAGGCGTGACAGTGGGCTTAGGTAGGCTGTGATATAAAATTCTATACGATACTCGTGACCTAAGTAACATTTCTGCGCGGCGTAATTAGGACCCACGCTACGCTCGAGCTCTAACCTCACGCCGTGCGAAAAAGTGCTACTTAAGTCACATGTATCGTAATGTACTATTATACTAAATAAGTTCAATTTTAAATACTTCATACTTTAATCAATTGCAATTATCACTTATGCCCGAGAAGCACACCGTTTTTTTAATAGTCAATTTTAGCAAAATGAATAGTTAACATATTGATGATATTAAAAAATAATAAGTTACTTAATGACACTGACCTCTTGAGGAATATCTTCTTCACGAACTTCTTGTAAAACATGCTCTAATTCTGAATTTCGAATGTACACTAACATATATGCATTTGTACAATGTTTTACAGTCATTGAAATATCTTCATCTTGGCCACCATAGTTATGCTCTATTGCTTCTTGTTTGGAACATTTTGAAACAACGTCATCATCGAATTTACACCACTATAATCATATTAAATATAATTTTTTATTAAAAAATTGAGTTTTGTTTTACAATATTAACAATGATAGATTTTGACAAAATACCAATAACTACAAGAATCAACTTAAAAAAATTACTTATAATACTTATGCTATAATAACTAGCGAATCGATGATTTTAAAAAGATTATTTAATCTTGAACACCATATTAGGATCAGGTCACGAATATAATAACATATAAGTAGAGCTTATAGTATGTGTTCTTTATAAAAAATTTGCATTTCTGTCGGCATCTGGGCTATATACTCTTTTATGATGTTAAATTGGCGTGTCAGTATAATTTTGTGTACTGAATGGGACAAGATCACAAAAACAATACGTAAAGGCAAGAGGTTTAAGTATACTACAGAAAACTATGCAGAAAGTTTCACTACTTACTATACTACATTTTATCAAAGCATATAGGATAACGAATATTGATTTGTCTCTATCGGTCTTCCCGAGGCAGGTTGTGTGGTAAGAAAGGAAAGAAAAAACTTCAACACATTTTCTCTTTTCTTCTCAACGTTTCGACGGACAATGCCGCCCTCATCAGGAGACTGATGTGAAAAATTTGTATTTATTAAAAACTTGGTGTATAATAATGTATGTACAGTGTGAAATAAAACTTACAGTCAATCGAACGGATTACCTGTCTAAACTATCGTTCAAACCAACATTCTTTTATCGATATGTCGACGACATTATTACATGTCTGCCGAATGACAAAGTCGACGAAATTTTAAAAACACTCAATTCATACAACAGTGCATTACAATTTACTCACGAGACTGAGATCGATAACTCCATAAGTTTTCTAGATGTTCTATTGATTAATGACAATGATAAAATAGTAACTGATTGGTAAACCAAACCGACCGTCTCTAGCGGATTTTTAAATTACATATCACAAAATCCTATGTCTCAAAAAATCGCCATGGTGTACAATCAAATTTCACAATAAGAATATTCAAAACATTAAAAATTACTGCACGAAAATCATTATCCACCCGCCTTCGTTAACAAAAATATACGAAAAAGAATGTCAACGTTAACATCAAACACATTGTCGAGGCAACCGATTGCAGTAATAAAAAACGCAATATTGTAAGCCTACCCTATATTCAAGGTTTTTACGAGTAGATCAGTCATGCATTCAAGACCCTCAACATCAAAACTGTGCCGAAAATAAATAGCCAAATGAAAAACATCATTATAAAAGGCAAAGACTAGAAAGATAAAGATCTAGAAAACAACGTTGTTGATAAACTTGAATGTAATGATAGCTCTGCTAAGTATATAGGCCAAACAAAAAGGAATGTGTGTGTACGTATGAATGAACACAAAAAATCGAAAAATACTGTAATTTCCGATTACATCAACAATTTGAATCACACTTTCAATTTTGAAAATTATCACATTAAAGACAGAGAGATCAATTTAAATAAAAGAGTAGTTTCCGAAATGCTACACATACACCTACAAGAAAACGGTATTAATAAGAAGGAAGACACACAAAATTTAAATACAGTATACACACACCTTATACACCAGCTGGAAACAAAACAAACATAAGCCATGCTCTGACGTTAATAGCGCAAGAAATTGTCAACACGGCCGCTTGACTCTCTTCTCACTGCTCCGCGCTATATAAAAACGACGAAAATTTTGACTCGCGACGGGGAAGCGTCTTCTCGACAAAATTTTGTACCGATCTTCTCCACAATTGTAAGTTTTATTTCACACTGTACATACATTATTATACACCAACAAGTTTTTAATAAATGCAAATTTATCACATAAGTCTCCTGATGAGGGTGGCATTGTCCGTCGAAACGTTGAGAAGATAAGAGAAAATGTTTTAAAGTTTTTTCTCTTCTTTCTCACCACACAGCCTGCCTCGGGAAGACCGATAGAGACGAACCAATATTCTTCATCACCACCGAGGGCAGCATCAGATAGAGAAAAAACATTTTTCCCTAAATATATATTTTTTTATATACATTTTTTTCGGTGAAAATGGTGCATATTTGATATATTTTCAAAATAATTTTTTTTATAAATGACATCAAAGGCGAGGCAGAATGGCGCAGGGGAATTAGAATCGAACAGCTGATAGAGAAACACTGTTCACCTACGTTCCCCCCGCCGAGCGGCGGGGAAGCGCCTTCTCTGCAAAACTTTGTACCGATCTTCTCCATAATTTCTCCTGATGAGAGCGGCATTGGCCGTCGAAACGTCGAGAAGAAAAGAGAAAATGTTTTAACCTTTTTTCTCTCCTTTCTCACCAGACAACCTGCCTCGGGTAGACCGATAGAGACGAACCAATATTCTTAAAAATGTATATATATGTACCTTGTACAATCATTGACTCAAATTCATGACATTTTACTATATAAATGTTTTTAGTCATTTGCCATGGCTTTGTGAAAAATCCAGACCGTCTTCTTTATTATACCCAGGCTTAAAATGTACCTTAAATATGTCTCCTCATACCTGATAGAAGACATTTCTAAAAAATATTTATTGAACATTATTATCCATATGTTGTATATGTAGCTAATAATATAACATACATATACATGATATTAATTTGCTTAATTTTCTGTCCAAAATGTCAGTTCCAGTTCAATTTATTCAAATTCCTCTAATTCAAAATTTTTTAAACTATCACATGAGTCCTAACATATGAAAACATTCCTACAGTTTTATTTTTTTTTAGTGCGCAAATATTGCAATATTTTAATGTAAAGATGAAATTTCACACTATCAGGATTTTTCAGGATATTTTTCTAGACTCCTTGGAGTTTTAGTCTTCCTGAAATTTTAACGCTGACAATATACTTACATAAGGTTTTTTTTGTAGTTCAATTTAGTGTAATTTTAATCGTAACACTATATACTATTGACCATAACTATAATGGATTAATCTTAGGATCATCCTGACATCTGAACATCATCTATAAAAAGTGAAAATTTATTTGGTACTTTTGTTGTATATTTAGTGCATTGTATCATAGACCATGTCTCACCGTCCGGGAGGTGATTTTAAGACCCGGACATTATAGGAAGTAAAAATTGTTTGTGGTACATTTGTTGTATATTTAGTGCGTTGTATAATAGACCATATCTCGCCATCCGGGAGGTGATTTTGACACCTTAACATCGTCTATTAAAAGTAAATATTTTGTTTTGCTACATTTGTTGTATACTTTGCGACGAAGCATATAGCCCACTTACAGCGAGCCTATACCCCGCATACACGGGACTCGTACACAGTCACACACACCGACGCGATAGCCGAGGCGGCAGGAGCCGCGCGCGAAGTAACGAATAAGGTGGGGAATTATGAGAGTCGCATGAGTGAGAGAGAGAGGCGACAAGGTGCAACACAAGAAAGAAAGCACGTGAGAGACACGCGCAGAGAAAGAGAGAGAGAGAAAGAGAGAGCCAAGCTATAGGACAGCCGAAGACAGCTAGAGATACTCGAAGGGGAAGGGGTACTGCCGAGCGCAAGTCCATTTCCACCTTTCGCCCACTCAACACCGGGGTACCGCAGGGATCCGTCCTGGATCCTCTGCTGTTCTTGTTGTACATCAATGATATCAGCTTCTGCCTCGACTCCAACATATCTCATCTCATATACGCGGATGACTTGCGGATTTACAGCAAATGCCGCCTGGAGGAGCGCGACTCCTGTTCCGTGAGGATGACTGCTAACGCTGACAGGATTTCAGGCTGGGCTGCACAGAATCATTTAAAACTAAACGTTCACAAAACGCAGGCAATCGTCCTGGGCTATCCCTACTACATAAACGCTTTGCCAACTTTTGCTAATACCTATATCAATATAGGGGGAGCCCGGGTCGAATACCAATCAACTGTGCGCAGTCTAGGGTTGGTGCTCGACTCTAAGTTAACCGGTAAAGAACACGTCACACAATTGTGTAAACGTGCCCATTCACTAATGTACAGACTCAATTTTTTTAGAAAGAGCACTGATCAACGACTACGCAAGCACCTTGTGCAAGCATTATTATTCCCTATCATTGACTACTGTTCACTAGTGTACTGCGACCTGACTCAAGAACTAGACACCAAACTACAGAGACTGGTAAACATGGGAATCTGTTACATCTATGGTGTAAGAAGGGACGAGCACATCTCCCCCTATAGGCGTGAGTTGCAATGGCTCACCACCGCTGGACGTCGAAAATACTTCATGGCCTGCTTCTTAAGGAAGCTCTTTAACACTGCCACTCCAGCCTATATCATGGCCTTTTTCGACTTCCATGTTGTACTCCGCCCTGTGAGGGGGGAGGTGACCCCCCGGGACATACCTCCCATCGCCACAGAGACGCTGCGGAAGTCATTTCATGTCAGTGCCTCATATCTCTGGAACGCTCTACCATCTCATCTGCGGAACACAAACTCACACACACACTTTTTAAAACACTGGCCAAACGCCACTTCTTGGCTCAGGACAACATCAAGTCCTAGTCGACACTCTCCACATACAGCTCGCATGTTTCCATCTCGCCCTCATCACATCACATTCCATTGTACATTTCATCTCACACACATCTATCACCCAAACTAAATTAAAAACACCATATACAGCAATTACTAAATATTGTACAATATAAAATAAATAATTCTAAAAATCTCTCTCTCTCTCTCTCTCTCTCTCTCTCACGTGAGTACAACAGTCAGCTTTGCTCTGCTTACTTCTCTAACAATAAGATCTATTACTGCCGCACGCTGCCTTCGGGCCTACTGTTTTGTGGTTTGTTGCATGCGCCTTTTTGCAACCTTCATCGTGAGATAATAATCACTGGAGGCTGCAACTTCTTTCAACGCTAATTTCTTGCTCCAACATCACCTGCTGTAACCTAACCTACAAACTCGCACGGCTTTTCTCCTTGCTGCACGGCGTCTATTTCTCCTCAAAGCGATCCACGTGGAGCCACCTGTCGGGTACACGGAACACCACTAGCAATATCATCAATCACAGGTCGGTCAATTCTCACCTCTCTCGATTAGCACCCCATCTGGCTTTCGAGAGTATTAAGTCTCTAGCTCAGTCGATAACTTACCACCCGCTACTACTTTACAACACGCTCTACATTATCGACTGCCAGTAAGTTGTCGACAGAGACTTAATAATAACATCAAAAATGAGTGGAATTGGTGTGAAGAATGCCAAGTCGCTCCTCAAGTGTGCTCAATGTAATAAAGCTGCCAAAGGGCAAATGAAGATCTGCGAGCTGTGTAATCGGCAGTTCCACTCCATTTGTGTCAACATCAGGTCTATAATGGTTAGGGATACTGCAATGTTCGCTTGCGCAGTCTGTGCGGAGGAATATGCCACCGTCACACCAAAAACCACGCAGACGAGAGCTCAAACAGCAGCAGCGGCAGCAGCAGCAAATAGGTCAGCCAAGGGCACGCCTGGAACGGGCGCGCACAAAAAGAACAACTCGGCACCTCCTTCTCTTGCGGGCTCCAGAACCCAGTCGCCTGCAAGAACACAGGTTTCGTTCATCGAAACGTCTCTTAAGGACATATTCGCGGCGCTGGATGACATTAGGAAGATCCAGAATGAGGCCCTTCAGGCACGAAACACCATGTCTGAAAGGGTCTCAAGAATCGAGAGTAGACTTGGCCCTATTGAAAGCCGCCTCAAAGCCCTTGACGGCTTGCCTGCGCTCAAGACTCGACTAATCAATGTCGAGTCCTCCATCTCCGAGCTGCAGGCTCAATATCAAGAGCTGTCGTCAAGGAGTCCCGCAAAGCAGCACAACATCAGCAGTGCTCCTGCTTCCGAGGAGATCAACAACCTCCGCAGTGAACTGGCTGAGGTTAAGAGGAAGCAGGAGCGCTCTGCGAATAATATGGTGGTGATCTCCGGCCTAGCCTACTGGAGGAAGCGAAAGCTCTCTACCCAGATCACCAGGGATTTGTCAACATTAACGAGCTGCTTCCTCCAGACATCCATAAGTTGCGCATCAAGACCAGGCTTGAGGCGAAGAGGAGAAAAGGTTGCCGTTCCTTCGTGAGGGATGGGAAAATTTACATCCGTTCTGGTGAGGACAGTGAGCGGGTCACTATCATCTCCACCGATGCTGATCTTGAGGCTTTTTTTAGCCCGAACGCCGCCAACAGCCAGCATGGACATCACACGTTAAGACACACACCTATCATCCCGCCAAAACCATCATCTAAATCATTCATCTCATCGACATCTGCCTCCAAGGTGTCTTTGTCTGAGGGTCTTAGGGTCTATCATTTCAATGCGAACTCCCTTACGGATCACATTGAGATGATCAGGTTCTTCTTGTCCACTCGTCCCCCCTTTCACGTAGTGGCTGTAGCTGAGACCTGGCTGAGTGACAAGATACTATCCATCCCTTCACTGGATGATTACACTTTGTACAGACGGGACAGAAACAGGAACGGTGGAGGTGTGGCCCTCTACATTCAGCATTCACTAACTGCTAGCGTTATCTCGTCATCTGACGGCGAATGGTCGGGCAAGCCGGGTAAGCCAGAGTATCTTTTTTGTGAAATCACATCTAAGGGAATATCGCCCATCTTCGTGGGAGTTGTGTATCGCCTTCCTCACTCACCCTTTATCCAGGGATCTAACTTCATCGAACAACTAACAATGCATATGCACAACTACTCCACGAAGGTCATCATGGGAGATTTCAATGCTGATCAGCTTTCCTCATCTGAAGACGCAAATTTCATCAGGGCTTTCATTGATGAGAACTCCCTTATTTCTGTACCATATGGTGCAACCCATCACAGACAGGACTCTGACACCAGGCTTGACCTATGCTTGATTGATGAGCAGGATCGCCTGCTCTCACACTGGAAGACTGACACTCCTTTCATCAACGGACATGACCTGATCACGGCCACACTCGACGTACAGATTCCACGCCACGTACATACTCTTACAGAAACTACAAAGGAATCTGTGCTGAGAAGCTAAGGGACTTCCTTAGCGCATGTGACTGGTCATCCTTCGCCACGCCATCACATGACGAATGCATCACCACTCTTAACACCAACATCTCGAGCGCCATAAATCATCTCGCCCCATTAAAGACCGTGACACCTGGACGTAAACGTCACCCGTGGTTTACCGCGGCTCTTCGTGACCTTTTAACTGAAAGGAACAGACTCTACAGACGTTTTCGCAGAAGTCGTTTACCGTGGGACCTATACTTTTATAGAATCGCACGGGACGACGTTCATAAACGGATTGAAGAGGCCAGGTTGAATTACTACTATTCACGCCTGTACTCCTTGACCGACGTTGCAGAGATCTGGAGAGAGCTTGGGAATCTTGGTATTACTACTTCTAAAACTCTTTCACCTGCTCGGTTCTCTCCGGATGCTCTCAACGAACACTTTAGCTCCATCTCAAATGACCCTCAAGCTCCATCTGTTAAGGAGTATCTGCGAACCCTGGAGAGTCTGGACCTCCCTGAACACTTCATCTTCAGGGAAATCACAGAATCGGACGTGTCGGCTGCAGTAACACACTTTATCACCCAGGCCAGAGGAAGTGATGGCATCCCACAGGTTGTAGTTTCTAAAGCACTGCCAATACTCGCTCCCTTACTCTGTCAAATTTTCAACCTGTCTCTGAGCGAGGCACGCTTTCCCTCCGCCTGGAAATCATCGCTCGTAAGAGCACTAAATAAAGTCAACTCTCCAACAGCTGTAACTGACTACCGTCCGATCTCTCTACTCTGTTTCCTGTCCAAGGCGCTGGAGTGGCTGGTGCACAAGCAAATTTCTGAATATCTTGAAACAAGGCTTTACCTTGACAACTTCCAAACTGGCTTTCGCACTGGCCACAGCACGCAGTCTGGCTTGATTAAGCTGACTGATGATGTCAGGCTTGGGATGGACAGGAAGAAAGTCACTCTGCTACTTCTATTTGACTTCAGCAAGGCGTTTGATACAGTGTGTCACGCCAGGCTGCTCGGAAAGCTATCCTCTTTCGGCTTCTCCAAGCAGGTCATCCGCTGGTTTGCATCTTACCTTTCCGGAAGAGAACAGGCCGTCATTGGTGACAACAACGAACTCTCAACATTCCTATCACTAAACACCGGTGTCCCATAGGGGTCAGTTTTGGGCCCCTTGTTGTTCGCGTTGTACATCAATGACATTGGCTTCTGCCTTGATTCAGATGTATCCCATCTAATCTACGCGGATGACTTGCAAATCTACTGCCAATGCCCCCTTGAGGAGCTCGACTCCTGTTATGTCAGGATGAGTGCTAACGCCGAGAGGATAATGGGCTGGGCAGCACTAAATAGGCTTAAGCTGAATGTCATTAAGACTAAGGCGATCGTCCTGGGTTCCCCCTACTATATCAATGCTCTTCCCTCTACTGCCAAAACCTATATAAATATAGGGGGAGCCCAGGTCGACTACGAATCATCTGTACGCAGTCTGGGGTTGGTGTTCGATTCCAAACTATCATGGAAAGAGCACATCACACAAATTTGCAAACGTGCTTACTCTTTAATGTATCGTCTCTACTTTTTTCGGAAGAGCACTAACTTCAGATTGCGCCAACATTTAGTGCAAGCACTCCTGTTTCCCATCACTACTGTTCACTGGCTTACTGTGACCTGACGAAAGAACTTGACCTGAAGCTTCAGAGGCTTGTCAACACGGGGATCCGTTATATCCACGGTGTAAGGAGGGACGAGCACATCTCCCCTTATAGGCGTGAGTTACAATGGCTTACCACCGCCGGACGTAGGAAATACTTTATGGTATGTTTTCTTAGAAAAATCTTAAACACCTCAGTACCTTCTTACTTATTAGCCTATTTTGATTTCCACGTCGCGCTCAGGCCTGTGAGGGGTGAGGGGACCCCTATGGACATCCCGCCCTTCAAGACGGAGACGCTGAGGAACGCATTTTTCATCAGCGCTTCCTACCTCTGGAACAGCCTTCCATCTCACCTACGTAACACCCTGTCCATATCACACTTTAAACAGGTGGCTAAAAATCTCTCTCTCTCTCTCTCTCTCTCTCTCTCTCTCTCTCTCTCTCTCTCTCTCTCTCTCTCTCTCTCTATCGAGGGCGAAATGACCGTACCGATGGAAATCGCGGGAGTAAGCAAAAAAGTACAAATTCTCGTAAGCACCGGAATACCGACCGATCTTATACGCAGGCACGACTTTGTGTTTCTTCAGTATGCAAATTGACGCGAGCCACGATTCATTCAAACTTCCAGACCGCAAAGATAAAAAAGAGATAGCATTCGATGTGTGGTCCCCCGATACAAGTGACAACTAAGTCAACAACACAAGCTGCGGATTATCGAAAATCACAGCTGATCAGCAACGTCAAATTGATGACTTAATAAACGAATTGCTAAAAGTTTTAAAGTCAAGGTATCTAGTAGAGCATAAAATTAAATCAATGCATAGCGCGAGACCGGTTAAACAAAGATATCATCCGGTATCAGACAAAATGCAAAAGATCATTTCAAATCAATTAGACTCATTAATCGAAGCCGGAATAGTCGAGAAGTCGCACAGTGACTGGAAAAGCCCGATAGTCATGGTGAAGAAACGCGACGGAACGTACATAATGTGCGTAAACATGCAGGTCGTAAACAGTTTATCAAAAAAAGACGCCTATCCGTTACCATATATGGACGTGATCCTAAATAAATTAAAACGCGCAAAGTATATATCTAGAATCGACCTAAGCAACGCGTATCACCAGATTAGATTAAGGGAAGCGTCGAAAGAAATTACGGCGTTTACCATACCGGGCCGCGAACTGTGGCAATACACCCGCTTACCGATAGGACTGAGCGGCAGCGGCGCGACATTCCAAAGGCTACTAGAAGGGTTGATAGGCGACTTAGAACCACACGCGTACAATTATCTCGACTTCTAAGGCTCAGATGTGAGCGGACGTGTTTCTCGTCAGACTATTGCCGAATACAATATATAATTATTCATTATTAACCCAAGTGTCCACTTATTTATCCAACCTTCCAACATGGTAGCAGAGTGTTGGAAACTTTTATTTTCATTTTTTACATTAACCTTCGGGGAGATGTAAAAATGAAGGGGGGTTAAAAAGTGAGGTTAGAGGAAAAGCCACGTGGAAAAGAAGTTAACGGTTATTGTTAACAAAGTGAATCACACAGTGAAATAAAAGGAGAAAATTTCACGATAAAAATGATATGCTTGTGAAGCACTAGAATTCGAATTTTTGTGTCGAAACGTCTGTCGGCAAAAGAAAAATTTCAAATGAAGATTAACCAGTTCAGAAAGGATAAAGTCAAAAAATATATGCTCAGTGACGAAGATAAAGTTGTGAGGTACTAAACAATAGGAAGATTTTTGAGAATTAATAAAGATTAAAGTGCGATGTCAATAGATTAAAGTCGGCAAGTGAAAAACGTGGTAACGTGCAGGTATAGAGGTGTGCAATTTAGAGGTTAAGCACATGTTTTCGTGGCTTAAACATATAGTAAATCAAGAGAATGAATTAGATGCTACAGATATTGAATTAACGAAGAAAATAAGAAATTAGATTAGAAAAATATTTTTGAAAGAAATCAAGAAAATTATTGTACTGAAAAATCAAGTATACGAAAATATAAGAGTTAAAGAAGAAGAAATGGCTAAACAAGCAAAAATTGAAGATATGATACCAGTGTTTGATGGTGCAAATTATTCAAGTTCGAAAATCAGACTAATGATTTTGTTAGAATATAAAGAGTGTAAGGAACCAGCAGTCGGTGAAAAGCCGAATACGTACAAAGACAAAGAAGCAGATTGGAAAAAGATTGATCTAAAAGCTCGAACTATGATAATTAGTGCTATCTCCGACAAGCAATTAGGTATGTTGGCGAATGTAAAACGGCTTACGAAATGATAACAAAATTCGACAAGATGTATTTATCTCAGTCTACAGCCCTGCAAATTATATGTAGAGGTAAAATGGAAGAAATCAAATTAAACAATTACAAAACAGTAGAAGAATTTTTCGTAGAATTTGAAAAAGTAACAAACGAGTTTAAATCAGCTGGTGGAAAATTAGAAGAAACTGAAAAGTTGTGATATTTGCTCAGAGCTTTGCCACCAAGCTACAGTTATATTGGGGATTTTATAGACGTTATCCCAGAAGATCAAAGAACAGTTGATTATGTAAAATCCAAGATTAAGGAGAAGAATATGACTCAACCCGAGTCAGACAACAAAAGTAACGCCAGTGCCTTTGCGGCACAAATCAAAGGCAAATGTTACAACTATGGAAAAACAGACCACAGCAGCAGAGCAACCGGGGTCGTGGTGCTCATTACAACCAAAGTCAACGAGGCTAATCCAATCAAGGTCAACGAGGTCAACACAGAGGCTTCAATAGAGGTGGATTCAACAGAGGTCGTGGCCGAGACAGAGGACAAGGTCAACCCAGAGGTGACTCTTCAGGCGATCCACAGGGCAACTACACACCAGAGTTGTGGGCAACGCAAGTATGTCATCATGAAATAAATCAGGTAACAGGCTATAACGAAAATAGCGAAAAATTTAACCATTCCTATACCAACCCTCGGGAAACGTATAGTAATGATAGAACAAGTGAAGTAAATCATGTAACAGGTATTAGTGAACATTGTAGCGAAACAGATTGGTTGTTTGACAGTGGTTGTACAGACCATATTATGAATACTGATAAATTCTTTTATAATTATGTAAATTTGGAAGATCCCGTAAATGTAAAATTGCCAGATGGTAAAATGTTAAAAGCAACTAAACTTGGCAATATAAAAATCAAATTAAAAAATTATTTCAATCAAAAGGAAGTCGATTTAAAAAATGTTTATTATGTTGAGGACATTAGACAAAATATTATAAGTGCTTCTAAAATCACAAAAAATTATACAGTCATATCAAGATATGATAATGCCAAAATCTACAACCAATCTAGAGAATTAATAGCTGTAGCAAATAAAGTTAATGATTTATATTATTTGAAAGGTTTCGTATCAAAAAGAGCAAGTAATGAAATGTATGTAAATTCAGTAAAATTAACTGACAAAGAAAAATGGCATAGGGCACTTGGCCATGTAAATTTTCAATATTTAAATAAATTAGTAACTAATAGATTAGTTAAAGGACTGCCAGAAAAAATCGAAAATGACGAAATGAAATGCGCAATTTGTATAGAAAGCAAAATGGCGAATGTACCGTTTAAAAATAACAGAACAAAAACTACTGAAATTCTAGAATTGATTCATACTGATTTGAATGGTCCACATAACACAACTGGTTATGGTGGCGAAAAATATTTTTTAACGTTTGTTGATGATTACAGTAAATCCACTAGAATCTTTTGTATCAAAAATAAGTCAGAGACTGCTAGTTGTTTAAAAGAATTTGTAAATTTAGTAGAAAATAAATTCAATAGAAAAGTAAAGAAAATACGATGTGATAATGGTAAAGAATATTTGAATCGCGAAATCTATGGTTTTATAAAATCTAAAGGAATTGAATTACTGCCATGCCCACCATACGTCCACGAATTAAATGGAGTAGCGGAAAGATACAACAGATCCGCAATGGAGTGGGAGGATCAAATAGTGGAAGAAAACACTCAAATCATTTGTTTAGAAAAACTTGATGATGAAAAAGATCGAGATTTGGAACATATCGCACTCCCCCGAAACAAGTAGAAAGTAGTACGTGGTGATGATTCGATCAGATGCCCCGGAATCGAATCCTACTATAGCTTGACTTGTTTTAAGAATTGTAAAAATTAAAATAATTTCAGGAATTATTGTGTCCAAGTTTCCTAGAAAGAAAAATATTTTAGAATCATGTATGGCAACGGCTTAACTTATTTACATGAACAGTTTTTGGTTTTCGGTTGTAATTTATAGTTGCGTTACTATTATCATTTACTTTTATTATTTCGTATGGCCCTAGGTTATAATTATTTTCAAATTTATCTGGTTTGGTTCTTTTGTTAACCATACCTTATCGCCAATTTTTAGTTCTATTGGATTTACGTAACGATCATAATATTCTTTCGTTTTCATGTTTGAATTAATCAAATGTTCTCGAGCAATCATTGTAATTTCTTTTAATTTCGTTACTAAATTTTCCAAATAACCATTAAAAGTAGACAATTGTTCATTTTTCTTTAATGGTTTGCTACATAGAAGTCTAGCTGGATAACGAAAAACTAGTTCATGCGGTGTAAATTTATGACTAGTATGGACGCTAGTATTATAATTAAATTGAGCGAATTCCAATAATTCGTCCCAATCCATTTTCTTTGAAGAAAAGTTCTTTAGATAT
This sequence comes from Nasonia oneida, assembly GCA_037356405.1. Classification (NCBI taxonomy): domain Eukaryota; kingdom Metazoa; phylum Arthropoda; class Insecta; order Hymenoptera; family Pteromalidae; genus Nasonia; species Nasonia oneida. Next base: position 106,693 of record JAZHPH010000119.1, on the reverse strand, counting down.
TTGCACAGCGGATGATGTGCTCTTTCCAACAAGCCATTTGACTGAGGTGAAAACGCCGTGGTTTCTACCTTTTTAAATTTGAATCTTCAAGCTACTTGTTTTAATAATTTACTGGTAAAGTACGCTTCTCTATCCGTAAATACAAGTTTAGGTGATCCAAAAGTACATATACATTTTTTTATTAGAGTGTCTGTTACGTCATAGCCTAATTTTAAAAAACAAAGAATATTAAATAAAATAAAGTGTGCGCAGCTGCGCGCATTTAAAAAAAAAATGTGTTTGTGTTTACCGTAGATAAGCGAGCGTCCGGACAGCGCAGTTACAGTCCGAGGCCATTAAGAGCGAGCGTGGGCATAGCGATTGGGATCGGTGCGGCGGGCAGCGGCCCTACCATAAAATTTGTGCGCAGCTGGGAAAAACCCAGAAATGTCTGGAGAAATTTTGTTTACTATGCTTATGTTACGCCGTAGAACACGAAGCCGTGGATAAAATTTTTATTTTTGAAGTAGAATATTTATATTAAATAATGTAGAAGATTTAAATTCAT
>JAZHPH010000119.1:0-86602 GCA_037356405.1 Nasonia oneida | reverse complement strand
TCAGATTTGTAACTGGCGACCCCAAAAACCCCCACATCAAGTGGCGCGGGAGCGCCACGAAGACGAGTTTTACCAAATTTCATACAAATCTGTTGATTCTCAAAAAACCCCTCCGCCATTTTGGATCCGCCATTTTGAATTTCAAAAATATGACCTCAGATTTGTAATCAACGACCCTAAAAACTCCCGTGTACCAAATTTAGTGCAAATCGGTTGATTATAAAAATTTGTCAAACTTATTAGACTTTTTGCCGCCATATTGGATCCGCCATGTTGGATTGTGCCAACCCACCACCCCAGCTTTCAAAGTGCGTCCATCAGCTACAATTTGAGCCAAAAAATAACTAGATTGGTTGGGAATTTTTATTTTTACAAGCTTTTTAATCTGGAAACTCGATTTTTCTTGAGTTTCCAGCCGCCATGTTGGAACTGCCATATTGGATTTTGCAAAGGCGCACACGGAATCTGAAAGTAGATGTCCTAAGCTTCAAAATGAGCCCTCGGGCGATTTTTTTGGTCACTCCAAATTTTGGACACAGTACTGATCCGGTTGACATGGATCGTCCCATATATATATATATATATATATATAATATGTATATTTCATAAATACATTTTGTAGTATTAAAATTTATAGTTACAGATAATCTGACACTTAAAATATTGTAAAATTATACAATGTATATATGTTCGGATTTCAAGGATGCGGCACTTTTGGAACGAGTAATGCCGCTAATGGAAGAAAGAGGTTGTGATAGAATGGCGGCAAGAATTTATTTCTCTAAGCCGTTCTCGATCATAATCCCAGAAAGGGAAGGATGATAGACGGGTTCACTTAAACTCCTTGAAAACAGTGTGGTGTGGTTTACAGATAACTCAAAAAATGAGAATGGCGTAGGAACAGGTACCTAGGAAAAGGGAGACACACAAGAAATTGTGTGCTCGCTCGACCACTATGCTACGGTGTTCCAGGTAGAAATCAGGGCCATTACAGAAGCTGCTGAATGGCTGTTGGAGAGAGGCACAGGACAAAGTACTGTAAGCTTCTTCTCGGATAGCAGGGCAGCTCTCATGGCGCTAGACAGTATCAGTATCTCCTCAAAAGAGGTACTAAGGTGCAGATAGGCGCTGGAACCACTGGCAGAACACAACGCGGTAAGACTGGTGTGAATACCAGGACACTCCGGTGTGGTGGGTAACGAAAAGGCGGACAGGTTAGCGGGTAGGGGCGCAGACGGCATTCGTGCAAGAAGGTGCGCAGTCGCTGTCCCAACCTGCGAGGTTAATAAAACAATTAAAGACTGGCTCAACTCGCAACTGTGCGACAAATGGACCAATGACAATGGGCAAATGCAAGCTAGGGCTCTGATGGGCAGCAGCCACCTGAGAAGTGTCTGCGGACCATTAGGGGCATAAGCAGGAGTAGGTTGAGGCTGGCCGTTGGTTGGCTGACGGGACATTGGAGGGTACAAATATGGTGAAAGACATAGCATAACTAATTATCGACCAATCTCCCTCATATCAAATATTGCTAAGATTTTTGAGAGAATTTTTTACAATCGAATATACGATTTTGTAGAAGAACATAATGCAATATCCAAGCAACAATTTGGTTTTATGAGGAAGATTGGACAAACTGTATTGTATAAGGATCAGAGGCTAGGCATTGGATCTCCTTGCAAGTTATCTAAACAATAGATATCAAAGAGTAAAAGTAGATGGAAAGGAGAGCGAATTCTTATTAGTAAATACAGCTGTACCACAGGGTATTATCCTAGGACCATTACTATTTATCCTATATATTAATGATATCTTGAGGGAGATCCCTCGTGAGGCAATTATGTTATACGCTGACGATACGGCAATAGTAGCGACAGGGAAAAATTGGGCAGATGCCCAAAATAATATGAACAAGTATTTAGGAGTAATATCTAACTGGCTAGCACTCAATAAATTATCATTAAATGAATAATCGTGGCTTTTTTGAGGATTTCTTTGTATAAAAGAATTAGCGGTTCGATTGATTGAACGAAAATATAGGGAAAAGCCTTTCGGCATAAAAACTCATTTTATTTGCAATTAAATTACATTGAATACACTTAAATTAAGATGAACAAGAACGGATTAATATTTAATACGAAATACGAAAATCAATAACGCCCGGCGTGACGTTGCGAAGAACAATGGCGCAACGCACGTTCTGCCAGTGATTCCAGCGACTATCTGCACCTTACAATTAGTACCTCTTTTGAGGAGATACTGATACTGTCTAGCGCCATGAGAGCTGCCCTGCTATCCGAGCAGAAGCTTACAGTTGTTTGTCCTGTGACTTTCCCCAACAGCCATTCAGCAGTTTCTGTAATGGCCCTGATTTCTGCCTATATATATATATATATGTATATATATATAACATAACACAGTTTGTCGTAGCGCCGAGGAAGCTAACCATACCTGTCAGCCGCATGGAGCAACGGTGGCTCCCTTGCAGGCTCGGCAGGTGACTATGCCCTCACGATAGCGCCGCCGCAGATCGCCTGTCGCGCCGCGAACCGCCGCAGATCGCCAGAGTCGCGACGCGAACCAAAGAAGCGAGATCGGGACATGCGTGGAACGCAGCACGAGGCGGAGTGACGCGTGCGCATCGCCTCAGTAATCAGTATACTACTTAGTTCATACTGCTGATTACGTTCTGCAGACGGATATACACCGTCACAGTTATGGATTTTATCTTAACTTTTCTGTAAAAATCCTGTTCAAATGTGATTACGAATGGCGTAGATGTGTGCGCAAACAAGTGTACGAAGTGAGCAGAGATTATCTGTTCTTCGGATATTTCAAATAAAATGTTTGAAGACAGTCGTAGATGCGAGTGTCACCTGTCCACGCCCTTTAGGTACTGTTACGGTATGTACATCGATTTTCAATGTGTTGTTTATTATAAAACCATCTTTGCTAAGTGCAACGATCGGTAGAAAGTCTAATATAGACAATACCTGTAATTCTTGCACACATCTAAACAGAATCCATACTACCATATTAGACCCTGTCTAAGCTGATTTACATTGATAAAATTTACGTCGAGACGTCTACTTCTTGAGCTTACCCATACTCTTCCAAACTTTTGCACGTTTCTTGTAGTCGAACGCTTTAATCAGTTTCACACACAAGAGTTGACGCGTTTGTACCTGTAGCCGGGAGCTATCTGTCTGTTCGACGGATCGCAAATATACGTAAGGCACCGAATCTTACGTCGCAATTGCGCAGTGTCGCGTTCATACGATGCGTAAATCTACCAGTTTTCGCGCCTCATTGCAAACTATAATATTATTAAATTTAACATTATTTTGGCCCAAAATTTCCAGCCTAAAAGCACCAATAATCTAGTTATATTTGTTGTAAAACAACATGATAAAGCAGCTGTCAAGTCACTCAGTGAGTATGATCGATAGCGAATTTGCTTTATACGGTGAGCATGGTTACACCACCGTCACCGCGCCTGAGCGTAAAACGCTATTAGCACAGCATTAATAGGAATAGTAATACAAATTGGCATTGTAATCTAAATTGCATTACTTGAACAACTAAAAAATGTAACAATACTTTTAAAATGCAATCATATCATTATCAAGCTATGTAAGACGCGCTTAGAACGCCCTAGTACACATAAAAAATGAAACAAATTTAGTATTGTCAATAAAATACCTTTCCATCTCCGGAAGGGTTGATAAATACAACATAATGTCCTCCATGATTATCACCACTGTGTACCAAAACAGCATGTAAAGTATAGTCAACATTTGTAAGTTCTTTACTACTTTTCAAATACTGCCCTAAACTGATTTTTTCATAAAATTCAAACCTATAAAAATATAAAAAACTTTAATTTCCAAAAGTTTATATGCACAATTATTATTTGTGTTATATAGAATAATTGTTACCTATCATTAAATTTTACAGAACAGTCTGTAATTGGATCGTACTGAAATCTCATTAGATGCAAGTGCAAAACTGGCGGGAAAGAAGAAAATATTACTCCTTTTTCAGCCTCTTGAAGTCCATGCTCACCGGCATCATATTTATTATCTCCATCTAAAATTTCTGTACTAACATAATCATTGAACGATTCGTAAACTGTAATAAACATATAAACTAGTTTAATACATTTAAAATGATTCAGATCTCTTATGAATTACATAATTAGTGTATAAAAGTAGTAGCTATTAATTAACTAATTAATTTATTAACCAAAAATAATAGTACGGACAATTTCACACTTCATAAAATACTCAGACCTTGCAGAGGTAAACAGAGTTACCTGTGTGCGAGCTGGTGTTAAAAAAATTATAAATAATATAAAAATGGAAAAATTATGAACTAAATAAAAAATAAAAAATACAAGATAAATAAGAATTTAAATAATTTTAGCATAAGAATTCAAATTAATGAATATCTTCATTTTTAGCCAAAGATATAGGGTCTCTGCCATTCTGGGAACCAGACAGGAACGTTTGCACTATAAAAAGGTATCTCCATGAATTTTTTGGTGATGGCAGTCCGGATCGAAATCTTACTTTCACCAATATTAAGATTTAAATGGCTTATAAGATAGATATAACACACACATATATATATATATAGTCACGGGACAACTGGGCTGTAGCACGACAGCCGCGAAGATGCTGTCCCGTCAACGAAGGGGATTGGTCACTCTTTTATCTCCGCACGGCTATCCCTCGATAATGCTGAAGTCGGCGACAGACGTTAGCCGTCGGTGCAATGCCGATTCCGTACTGTGCAGCCGGGTTGCCCCGGTGTACAACTGCGCGGCGTGCGAAGCTCGCCGCGCTTTCTTCGCGTATAGAGTCTCCGGCCAGGAGCGCGCTCTATAGCCGCGCCGCGATGTAACCGGCATTACTCTACCGGGTTCGTCGGAAGGACGCAATAGGTTTACGGAAGAAACAGACATGCGAGCCTCGGCCTCGGCGTCTGCAGCCGATTCATATATATATGTATATATATATGGGTGATTCTCTGTGAGATCAGCCGGCCAACATTTTTTCTTCTGCGATCCGCGGTAAATATGTTCTCCCCACGCTCCCCGAGCTCAATAATTTATTTGCACAACACCTCGGCACATCGGAGGAAGGCAAGCGAAGCGAGTATGAATAAAAAATCGAAGCGCTTAAACCCAACTACATCACACTGCCCGAGCTCAGTAATTTATTTAAAAAATCTCCTCGGCTCATCGAAAGAAGGCAATGGAATCAATATTTAAATTTCCCGCATGGTGGGTGCCACATCTGGTAACGCTGGGGTGGATAGTATCAAAGTCGTCCCCTGGAGTTTTGTGGAAATTTGATAGTAATTAAGTCAAATACGTTACTCAGGGATTTCTTGGGCCACTGAACATAGATATGGTGTTTTCAGAAGGACCTTGTCGTTGCTATATTCGTGTTTAGCGACCTTGAAAACCCTCGAGTAACGAGTCTTGACCAAATATATTGTTAATTTCCCGGGAAACTCCAGGGGACGACGTTAATATTGTCTACCCTGAGCACCAGGTACCCATAAGAACCTTGCCGTTGCTATCTTCGTTTTCATCGACCTCGAAAACCCTCGAATAACGAGTTTCAAGTCGCTATGTTACAATTTTCCGTAAAACTCTTGGAGACGACGTTCATGCGGTCTACCCTGAGTACCAGGTACCTCGAGGAGCGTTGCCGTCACAATACTCATATTCAGCGACATCGATAACCCTCGAGTAACGAGTTTCGAGTCGTTATGTTACAATTTTCTGTGAAATTATTGGAGACGACGGTCTACCCTGGGCCCCAGGTACCTCGGAGGCCGTCGCCGACGTTATATTCGTGTATAGCGACCACAAAAACCTTCGAGTAGCAAAACTGGACTCATTTCCATCAATATTTACCGAGTTGTAAATTTTGTATTTAGTGTCTCCTCGTAATGCAATTTTAAAATGCATTTTATTAATGCAACAATGCATTTTCGCAAAAGTAATTGATCTGACCCGCTCACAAAATTTCCTGACGCTTTGACGAATCGAAAGCAAAAAACCGCATTACGATCCGTCTTACTGCTCAAAAAATCGACAGTCCATTGCTTCGTTTCCTCGACTACTAACAATTGCCGCACAGACTTAATTAATTTATAACCTAACTTATAAGCCGAATTATGTAAAAACAAGCTTATTTGGATAATCCGCAATTAATTTGCAAACGATTGGTGTTAGTTTCATCCACAAGCTATGTAGCATGAAAAGTTTTTTATTTTTTATAAATAAACTATGGCACCGGCAATTTTCGGACTTGCATTTGCAAACTTTGCAAGTGATTCCGCAATTTTAGAAATTTTTTTATATTGATTCGCGAAAGTCATTCGTACAGTTCACGGAAATGAGGTGAGACGCCAGCTGGAAGAGGAAAGAAGGGAAAGGATCAAAATGGAAGAGAGATTAAAGGGCCAGGTGGAAAAGGAATGTGAGAAAAGAGAGAAGCTGAAGCTGGCACTGGAGGCCGAGACAAGGGATATAGAAGAAATGTAAAGGAAGGACCTACAGGAGAAGGCAAGGAAGGAAAAGAAAAGGACTCTGGAGAAAAAGAGAAGGAGATGAGGCAGATGAAAGAACTAGAGTGGAGAATTGAGGAGGGTGTTGACAGGTCTAAGAGGAGATGAATGGGACAAACCAGAACTGGAGAGATGGATAGAGGAGCAACTAGGGGTGAAAGTGGAGATGCGAAGAGTGTGGCCAATCAGAGGAGGGAACACTAGAAGAATAGGAGCAGAGTGCAGAGATAGAGATGAGAAAGAAAAACTGATGGAGGTAAAGAATAGGCAGAAAGGGACAGAGGTGTTTATAGATCACGACTCAACCTGGAAAAAGAGGACGACCAGAGAAAAGCTGAACCAAAAGGCTAAGGCATGGAGGAAAAAAGGGTACGTCGTAAAAGTAGAAAGAAAAAGACTAACGGTCTGTGACGAAGAATAGAGATGGAACGAGAGGGAGAAGAAACTTTTTCGGAGAGATGCAGACTGAGAAAAGACAAGAAGAAAAGAGGAGAGAGAGGGGATCGGAAGAAACAAAGGAAAGAATGAAGATAGTAAGCTGGAACGTGGCAGGATTAAAAGGGCTAGAAGAAGAAGGGTGGAACTACATAAAGGGATTCGACGTCATCTGCCTTCGAGAGACGAAGAAGTCAATTAGGGGGTCCAGCCAGGGTTAAATCCTACAAAAAAACAACAAAATATTCGTCCGATAAAAACGTTTTCTTTATGCGTAAATTAAAAAACAAAAAATATTTACTGTAAATATTTACACTATACACTATTTCTACCAAGAAATATCATATATATATATATATATATATATATATATATATATATATATATATATATATATATATATATATACACACAGCTTTCGGCAGCAATCGCGCAGACGTTAGCTGCGTGCAATGCAACTGCTGTCGGGGAAATCACCTCGAAATAATCGAGACAAGGTCTCGTTTCCTCGGGATATTCTTGAGGCTCGCAGTGAACCGGCCAAGGTCAAATACGCGGAGGCGGCAGGGAACGTAGTTTAGAGGAGACGGGAAGCGAGTCCGCAGAAATGACTCCGGACTCAATCGTTTGATTTAGAAAAGAAACGAATATTATGTCTGCACTCAAAATAGGGTACACGAGCACACACGCGGGTGTGCGAGACGCATGTGAACGACGTAGTCAGAGATCGGGAGAGAGCTAGTGAGAGAGAGAATCAGAGAGCTGACACTTACGGTTGGTAGTTCTCGCTCGCTTTCGGGAATGCTCGAGCCCAGGACGTCTCCTTCGCTGGCGAGTCGGCGTAGTCGCAGGTTGGACGGAGTCAAAGCGATGTCGCACGAACAAATCTGTTTGACTCCGTCCAGCTCTCTCCCCCCCCCCCCCCCCCCCCCCCCCCCCCCCACTCGCCGTCACGATGTGCTCCCTCTCGCTGCTCTGCCGCTGCTCACCTGTAACATGTAACTGATTCACATTAAATAATATAATGATTGTATGCTGGGAAGGTTATGACGAGTTAACAACGTTCCTCCCGCCTCTCGGTGTACTGTTTTTTTTCTCTCCCTTACTCTATTCCTCTTGGCACCGATTCAAATCCTCGCGGAGTTCCGTATTCCTCTTCATTCCTCTCGTCCCCCTTTGCCCCTATTAGTTCCTGGCTCTGAACTCCGCTGCGATTCATGTTCAGCGGCCGTGCCGCTCTCTTTTCTTCTCCTTCGCCCCTATCTCCATCCTTCTTTACTTCTCCTTAGAGTCTTTTTTCCAAGGCTCTAACTTCATAGACCAGCTAACAACTCACATGCACAATTACTCCACGAAGGTTATAATGGGAGACTTCAATTCTGACCAGCTTTCCTCATCTGAAGATGCCAATTTCATCAGGGCATTCATTGATGAGAACTCCCTTTTGTCTGTTCCCTATGGTGCTACGCACCATAAACAGGGTTCTGATACCTGGCTTGACCTATGTCTAATTGAAGAGCAGGATCGCCTGCTGTCCCACTAGAAGACAGACGCACCTTTCATCAACGGACACGACCTTATCACGGTCACTCTTGACGTACAGATTCCACGCTACGTACCTAACACATACACCTACAGAAACTTTAAAGGAATTAGCGCCGAGAAGCTAAGGGACTTTCTTAGCGAATGTGACTGGTCATCTCTCACCACTTCTGGTAGTCCGATACTTCCCGGGTAACCAACGCATTATGAACGCGGCCTTGATACTCTAGACCACTTCATGTGCAGTACACACGTACATACACACTTCATCACTCGACGAATGCATATCCTTACTTAACACTAACCTTACTAACGCCATTAATCATCTCGCCCCATTGCGGACTGTGACACCAAGACGACAACGACGTCACCCGTGGTACACCGCGGCTCTTCGTGACCTTGTATCCGAGAGGGATAGACTTTACAAGCGTTTCAGGGACTCCAGGCTCGATCAGGATCTCCGCATTTACAGATTAGCTAGAGACTATACCCATAAACAAGTCGAGGAAGCCAGGCTGAATTACTACTACTCACGCCTGCCTACCTTGACCGACATTGCCGAGATCTGGAGAGAGCTGGAGAAACTTGGAATTTCTGCCACCAAGGCCCCCTTACCATCTCGATTTACCATGGATGAACTCAACGGGCATTTCAGCGCGATCTCCAACGATTCGTTGGCTCCTGCTGTTGAGGATTATCTTCTCACCCTGGAAAGTCTTGACCTCCCGGAACATTTCGAGTTCAGCCCTATAACGGAATCGGATGTGTTGGCTGAGGTATCGCACTTTGACACCCAGGCCAGGGGAAGTGATGGCATCCCACAGGTTGTCATTTCAAAAGCATTGCCGGTTCTCGTTCCCTTACTAAGTCACATTTTCAACCTGTCTCTGAGCGTACCCTGCTTCCCATCTGCCTGGAAATTGTCACTTGTACGCGCACTCAACAAAATCAGTTCACCAACAGTTCACCAACCCTGACTGACTACCGTCCGATTTCACTTCTCTGCTTTCTCTCCAAGGCCCTGGAGTGGCTGGTGTACAAGCAGGTCTCAGAATACCTTGAATCAAGGCTATTGCTAGACAACTTTCAAACAGGCTTCCGCACTGGTCACAGCACTCAGTCTGGCCTAATTAAGCTAACTGATGATGCCAGGATCGGGATAAACAAAAAGAAAGTAACACTACTCCTTCTCTTCGACTTTAGCAAGGCGTTTGACACTGTGTGTCACGTCAGGCTCCTGAGAAAGCTATCCACTTTCGGATTCTCAAAGCAAGTCATTCGCTGGTTTGCCTCCTACCTCTCTGGGAGAGAGCAGGCCGTCGTTGGTGACAATAGTGAGCGTTCGTCTCCTCGGCGTCTCAACATCGGCGTCCCGCAGGGATCCGTTCTGGGTCCCTTGCTGTTCGCATTGTACATCAACGACATTGGTTTCTGCCTTGATACCAATGTTTCCCACCTCATCTATGCGGATGACTTGCAAATTTACAGTCAATGCCACCTTGAGGAGCTCGATTCTTTATCAAACAAGATAAGTGCTAATGCCGAAAGGATAATGGGCTGGGCTGCGCAGAACAGGCTGAAACTTAATGTTGCTAAAACCAAAGCAATCGTCCTGGGCTCTCCCTACTACATTAACGCATTACCCTCAACAGCTAATACCTATATTAACATTGGGGGTGCCCAGGTCAGCTTTGAATCCTCCGTGCGTAATCTGGGATTGGTGCTCGACTCTAAACTTACGTGGAAGGAGCACGTTACACAAGTGCGTAAGCGTGCTCACTCACTAATGTACAGGCTTTACTTTTTCAGAAAGAGTACCAATCTCAGGTTGCGCAAGCATTTAGTGCAAGCGCTCCTGTTTCCCCTTATTGACTATTGCTCTCTTGTATACTGTGACCTGACGCAGGAACTAGACTTAAAACTACAGATGCTCGTGAATACAGGAATTCGGTACATCTATGGTGTAAGGAGAGATGAGCACATATCCCCGTACAGGCGGGAGCTGCAGTGGCTAACCACTGCAGGACGCAGGAAATATTTCACAGCTTGTTTCTTACGAAAGATGTTTAACACAGCTGTACCATCATATATACTGGCATACTTCGACTTCCGCGTGACACTGCGGCCTGTTAGGGGGAGGTGACACCTCTGGATATTCCTACCTTCGCGACGGAGACGCTGAGGAACTCGTTTCATATCAGCGCCTCATACCTATGGAACAACCTACCATCACACATCCGCAACACTGCTTCTATCTCAGGTTTCAAAAAACTGACTAAAGAGCACTTCCTCGAGCTCGAAAACACATAAACACCATGCTCTCACTCACGCACACGCACACCCTCGCTTAACTCATCCTCACCTCATCATCACACTACACTTCTACTACAACTGACATCTGATACTATTATTATTTCTGTAAACTTACTACTCCTGCTGTACATAATTGATCGTACAACACATTGTACGTAAAATAAAATCAATTAATCTAATCTAATCTAATCTAATCTCACTAATCTCCTAACCTCACTTTGCTGCTTTCTCTTTCTCATCCTGTACACTTATTTTTTTCACGCCTTCGCTTTACCTTATTGTCTGTTGTTTTCCCCGCGTTTACCTTTCTCTCCTTCGCCTTACTCATCCTCACCTTTTCACTCGATTCTACCCAAAAAACACTGCAAATTGCAATCACCTCCTCTACGGCGTCTCTCGACTCTTCCAAGCGCGCCAAAACTCCTCAGTCTATCAATAATTAATTGTCTGAGTCTAATTAATTAATGAAATTTAGTTGAAGAGAATGATTATTCTAAATTTTTTTTGAAATTTCGAAATTTAAAAAATTTTGAATACAAATTTGTTTTACTTAGTAAAGTCCTCGAATTTCCCATTTCTTTCATATGCATAATAAGTGGCCTATTCCTGCACTTATCATAAAAAGTACGGTGTGCAACAAGGGGGCAGTGACTTTTTTAGACTTGGATGATGTTTTCATCACCCTCGCTACAAAAAGCCAATTTTTCTCCCCTAGTTGCACAATATACTATTAACGCCTGGGCAGTAAACTCATGAATTTTCTTAAAAAATTCTGAACTTTAGTTACAAGGTTTAACAAAAATAGTAATTTTCAGTTCATACAGGGTATACAGGGTGAGAAACAAAGAATTTTAATCTTAATACCCTTTAAACTAATTGGTTTCATTAGCTGCAAAAAGAACTTATCTAAAGTAAGCAAGAGATTTATCTTTTCCTGAAATTTAAACTTAATTGAAGTCTTTTTACTCCCGTAATCGTACGGCATCAAAACCCCCTTTTTTTTTGGTGTTCGATTTTTTGCTTAAAAACTTGTTGCCGAATTGGCTAAAAATTTTAACATCATATAGATATTATCATTTTTTATTATCATACATTTTTTCGAAACGTTTGACATTCTAGTTTTGGAGATTTTTTTTTAAATCTTGCGGGAAAAAATAGGCAATTTTATGCTCTTTTAGATCCACTATAGTTGAATACATTGTATAAATCATATCATTAAAAAAAGCAAAAATATTTTTTCAAAAATCAAAAAATGGTTATAAGATAGTCATGAAATGGCCAGAATCATAAAAAAAATTTTCCCAAATTCAGAATCAGAAAACATATATGCATGCCAAATTTTTATACGATTGATCGCGTGGTTCCAGAATTATGACGGTATACATACATACACACACAGCCATCCGCACGGACATTTTCTAAAAACCATTGATTCGTACTCCAAACACCCTCGAATGCGTTTGTACAAAGTTTTAGCGAAACTGAAAATTTTACTATTACAAAGCTTTCTCTTAGGAGAAAGCAAAAATACGAGAAAATAAACGAGGGTGCTTTAAAGAGTTACATACCAAGTAGTAATAAAGAACATACAGGGAGGTTATATTCCCCCTTCAGGCCTGCATGACATACCCAATATTACATTAAAAGAAGCTATACAGGCGCGCCTCGATGTCTTTGTGAACCTGTACAATTAATGTCTCAAAGAAGGGACGTTTCTTAAAAACTGGAAGAAGCAACGCTTCGTACTACTACCAGAAGGAGATAAGCCACCTGGAGACGTTGCCTCATACAGACCACTTTGCATGCTAGATACCCCAGGCAAGATTTTGGAGAGCATATTCGGCGTTAGAATGGACAAAGTCATTGAAGAACCAGATAGACTAGCGAAATATCAATACGGCTTCAGGAAAAAACGCTCCACTCTCGACGCCGTAAGCTTAGTAGTCGACACCGCTAGAACTGCAATAAAAGGAAAGAGATAAAAAGAAGAAGCCAAGAAGTACCGTGCTTTTGTTACACTAGATGTTAAAAATGCGTTTAACTCAGTCAACTGGGGCAAGATACACGAGGAAATACGGAAAAAAAGGTACCCGCATATATAAGAAGGATTATGTCTGACTACCTGCTGAAAGACGGAACCCTTTTGTATGACACAGAAAACGGCACGAAAACCCATCAAGTAACCGGAGAGTCCCACAAGGGTCAGTGTTTGGCCCATTATTGTGGAGAATTATGTACGATGGAGTACTTAGGCTAGAGCTACCCGAAGGAGCAACGGTAGTAGGGTTTGCAGATGACATTGCAGTAGTAGTAGTAGCAAAGCAAAATAAAGAGGTGAAGGAAATCGCTAACGAGGCAGTAGGTATAATCCACGATTGGCTAAAGCAGACTGGACTTGAGCTTGCTAGCCATAAAACGGAGGCTAACCTTATATCTAGTAGGAAGAAAATAGAGAGAATAACGCTGACAGTGGACGGACACGAAATAGACTCCCAGCCGACCATTAGGTACCTGGGAATCACCATGGACGCCAGACTTACGTTTAAGCAGCATCTCGAGAGGGTGAGCAATAAGGCAGCAAAAGTCGGTGCTGCACTATCGCGACTAATGCCAAATGTGGGTAGACTAACGCAGGGTCGAAGGTTACTCCTAGCCAATATAACTACATCAATAATTTTATACGGTGCCCCAATATGGACAGACGCTATGTTGGTGAAGTCCTATGCACGGAAGCTGTCAACAGTTTATAGAAGTGCATTGCGGGTTGCTTCTGCCTACCTAATAGTATCAGAAGATGCAGTGTGCGTTATCTCAGGTAACAGAACGAAATAATATATAGAAAGAAAGCTGGCTTCGTAACAATACTTAAAAGAAAGTTTGGAAATCCTCGAATGAACAAACCCTAGCTGAGTGGCAAAGACGATGGGAGTCCAGTGAAAATAGAGGCGTGGGCGATGGACGCACCGCCTTATGCCACGTATTGTTGACTGTGTAATGTATAATGTCCACATATATTTTAGCATTTATACATATGAATAACGCCTGTGCGACTGCATTTGTACTCTTACAGACAATTTATACTTAATCGATTGCAACAGTGCGAAACCGATCGCCGAACATCAGAGCGAGTGCTTGGACCTACGAGTCAGCACTTGTTATGCGCGTATAACTAATTTACTTTTGTACACGCTTTATTAAATTTCACAACTCTTTGAATCGTCACCGAGGCTTTAAAAAGCCAGGAAACGATCCACGGAGCGCCTTTTGTACAAGTAACCTGTTATCCTGTAGCCATACCCGGTAAGCGAGTACGAGTGCTATATCTCTTTACGCTTCGCCTGTTGAGTGCGTAGAAAAGACTTAAACTCCGTGTTTAAGACATAGTCAAACTCCTTGTTTTCTGGTTTAAGAGTCCGCATCGTGCAAAAGGCGAAGAGCCCGTCGATAGCAGATTGGCGTTAGTGGGAAACTGTAGAGCACCTTAGATTAACCATACATTAATCAGCTACGAGTGTCGTGTAGAATTAAGACTAATCAGCATCCGCCGTGCGGCGAAGGGGTTTTCAACATCCAGGTTACGACAGAGAAAGAATATATATGCATTGCAAGTTAAGTTAATTTATACAAGAAAATCCAGCGTATTCACGAATAAACCATCTAATCACTATACAAACAAAACTATCAAAAACATCTTGTAAGAAACTGAACGTTTGCTGAGTTCTGGGTTGTCTCCAATAAAATAAAACAATAACGTTTAAATCAGTTTCCATAATTATTATTAATAAGTATGAACATCCATTATACAACCTAAAACTATCAATAAGAGAATCGAAGGAGAAAGTAAACTTGCTATCAACACTATAACCCACCACAAGGTAAGAGTAAGCAACATGGTCGCAGACATTTCGTTGTCCACGATTCTACTGCATGACAATACACCGTCCTAGATTTGTAACTGCGGACACATCAATAGCGCAAACAGAAGATCGTCTGCATAAATCTCAAACACACTAACGTCCACTAGTCCGCGTTAAATTATCCAGCATACCTCTAGTAACAATGAAAGCTCTCGAGCTTATGCTAGTTTCCAAGTAAATAAATAATTGTTTGTAGAACTCGCGCAGCCCATCCTTACACTAAGCACGGTCTTTACAACTAAAACAAAAGACGACACGGGAAAGTGGATTACTACATTACGCAGTTTTTGAGCAGACATAGGTGCTTTCGAGCCTACCTACACTGCTTCAAGATAGAGGACAACCCAAATTGCCCAATATGTTTAAAAGCAAATGAAGATGCGAAGCATGTTTTCTGTGACTATTCGCGATACGAAATGGAACGAGAAGAACTCGAGTGTTACCTTCAGACTAGGATGGCACCTGAGTCAATGATGACAGCTATGCTGACGTCGAAGGATAGTTGGTGTGCAGTAAACAACTACGTAAGGACTATTTTTAAGAAGTTTAGAAATGACGAAGAGAATAGAAGAGAAGGACAAGGCGAAACAGCTGAGTAAAACTGTTGCTAGACGAAGGCCACTAAGTAGTAGATACGAAACGCACCTCGGACCGATGCGGACAGCTGGACGATGCAGAATGAAGAAGACGAGTTTGATCCTGAACATCTGATCACCTTGGTAAACGGGGGATGTATAAAAATGTTAAACTTCAAAGGAGAAGCCAACTAGGCTAGTTAACAGGCCCTACGGGAGTATTGTTCCACGATATTACCTGTGGGAATCTGGTGTCAGAGCTTGTTGCCTACGCCACGTAAAAGATCACACACAAACACATATACACACACCACGCAGGAAAGCTTGACACCCGTATGTGGCGCGTCCCCATGGTGGCGGATTGGGGCGAGCTCGCTCGGGTGTATGCCTCGGAAGGTAGAGCAGAAATAAAATAATCTCCGAGGACCAAATCAGGCCACCGCGTTTGCCGTGCAGTGCGACCCATGAGCTATCAAAAGGAGATCCTGGGTGGAGAGGCAAACAGAGGTTGCGAGCCAAAGTGACCCGAACCACCTTTGACTCCCGCTGACGGCAAGACGGGGGGTCTGTCACATAGCCAGTACCAGTCGATCGGCTAAGGCGAGTGCGTGATATTGCTTGATGTCTGCCAGAGACTTGATGTCTTGAGAGCCAAGCACTTTGTTGGGGTGGGAGGTTCAAAAGAGTGGAGGTGGGCTAGAGCAGTATCGCGTGCCATACCCTGGTATGATGTTCCCAGTCTGGTACCGCTTACAGTATTGTGTTGAGGCCATGTCAGCTGCCACCATAGACGGGGTGGTCGGACACATACCGGGATGAAGACTATTATCGAGCATGAATAATTTAACTAAGCAAGGAGAGAACACAGGAAAAGGAGCTCTCGAGATCTGCAATACAATCCAGGATGCTGAGCGAGAACGAGAAAACATATAGGAGAAGATCCGAGACAGGCTGAACTTTATGAATAATGTTGTGTCAAACGCACATTCATAAGTCTGTTAAAAGCGATCTATCGGCGATTATGATCTAGGTTTAGCGGCTTGAAAGAGGACAAGAGGCGCTGAGAAAGAGTAAGGAGAGCCTTGGAATAATGCTAAGTAAAGCGAAATTGTTACCAAATCAGCAGCATATCTAGAAGGAGGACAATGCATCACAGACGATAGAAGCACCAAACGCGGTGATGACAAGAACGCTAAATACGCGTAAGGCAATGTCACCAAGCCAGGTAGAAAAGCGACAAGAAAACTATGCTAAAAAAACAAAGAAAGATAAGAAACTAGTCTCTGTGGTGGGCACGTCAAAAGTCCAATTACAGGAGTCTTCAGAAGAAAACGCAGACCCACCCTGGCAGAAGGTTATGACCAGAAAGGAGAAAAAGAAAGAAAAGAAAAGAAAAAAGGATATACATAAAGGCACCGGTGCCAAGAAAAAAAAAATGGCACTAGAAAACCACGAGAGAGACCCTTCAGCATGGAGTGGCTTTTGAAATAAAAGATCTTGACATGCTAACCTCTAAACAGGATATTCGAGAAGCCCCGAGTAAAGAGTTTTCAATAGAAAAGGAAGTATTAGAGGAGACGTCCGTAAAGACCCTTTGAAAAACCTATGGAGATACGCACACCGACGTCGTACAGCTGCCTGCCCAGATTGCTCAAAAGGTGATCGCATGGGGAAAGCTCAAAGTAGGTTGGGTTGATTGCAGAAACAGGGAGATTAGTCGAAAGTGTCTGGATTTCTCTCTATATTGTAAAAAATAATGAGAGGGAAAATTCAAAAGTCGGAGCATAACCTTGGTTTCCAATTAAAGAAAAAACTCTAATTTTCTATTAACTACTTGGCAACGTTTCGTACTTGGTGAGGACCTCTTCAAGCCTTTATTTAACAAAAATATAAACATCTTTATGTATAAAAAATTTTCTACAATAGAGAGAAATCATATAATTTTTGTTGTTATAGCAATATTCAAAGAGCAATGGTCATACCATAAATTTTAAAATTTATATCACAAAAGAGACAAGTACGTCTCTAAAGAATCTCTTTATTTTTTAGAATTGAGATTTTGGGAAAAAGTATATATTTTATGTAATAAAATTGATAGGATGTATATGTGGGAGGATAACCCCTGGTTTCCCAAAAAAAAAGTCAGTCTTGATGTAAAATCGCTATACACAAATATCGACAAAACACTCGTCAAAAAAAGTATTGAAAAGAGGTACGCGCAAATCGCACAAAAATCCGAAATACCGCTTGATGAAATTTTATTAGCTGGCGAACTACTTATGGAAAACACTTATTTTCAATTGTAACGGTTTAACTTTCCCCAAGAGACTGGATAGTCAATCGGTTCCAGGATCAGGATAGGGGAAAGGAGCAAAAAGTGTTTTGAGGTTATTCCTAGGATTTGTGGAGTCGTGAGCGCACGGATTTTTTTAGGAAAGAATAAGTAGAATATCACGATATTTATACAGCAAGTATTTCTTATCATAATTCATCAACATAATTTTTTCAAAGAAGTTCCATAGTTTAGTTTTTTAGTTATAATGGTTTAAAAATTTGCACTTTATGGTCCATAACAAAGGAATGACGAACGGTAATATAAATTCTCTGCGGTATGAAAATAAATAATTTTATTCTCTGTCAGGTACATTCAGTGTGGAGGGCTGTGGGGGATTTCCAAAAATAACAAAAATAAATGATTTTTACGTTATTTTGTGAGGGACCAAATGGTGGGCTGTGGACGGGGGGGAGTGTAGCCAAAATAACTATGTAATATAGGAAGATATATTTCGGCGTATGCATACGCTCTATAGTGCTTTCTACTATTGCGTGTGCGAGTGCCAATTGTCGCGATTTGTCTGAGAAACGGAAAATCTTGCAAGGGCGATGAGTGGGGGTACTGTTTTTTAAAAACAGTTGCAAAGTGACTGACGAATAATCACTGCTCGTCACTCACCCTCACCAATTCGTGCTTGTCTACGTGCAACTCTACTTCTCCAATGAACTTTCTTAGACATAAACGAAACTGGCTCGTTGAATGTTCGTCAGCGACAAGTTTTAATAATAATAGTACAATTCTTGCTATTTTTATATACTGTAATAATGCTTTTCCTTGCTTTAAAAAGTGAGCGAACTTTATGGGGGTCAGAAACCCAACTTTTACCGTAAGTACGAGTGCTGGGTAGAAAATTACTTAAAACTAAACAAGTAATGAATTATGAAAAACCAAAAGTTAGTTGCCCTTTCTTTTATAAATATCTATCCGTGTGCCAAGTTTCGAATAAAAAAATTAACGCAATAATAAATGACATTTGAACAAAAATCAGTACCCGCAGCGCGCATATGCGAAATTCTTAGCATATTCTCGCTGCAAGTTAATACTTTCCATATGATTTCTATACCTATTTACAGGACTTTTCTTTCTTTCAGATTTTTTTTACCTTTAAACTATCTCTACTTTGGTTTTGCGTATCATTTGTATAATTATCATTTTCAAGGTTACTTGGAATATTCTCAACATTAATTTCGCTACTTCTACTTGACTCGAAAGTAAAAGTAGAAGGTAAATGATTTAGTTCGTTTCGATCCACATCAGTATCATTTTGTTCAAATTCGCTTATCAAATCTCTATCTTTTTGATCATCGTTCTTTTCTGAGCTTATAATTTGCTTGAACTACTTGAACATGTTTAGCATGAAAAACTCAATCGTTTACTAGAACTTTATAGCCATATTCTACATAACCTACTAATATACCTAATTGGACTTTATCATTGCGACGCTGTACCTTCCAGCACAGGTGCTCAACTCCTGGCGCTTCAATGCGCCCGAATTGTTTTTGTTTAAGCGGCGGATTCGCCGCAGTCGCCGTACGATTGGGAGCACGTGGGAAGAAAGGACAGAAAATAAGTAATCTCTTTCCTCTCGTTAATGAATCCGCTATATTTCACCCAACCCCTCGCTACAACGCCATGGCTCCTGCCTCCCACGCGATTCAGCCACGCAGGGCGTAAGCGATATTCTCCTTCGCTCCGTCCCGGTGCTCTTGCATCTGAACTGCGCGTCACTCGCGTCTCGCGGGCAGTCGACCCAGCGCTCGGCCTAGTCGGACCGCACCGGCGGAGACCCGCTCTCTTCCCCCACTCCTCTCTCTCCTTTGTTGGCGAGCTCGACCGCGCGTGCCGTTTCTCCCACGCTTCCCCCTACGCCGCGGCGTTTCTTTGCCTGAGGCGTCCAGTGTGGCCAACCTCGCACAACGTGCTGGTGGCCCCGCTGCCGGTCTCTCTCTCTCTCTCTCTCTCTCTCTCTCTCTCTCTCTCTCTCTCTCGCTCGTCCTTTGTCTCACACTCGCGAGAAACGCGGGCCAATTCCTCAGCGCCGTACGGCTCTGGGTTTCGACGCCACGGACTCCCAGTTCGACTGACCGGCGTAGGCCTTCTCGGTCACTTTTTCGATCTCTTTCCGCGGCGTACGCCCCGCACTGAGTATGGCGAACTCCTCGTGCACCCGCACTGCACGCGCACACACTCGTCTCTTTCTCTCTATCTCTCTCACGCAAACGTTCTCGATGCCGCATTCTAGCCTAGTCCTCACTCGCGTTCCTCTTTCCCAAAACCACTTACCGGGTCGTCGCCGCTGGTGGAATCTCTCCTCCGCGACGCTCGGAAACCTCGCGTGCCTCACGGCAAGCTGGCTTCCCGCGACCGATCTCTCTTGTGCTCTCCCGCGGAAGGTAGGCCGTTGGCTCATCCGTTGGCGTCCTTCCCGTCCCGTCTTCTTCAGCGCCTTCCTTATTCTCTCCGATCGCCGGTGACTGGGCCGTGGCGGTCCTCCCGCCAGCGCTTCCTCACTCCTCACCCTGGTCGCCGGGATGCACCTCGGGAAAGCCGTAAGACTTCCCCAAGCTCTCGACACTCTTCTCACACTTCTCTCCCGCTCGCAAACCTCTGCGTTGCTCAATCCTTAACGAGGGCTCACGAGATACTGCCGGTCCGGCGCGCGCCAGTCGTGCTCGCTACCTCCCCTACTCCTCAGGCCGCAGCGAAGCCGCGCTCTGATTGGCGGCCCAGGCCGCGCTATCTCACCCTGATTAGATAAGCCTCTCTCTCGCGACGTCGCTCGTCTCGCCGCTTCGTGGAACGGTGCCGCGAGCTCACCAGGCCCGGGATTTCTCTGACAGCAAAGACGCATGGCTCGTCGCCGACCGTTCGCGCGCCATTTTCCATGCAGGGAATCTGCCGTGCCGAAAAGAGATTTTTCGGCGCGCCTGCGATGCATCACGTTGCACATCCTATTTGCTTTTTGCAACGCTTCTGGAACTCTTACAAAGACTCAACTCTCATACATTTTCAAATTTTCTACGCTCGGTTTTTATCCAAAAAATATTTCGTATGGAGTTTTATTCTCCGTTGTATGATACGATGATTGTTTGATACCATGTTAACAAGTAATTGGATAATTCATTTTCATCTTTGTATAAATTTAAACGTTTTCCATCACCAACATTTAATAGCCATTGATTAAAACTGTCATCATTGTTAGATACACAAAGGTTTTGATTCAATGTCATGCATCTAAAAATCGTTCATAAGTAACTATACTTCGCTGAATTAAATTAAATTAAAAATTTGTTTAAAGGTGTTGTGTCCCCTTAAATCCCTAGCGAAAAAGGAAAATGAAAACAACTGAAGAAAAAAGTTATGAACTACAGATGATAGCAGAAAAATGTTAGAATTGAGACACATACAACAGTAATCTTTTGTTGTCTTCAGATTTATTTAGTTAGCTAGATTCTTTAGTTGAATTTTTTTTTCTGGTATGAAATTTTACGATTTTGAAAATAAATAAATAAATGAATACAACACACAATAACTATTAACAAGTGGAGACAACAGTTTTTTCATAGTTTAAAACAGTTTTCTTCATTTTAAAATTGTTGTCTTCTACATTCACTCGTTTTATCCCAATCAAAACAGCTATCTGCGGATTTCTACACATTTCTCTTAATTTTTTAAAAACACGCCTTTAATAACATAATAGAATCTAATTAACGTAACTGTTGAGAACAGTTGAAATCTGATACCATCCGCAGTAAACTAAAAAAAAAGTAAAAAAAACTAATAATACCTGTAAAAACTGTTGTCTTTGTCTCAATTTCAACATTCTCCTGCTAAAAATTTCTGTTTTGTTCAGTTATTGACTGTTTTAGTCTAAAATCCTTAGATGGAAACTATTCTGTGCAGAATTTTTGTTCCGCTAAGGATCAATATAAGTATGGAAAATTATGTAATTTTATACAAAATCATATTTTATATCCTTACATAAAGATCAATAAATTTATTAACATTTTATTTCATACTTATCTGAATTATTAAATAAGTCAGTATTTAGAATATATTTCGACATAGTCTGCATAATATGCACTATTATGCATGCTCCACGGGCGTTTAAGCACATTGTCTACCTCCCGTATCGGAAATTAACATTTAATACATGCGAAAAGTTTATTTTTTAAATTTCATAAATAGATAAAATTCAGTTGCCAATAATCGAATAACACTTTATTGTTTGAATAACTATGAGTTTCTCACCTGAAATTTTTATGTCTAACATTTTAAAATCCAAATATTGCTCAGAATGCTTTAATGCATCTATTTTTGAATACGTTTTTACTATTTGAAAAATAATTTTTAATTATAACAAACTTAATAAAAGTATTTTAGAAGTAAACCTAACAGAGCAGTATACCTAATAGTAGAGATCTTATTTGAGATTTATCAATAGGGATGACTATAAATAATTGATAAATCGTTAAAATATTAAAAATTCACATCATTTTGGTGTGAGTGTGCAGTCGCATGGCTCTCGGGTATATATATTAGGGTGTATCGAACATTTAAACTGTTAAGAAAACAACTTTAATAGCAAAAAAAAAGTTAGTATTTGATGAAAAAAGGTCGTACGTTCAAGGAGGGCGCAATAGATTAAAATTTTCCTGTCTGTATAGATCGATCAATTTTGCAAATTTACTGTACGCAAAAAATACGTTTAAAAAAGGTCACGCCATCTTCGCGTGTTAGCCAAATTTTTAATTATTGATATTTTTAACTCAAATTTTTCACTTTTCTTTGCTTTTTTACGGGCTTTCGATCTACCGTGTGACATTTAGGATTTATCGTTGCTAAGCTGAATCATAGTGTTTTATTCAATTTTTGCTTATTTTCGACACTAGTACAAAAATTTTAATTGTCAACATTTTTTAACAACAATAGTAGAAGGGTTTGATTTAAAAAAATATACCAGTCCACAGAAAAATTGGTTAAAATCGATAATAAATCAAAAAGTCGCAAGACCTAAAAATTGGCTATTTTGGCGAAAATCGCGTTTTTTGCTGTTTTCTAAAATCAAGATCTCATTTCTGTCTGACTTTTTTCTATAAAACCAACGTAAAAGGTTCACATTCTGTACGAAGAATGGTGGTAGATAAGACGCTGATTGTGCATAGAAGTTTATCTACATGAATTACGAGTATTCAAACTTCCCGTTTTCATATTTTTCGACCTTGATTGCTGTTTTGTCTTCTTTCCCACTCATTTTTTTATCAATCAAGACTAAAATTGATATTTCTCAGCTTTTCAAGAGAAACAATTTCATTATAAGCTTAATTTTAAAAAGCAGATTCACTTAAGAACATTTTGATTACAATTAAAACTTGAAGTAGGAACGGGGATGTCTATCAAAACAGACACCCTCTGTGTCTGGTACCAATTCTGGGGGCAATATTGAAAATGTTTAAAGGTTAGGCTTATGTCATTTCTACCGTCCAGGCAGTTGGATAAAGCCTTTAATAATTGTCACAGACGCACATGTCTGGAAACGCGAGCTTGTGAGACGAGTCAGCGATAAGAGTCTGCCAAGCCGTACTACAATGCACCGCTGCGAATGCATCGTAGACGTTAGCTCCGTGATTAGAGCACAGGCCTCTGGCTCTCGGGTCCGCGAGTTCGAGTCCCGTCGTCTACTGTTTTCCCTTTCGACTCCGTCTCCTTTCTGTCCGTTACATTATAAACAAGAAGAAGAAGAAGAAGAAGAAGAAGAAAATGTACACTTGTAGCGTTTAATGTTTACTGCGCATACGCTTGCCCGTTCAAGGACTTAAGAAGTGGGAAAGTCTGCACGCCGCAAAAAATTTTTTATTAGATTGAATATTCTCAACAACATTAAGTTTGTTTAAGAAGAAAGTATAATTTTTTATCAATTCAAAAATAAATTCTTTTTCAAATGCAATACGTAATTTGAGTAGTTTCTACATGAGTTCAAATATTTATAAACAAATTTACAACATATTAAAGAATTATCAAGACTCGACAAATATTAATAAAATTCAATTCAATACCACGACATCTCGGACCACAAATAAATTTTTCAACTTTAACGAAACTAAGTCAGAGCGATTCAATATATTATAAGTTTAAAATTGTTCGTGATCAGTATCCCTTATATTTATAACATTTTTCTTTAGATTTTACTTCATATAATTTTAATCCTGCAATTCAGGTCGTCTGCTGATTATACCTTTTACAGCTTTGCAAACAAATCGCTCCTTAGACCAAAATGTTTAAAATTTTGCACTAACAAAAATATAAAAGTGGTGCAACCACCTATAATGTAGCAGAAGCTAAATATTATCGTCATAGAAATTTGTTTCAGAGACTAGCCAAGTATTCAAGCTAGTATGATTTTCATTTTTGTATGATTATATATATATATATATATATATATATATATATAGAAAAAAATTTTGGCCGACTGATCTCACAGAGAATTACCCATATATATATATTCACGTCACCCGGGGACATTAGGCACTTTAATATAATAGTAGATCTTGCCCTACTGATAAACTTATGTAAGTGCTCTTCATATAAAGTAAATAATTACATAATGATTTTTGTCATTTCATATTCACAAACACATAGCTTTAAAAAAAGTGCATATCTGCACAAGTATTTAATCGCAGCATCCCTTTCATATAGACCAAATCTGATGATTACATCTTGTGATATGCATAAATGCATACAGCATTCGTTATTTCATATTCACAAATAGATGGTTTAAAAAAAAAATTAGCGCACAACACTTCGCGTTTTGCGTGTAAGGCACGATCGCTGATGCTCGCTTGATCCACTGGCACTCGCGTTTCACGCTCGCCTCGATACGTCAAGCATTTAATTAAAGCTTCTGGGCTGTTACACTGAAATAGTTATTCAATTATATGTACCAAAAATCGTTTCTAGGGTTGTTGTTTATGTATAAGCGTTTTAAAAAATCTACAACTTTTACATTTAAGATTTTTATGTGAAATGTAAAGCCTCAAAGTTTTATAATAAATACTGGTTTATTGCAATAAAAAAATTGATTTTAGCTTGTTAACTCGAATTTAAAGCATTTTCGTGCTTAAGTGTTAATAAGAAAAAGTTGTATTTCCTCGAGATCTACAACTTTTCTGTTAACCTTTTTTTATAGAATGTATAGAATTCGAGTTAGAGCCAAAAACCTTTTTTAGCGATTTTTGGATGTGACCGCATTGTGCGCATACATGCAGGATCAAGCCCAAAATAAATTTGGCACCTTACTATTACGAGGGAAGTTTGCACACGAATTTTTAGCCCGACTGATAAAAGTCTTTCAGAGATAATCGTGTAACACCAATATTTTTATTCAAAAATTGAACAAATTGTGCCCGCATTTTGATAAAACGTAGACTATCGGGATAAAAAAGAATTGGTTTTTAGGTTTGTACGAGAGGAGACTTCTCCAAAAATTTCAGCCCGATCGGTCGAAAATTGTGTGAGATATAAACGTCTTGTTCAAGTGCTTTGCGATACAGTACAAAATGTAGATAAAATGAGTAGTGCTGACATACATTATTGGCTAGATATGTGTCAGTCAACCATAAATGAATTAAATGAAAACATTTCTAAATCTAATCTCACCAGAGAAGAGAAACAGAAATGTCAAACTTGTTTGACGCATCTTTTATGCGTGCAAGTGGAATTTTAACAGCATTTTCATCGAGGAGGCAGTCTGCAAGCTAAGGAATCTGAAGCTAGAGTTGAGTGGCGCGATGTGCAATCAGCGTTCCAAAATCGCATTAAAAGTAGTGTAGTTGTAAATATAAAACATGTAGAAATTCTAAGTTTCCTGAATGATGCACAAAAACTCTTCGAAGTTAAAACAGAGACATGCTTAAAAGAATATAATGCTGTGAAAATAAATTGAAAGACTTTATTGCAGAATTTTCTATGCAGAAAAATGGAGAAAAAACTACGGACATAAAATATTTTACAAGTGAAAGTGCTACAGTATACTTGGCAACCGATTTAGAGAGGCAAAGATCCCATCCTTTCACATCTAGAAGAATGTCAGGAAAAGGGTTCTGGTTGGACTTTAAAGAGTATTATAAGTTTGTGCATAAATATGAAAAAATATTCGCCACTCAAGGGCAGTTCATACATTCCTCTTCCAAAATTTATAGAGAAGAAAAAAGCGCGTATTAACGTTTATAACAATGACAATCAGTGATTAGAATGATTTTTATAATAAGCTAACAGATTCTCATATTGCTGAAGAAGACTATAAGCATGCTCTCCAAGTTTGGGATAAGTTCAATATTAGTACGTTAGGAGAATATTCAGATCTTTATCTAAAAACCGATGTTTTACTATTGGCCGACGTTTTGTAAGTGTACTAACTAATTCTAGACACTTAAAGCTATAGAACATATCGTCGATCCCTACGAAGACTGGCACGTTTTAAATCCTTTAATTGTGAAAAGTGCTAGTCTTCGCGACAAACGAGTAAAAAGTGCTAGTCTCCGCGGCGAAAAATAAAAAGTACTATTTTTCTAAAAGGATTTAAAACGTGCCAGTCTTCGTAGGGATCGACGATATGTTCTATAGCTTTAAGTGTCTAGAATTAGTTAGTACACTTAGACAATAACAGTTACGCTACCTGACCGCTTTAATGGCGACCGTATACACCTGTAGACCACAAAAAAATCTATAGCATACACTATATTTCTACTTCGTCATCAAAGACTCTGGTCATGGACCCGTCATCAGTGAACCCAAGCACTCAAAAAATTTTTGCAGCGACAGTGCAGCAGCTGTTCAAAAATAATCTTAAATTCAAGCAGATAATGTAAATACTTGTACTCGGCGCAGTTGTAGAAAGCTGTACAAAAGCGATAGCCAACTAATACACATATAGCTTGTACGGCCAACCTTAAGGTCCTTTTACTTTTAGGCTGGAGAGCCAACTTCACGGTCCTTTCACACACTGGGCAACAAAGTAGAGATACTTTTTTGAACATTTGTGATATATACGCTCATTTATTATGAAAAAAACAGCTTGTTTACAAATATTTTCGTTGGAAATCATAGTTTAGCTCAGAAAACATACTAATAAACAAAAATAAATTCACGAACAGTTACGATAAGGATTAGGTTTTGTATCATGAAAAATCCGAACACCAACATAGAAGTAAATATGGTCACGACCGCCGCGGATTTATTTGCTTCTGAAACTTGCATTTGTGGCGCTACCGCGTCACTTGATAACCTTTAATATAAGTGCAGTGTAACGTCAAAGTCATATGTGAATACTTGTCTGCTGCTCATGAACACTATCGCTTTCGGCTCGGGTTACTCGCCTCGACTTGGGCTGTGATCTTCACACTCGGTCTAAAAAACCTACTTTAAGCCCTTGGTACACAATATACTATTATTCCCACTAATGCTTTCTTCACGTGTTGAGTTGTCTGGCCCGGCGCGCGCTCTGAATTCCGAATTCTTTAATGAAATGATATATATTCACGTAATAAAATTACATATACCGCGTAGCGCGAGATGACGCTTTCGCACTTGCGGCCCGAGCTGAAGACGAGCCAACGGCTCGGTGGCAGCGAGTCTTGGCATTAGCGTCTGCAGTCAGTTCGATGCAGATGATCCGCTAATCGCACTGTAATCTAGCTGTATCCGCACGCGCGCGTCAATATCTCGGCTTCCGAGTAGCTACAGGTCGCTGACGGGGTTGGTGCTGGATGACTAGGAGGCGACCCTCCTGGTCGATGCGGCTACGCTGCTAAGTGACCCTGAAGTTCCTGATGATCTCGGCGCGGGGCAAATTCGTCCAGCGGACGATCTCTCGTTGCGCTGCACTCGCGTCACGCAGTATAACGGTTTTCGGGTGTTTTGCCAGTGGAATTGTTGCACGTATGTTTCGCGTTCGTGCTACTGCCTATCTGTCCCGCGCGCCGATCTCGCGCGGGCTTCCTGGGTTAACGTTGAGTTGGCAACGCCGCTCTCGTGCACGGTGCTTTCGCGCGACGCGACGAGCGCGCTAAGTTCGAACTTAGTGCGCTCGTTACACGTTCTAATAACCTCCAATGAATGATTTTTTCTAGAAAAGCTCGACAATTAGTTTTCGAGTTATAACAGTTTTGAAAAATTGCACTTTATGGTGTAAAATGAAAGAAGGACAAACGCTGATATAAGTTCTCCGCAGTGAAAAGATAGGTAATTTTATTCTTTTCTAAAAAATAATAAAACACATGAAGAATTAATTTGTACATCAAACTTACTATTTTTTTTTCCTTTAATGTTCAATTGTATGTCGTAAAACGTTTCCACTCTTTTTGAAGTATAGTCAATATTTTTACACTTGATAAAAGAAACCATTTTACCTTCAAATAATTTTGGAACTGTTCCTTCCACGCAGGTTCCTTTCATTTTACTTTCTAATTTATCAAGAAGCTGGAAAATATAAATTTTTGTTAAAAATTGTAGTATATTGTTGGAAAAAAATGACATGCAGTTGAACAAAAAAGATTTCCACTACCACAGTCTTAGATAGTGAAAATTATTTTTATGGAGACTTAATATACAAAAAAACGTGGTACAGAATAAAAAATTAAATAATGCGAGTTACTGAATTTCATGACGCTCATAAATGTTTTTAGTAGAAGTGGTTGAATATTCTAATTCTATTAGAAATAATTATTGATGTCATTTGAAAATTACTGTTTAGTTTAAGCAATCTAAAACTAAACGTCACTGGATCGCAAAGATTTTCTAACTCATTTAAGTTCATATGTATTGTTGACTTTATCATTTGCGCTACTAAAATAGAGTGCGGGAGAAATTAAGCATCATCATGAGTTATATATAAAATCTTTATTTATTGCACCGACGCTTTGGAGGCTCAGCCTCCCCTGTTAGGTTACTGCAAAAAAATTACAAATTCAAATATTTAATTCCATGTATAAGGTATGTACTTCTAACAGTTAGTCTGACCAAATGCATCATGCACCGATGCGTACAATCGTTAATTCAAAGCTAGTAGCTAGTCAATGTGTGAAAAAAGGCTACAAAATTTTTTTAAAGATTAGGAAAATCCAAGATAACCGACAAATAGTCAGTGCAACAAACGCCGTATAAGACTTACAAAAGTGTGAAGCAGCCCCAAGTTTGCGGAGAGAAGGAGGACCGCAAGGATGTTGCACCCTTATCGTTCTGTCAGGTGTCTGGTGACTGATTATCCTTGTGCATGCAACTAAATATTTGAATTTATTTATTTATTTATTTTTTTTTTTTTTTTTTTTTTTGCAGTAAGAGTCGAAAAGGGAGACTGAGCCTCCGAAACGCCAGGGCCTGAAATGAAGATTGTATACATAACTAGTAGATATGATTTGATTCTCCTGTTCTTATTTATGTTCAGCCAACTGTGCTTACCCACTACGATTGTCATGAATGCAGCGATTAAAAATCGTTTGAAGCTATAAACTGATATTATATAACGAGTTGGATTTTTCGCGACTGAGCCACGGGGCTCAAGCTCATTCACCCGTAAAAACTTTCCCGAGGACACTACTTTTACGACCGAATTTGTGCAAAGGCGCCAGGTCGTAATATTAATTTGACACACGTCCGTCCGGCTATTAAGAGTCTCTCTCTCTCTCTTTGCAATCAACATCGTAGCAACATCTGCTTCATCGCAGAAGCAACATCAAGGCGATTCCATATATTCGAGGTCGGTACTTTCGCGTTCTCTACATTATCACTCCATCTAGCCGTAAGAGTCATAACAACTACTCTTCCACTCTGTCGATAACTTATCATCCTTCTACAAGTATCTACTTTAACGACTGCCAGTAAGTTATCGACGAAAAAAGGCGTCAATAACAGACCTCGAACAGTGTTGTTGTCACGGGCTTGCACTACACCGTGACACATCGCTGCACCTCCTCACGTACACAGTGATGAACGCACTTGACTTTACGGTCCTCAGAAGAGACGTGGCATTCGTCAGGACCATGGGAGGGGGGGGGGGGACTTGATGCAACGAACAACACCGTCAAGGATGACGTCAAACTACCACCATTAGCCGTCACCCTCTCTCAAGTGCGCTCGCTCGCTCAATCGTCGTCGCCTAAGCCCGAAAACGCAAGCTACACACCAGCGAACTGGACGCAAGCTTGCTGGAGGAGGCAAAAGCTCTGAGCCCTGACCATCAAGGGCTTATAAACACCAAAGAGCTGCTCCCTTCAGGCGTCCATAGGCTACTTTCGAAGGCTAGGCTAGAGGCCAAAAGGAGGTAGGGTTGCCGAACTTACGTGAGAGATGGGAAACTCTATATGCGCTGTAATGACGACAACGAGCGCACCACCGTCATCACCACCGACGAGCTAAGCTCTTTTTTAGCCCGATTTCCGCCCGCTGTAAACATCAACCAACACTGAAGCTACAACATACACCCATCATTCCACCACACCCGCCATCAAGCTCATCTGCCATGTCTTCATCTGATTCTAAGGTATCTCTCTCTAAAGGTCTAAGAGTCTGTCATTTTATTGCAAACTCTCTCACGGGTCACATTGAGATTATCAGGCTTTTATTGCCCACTCGCTCTACATTCCACGTAATAGCTGTGACCGAGACCTGCCTGAGCGACAAGGTAACATCCATCCCTTCACTGGATGACTATATACTGTACAGACAAGAGAGAAACAGAAACGAAGGCGGTGTGGCCCTCTACATACACAAATCACTGACAGTTAGCGTTATCTCCTCATCTGACGGTAAATGGGCGGGCAAGCCAGGCAAGCCGGAATACCTTTTCTGTCAGGTATCGGCAAAGGGAGTTTCTCCCATCTTCGTGAGGGTTGTGTATCGTCCACTTCATGCTCCATTCATCCAAGGCTCTAATTTCATCGACCAGCTAACAACCCACATGCACAACTATTCCACGAAGGATATAACGGGTGACATTAACTCAGACCAGCTCTCCTCATTTAAAGATGCCAATTTCATCAGGGCCTTCATTGATGAAAACTCTCTTTCGTCGGTTCCCTATAGTGTTACTCACCACAAACAGGGTTCTGATACCTGGTTCGACTTGTGTCTAATTGATGAGCAGGATCGCCTGCTATCACACTGGAAGACAGACGCACCTTTCATCAACGGACATGCCCTTATCACGGCTACTCTCGACGTACAGATTCCACGTTACGTACCTAACACCTACTCTTACAGAAACTTTAAAGCAATTAGCGCCGAGAAGCTAAGGAACCTTCTTAGCGCAAGTGACTGGTCATCCCTCACTTCTTCATCACTCGACGAATGCATGTCTACGCTTAACGCTAAGCTTACAAACACCATTAATCATCTCGCCTCATTACGGACCGTGACACCAAGCGGAAGCGTCACCCGAGGTTCACCACCGCTCTTCGTGACCCCGTATCTGAGAGGAATAGACTTTACAGGCTATTCTAGGCTCGATTCAGATCTCCGCATATATAGACTAGCTAGAGAAAATGCTTACAAACAGGTCGAGGAAGCCAGGTTGAATTACTATTATTCACGCCTGTCAACCTTGACTGATGTTGCCAAATTCTGGAAAGAACTACAGAAACTTGGAATTTCTACCTCCAAGGCCCCTTCACCATCTCACTTTACCACAGACGAACTCAACAAGCATTTCAGCTCGATCTCCAACAATCCGTTTGCTCCTGTTGTTGAGGATTATCTTCTCACCCTGGAAAGTCTAGACCTCCTGGAACATTTCAAGTTCAGCACTATAACGGAATCGGATGTGTTGGCTGCGGTATCGCATTTCAACCCTAAGGCTAGGGGAAGTGACGGCATCCCACAGGTTGTTATTTTAAAAGCATTGCCGGTTCTCGCTCCCTTACTAAGTCATATTTTCAACCTGTTCCTGAGCAAACCCTGCTACCCCTCTGCCTGGAAATTGTCACTTGTGCGCGCACTTAACAAAAACAGGTCACCAACAGCCCTGACTGACGCTCAAACACCATAACAAGCTGCTCTAGCGAAAAGTACAAGGTTAAAAAGCAGTAAAACTTAAATTCATAAAATGGATATTTTGATTATTTAGATATAATTCAAAAGGATTCAATACAGAAAGAAAAAACATACAGTGGTATTAGCGATCTAAACAAGGCGATAAGCAACAAAAACGATATTATTATGCACTTAAATGTAAGAAACATGAATGGAACATTTGACAAGGTAAAAATATTTTTTGAAAGTTTGATCGTTAAGCTGTTTGTTGTTGTTCTTTCTGAAACATTTGAGCAGGCAAATCATAAATTTTTTTAACTGATCGGAGGCAACTATGAATACGAGTTTTACTACAACAATAGTAAGATTAATAGGAATGACGTAGTTATAGTATTCGTAAATAGAAACTTATTTCAGAGCACATAAATTGTTCAACAGGGTAGGATTAGAATTGTAAATACAAAAATTAACTTAAATAATAATAGCAATATTGAAGTCTCATCCATGTACAGATCTCATGGCATACCTAAGACTGAATTTATATTAGATTTAAATAAATATTTGATAAAAAAGAGGAACATTAAAAATCACTTAGTAATAGGAGATCTCAATATTGATATTTTGGAATGTAATCATGTGAGCCAAGAATTCCTGTGTAAAATATTTTTAAAGAAAATGGTTGTTCTCTATCTGATGTTGTCCCTCGGTGGTGATCAAGAATATTGGTTCGTCTCTATCGGTCTTCCCAAAGCAGGTTGTGTGGTGAGAAAGGAGAGAAAGAACTAAGACATTTTCTCTTTTCTTCTCAACGTTACAGGAGACTGATGTGAAAAAATGTTATTAAAAATTTGTTGTATAACAATATATGTACAGTGTGAAGAATAGAACTTACAATTATGGAGAAGATCGGTACAAAGTTTTGTCGAGAAGGCGCTTCCCCGCCGCGCGGCGGGGGGAACGTAGGTGAACAGTGTTTCTCTCTCAGCTGTTCGATTCTAATTCGCGCGAGTCGAGATTTTCGTCTTGTTTATATAGCGCGGAGCAGTCAGAAGAGAGTCGAGCGGCCGTGTTAACAATTTCTTCCGCTATGGACATCAGAGCCTGGCTTATGTTTGTTTTGTTTTCAGCTGGTGTATAAGGTGTGTGTATACTGTATTTAAATTTTGAGTGTCTTCCGTCTTATTAATACCGTTTTCTTGTAGGTGTATGCGTAGCATTTCTAAAATTAGTCTTTTATTTAAATTGATCTCTCTGTTTTTAATGTGGTAGTTTTCAAAATTGAAAGTATGATTTAGATTGTTGACGTGATCGGAGATTACAGTATTTTTTTATTTTTTGTGTTCATACAAACATTCCTTTTTAGACACGACCGCGACACGAAAGTGCCTTATAGTTTTGTCATCGAAAAATGTGTGAGATGCGATATCTCACGCAATTTTCGACCGATCGGGCTGAAATTTTGGGAGGGATCTCCCCTTGTACAAGCCTAAAAACTAATTTTTTTTTTATCCCAATCGTCTACGTTTCTTTTAAATGCGGGCACAATTTGTTCAATTTTTGCGTGTTTTTTGAATAAAAATTTGAATCATTCGGCAGACATGTAATATAATGTTGTCGACATATCGATAAAAGAATGTTGGTTTGAACGATAGTTTAGATAGGCAATCCGTTTCGAAATCATTCATGACAATGTCAGCAAAAAAACCCGAGATCGGAGAGCCCATTGGTGTGCCAAATAGCTGTTTGTAAAATTTGCCATTAGCCGACAAAGGAAATGTAACTGTTGCGATGCTAAGATCCGATTACATTAAAAAAATGGAACTACAATTGTCAGATAGAAATACATACACTTAAATAGCGAAAAATCTTTTATCAAAAATCCAGAACAAAGTTAAAAAATTTATGAACAATCGGAACACTAACGGCTTTTTAGGGAAAAAATACATTAAATTCAAATTCACACAAACAGACACCACCTTGCCAAAATGTTATGGACTACCTAAAATTTACAAAAGGATATAGCCTTACGACCTATTATCTCTACAATCGGCTCACCTACGTATTTTTTATCGAAAAGCCTTCTTAAAATATTACAAAATAGCATCAAAAAACCTGACTCATACGTAGAAAACAGCTATGATTTCATAGAAAAAATTAAAAATGTTGTAGTCCCACTGAACCACCGCTTAATCAGCCTCGATGTAAAATCACCAACAACAACTAACTATCTATGAAAATGAAGTGGACAAAAAAGCAGCAAGAGGTACTGTATCAGTAAAACACGAGGAGAAAAGCGGTTTGAATTTTATAACTGTGATGGATTCTAAGCCTGTCTCGATACTTTCAACGGCCGCTGGCGTTGAACCACTATCGAGTACAAAAAGATATTCGAAAGAATCAAAAAGTAAAATCGAGATACCTTTTCCTATGGCAAATAAACTTTATAATAAACATATGGGTGGTGTTGATTTGCACGACGGACATTGCAGTAACTTGATGCCATGTTTAAGAGCCAAAAAATGGACTTGGGCAATGTTCCTGCGCCTAATCCAGTCATCTCTTACGAATGCGCTTGTCCTTCATAATTTATCGAGCATTGAGAAAAAAATTGGTTCAAAAGACATTGCTCTGGCAATTGCTGAAAAATATTTAGCTAAAAAAACCGACGAACGACTTAAATGTCATATAAAGACATCAACTGAACATAGAAGAAATTGTGTCAATTTTAAAAAATGCTCAAAGAGAACAACAATTATGTGTATTGATTGCAAAGATTACTTTTGTGGCACCTGTTTCGATTTGGATCATAATAATTATTGATTTTTTTCATCTAAAATCATATTTCCAAAACTTAGAGATTAAGGAAAAAAGGTATAGAACAAAAAGTGCTTAGAATATATCAAAAAACTCGTGTGAATTTTTTCAGAATTTTCGGAGGTGATTTTGGAAAATCGGATTTCCCATATTTTCCGAAAATCCAAAAATCTATCAAAAAATTCTGAAAAAATTCACACGTGTTCTTTGATATCTTCTAAGCACTTTTTGTTCTATAACTTTTTTCCCTAAAGCTCTTCGTTTTCGAGTTAAAAATTCCGAAATTTTTTATTTCATTTTTTTTGACCTGGCCGCCATTTTGTGCGTTTAAACGGTTTTCAGTCGATTTAAATCGTCATAACTTTTAGTTTAGGGTTCGAAAACGCGATATTTGTACGTATGACGCAAGTATTTCAATGATTTCCATTTTGAAAATCGAAATGAAAGCGATTTTTTTTTCTCAAACCATGTTTTTTTTTTATAAATTTGTTTATAACTTTTAAACCACTCATCTTTTGCAAAATCGAAGGTCAGAATCTGAAAGATCATCAAATTTTACGTCGAAAATGACTACTCCGATATTTCTGAGACCCCGATTATACTAAAAATACAGTGGTTCAAAAGTGCAACCGAAAAACGTCCTGCTAGGCCGTAATGGGTTAATAAAGGTGGCACGTATAGAGAAAAAGTAGCACAAATTTGTCAGTATACCCTGGATAATTTTCAAGCAGCTCTCGACAGTGGTTCAATTATCCATGATGAAGATATAATTCGATGGGCCTTACAAGCTAAAAAAGAAATTGGTTTTGATGATATTAGATTCAAAGCTTCTAAACATTGGTTACTCAAATTTAAGCAAGCACACCGAATAGTTTCTAGGAAAATAAATAAGTTCATAACAAGAAAAATACTAGAAAGTAGTGCAGAACTTACGGCTAAAGCTGAAGCATTTATCGATGACGTTAAATCGTGTATACCAAGGATTGGACTCGAAAATTTGTATAATACAGATCAGAGCGGATTTCAGCTAGAAATGCATTCTGGAAGAACATTAGCAGTAGAAGGAGAAAAGCAAGTGCAATGTCTGGTACAGTCAATTTCAGCAACAACGCATAGTTATACTATACAGCCACTAATATCAGCTACTGGACAACTGTTGTCACCGCTATTTCTTGTTTTAAAGGAACCAAGTGGCAAGTTTGGCCCTATTGTAGAACAAAACATATTTAGACCAGAAAACGTATACGTGGAAGCATCCAAATCTGGAAAATTAACAACAAGTAAGGGAACTAATAACAATTTTTACATTGTAATATCGTTGATCAGTTAATTAGTAAGTCGTTTAATTGCAGATCACTTCAAAATCTGGTTGGAAAAAATATTTTATCCCTATGTAGGCCATCACTCAATACTATTACTTGATTCTTGGAGTGGTCATTGTGACAAAGTTATAGAAGAAACAATGCCACAAAATAAAATTATTAACATAAAAAAAATTCCAACTGGAACCACAGGAAAAATACAACCACTTGATGTCTATGGATTCCGTATTTGGAAAAACTTTGTCCGAACATTTTCTGATAATGTAATGTTAATGGATCATGATATGAATTTACATGTGAGAAATAATATAATTAAACTTCAATCATTGGTTCACAACCAACTGTCTTCACCGAGATACATAGATTTGTTTAAATATTCCTGGTATAAAAGCGGTTACGTCAATGAAAAACCAGATAAATTTGATAATCCTATAGATTTCAGTTTTGGAAAGTCTTGTGCAACACATTGTGAAATAGAAGGGTGCACAAACATTGCAATTGTACGATGTGGTTGGTGCAAAAAAGTATTGTGCTTTAAACACTTTTATGAGGACTACCATTATTGTAAAAACATCGTAAAATAATATATTTTATGCTCAATACAAAAAATGCACTATGGCAAAAGATAAAAGATTGTAGATTATTATTATACTCTAATATTATAAACAAAAATACATTATAAGTTGAATTTACAATAAAGGAATTTCAATAACATTCTGATAACAATTTCTACGGAAATTATAAAACTGCTTCACACACAGAATTTTCTTGTTCACAAATTTAGGAATTTGAGGTGGTTTGGTTAAAAAGCACAACCATTTAGCCTATTTGTTCTTTAGGGGTTTAGGGTTTAAGGCTCTTTAGTTCACATGTACAGGCTACAAAGATCACACATTTATAACAAGTTTTTATGAAAGTTAAAAATTTTTTTCGACATTTTCGTCCACCACATTGGTTCCGCCATTTTGAATTTTCAAAATCTGATATCAGATTTGCAAAGAGCGATCTCGAAAACCCTTATATACAAACCTTCTACAAAATATTATGGATTGAAGTATACTTATAGTTATTCTGTGTTAGGGGTGGTTACCCCCTAAAGGGTAGTATCTATGAAAAAATCGAAAAACTTAATTTGTTTATTATAGATGTTTACAAATTTTTTCCAAATTTTTTAGTCGTTTAAAACTTTTTTATTATATAAAATTTTTTTTCGATATTTCCGTCCGCCATATTGGTTCCGCCATTTTGAATTTTCAAAATCTGATAACAGATTTGTAATCAGCGACCTCGAAAACCTCTATATACAAACTTTCTACGAAATATTATGTATTGAATTACATATTTACAGTTATTTTGTGTTAGGGGTGGTTTACCCCCTTAGGGGTAATATTTATGAAAACATCGAAAGACGTCAACTAAATTTTGTTATTAAGGATGTTTAAACATTTTTTCCAATTTTTTTTTAGTCGGTTTAAACATTTTTATTATAAAATTATGCCAAAAAATATATGTTTTCAACCCCTAAAAAATAGGGGATGCTACCCTTACTCTTCAAATCACCATGAAATACTTGCTCTTTTTGTAAGAAATAACCTCCAATTTGTTTCATTGAAAAATATTAATTTTAAGCCGAGATATTTAAAAAAAACGCTTTTTGGGGGTTAACTTTAGGGGAGGTTTTTACCCCTTAAAAGTGAAAATTAGCCGATAAAAAAAAATACGTGTCTCTTATTTTTTTATGTTCTACAACATATAAAATCATCAAAATCGGTGAGTTCGGGTTGGGTACCTTTCCTTGTGAGATCGATAACTCCATAAGTTTTCTAGATGTTGATGAGTTTTTTTTAGTTTTTCTATTTTTAAGTTTTTCTATTGATTAATGACAATGATAAAATAGTAACTGATTGGTAAACCAAACCGACGTTCTCTAGCGGATTTTTAAATTACACATCACAACATCCTATGTCTCAAAAAATCGCCATGGTGTACAATCTTGTCGATAGAGTGATAAAATTATCCAACAAGAAATCTCACAATAAGAACATTCAAAACATCAAAAAATTACTGCATGAAAATCATTATCTACGCGACTTCGTTAACAAATATGTATATGAGAAAGAATGTCAACGTTAACATCGAACACATTGTCAAGGCAACAGATTAGCAGTAATGAAAAACGCAATATTGTAAGCCTACCGTATATTCAAGGTTTTTACGAGCGGACCAGTCATACATTCAAGACTCTCAACATCGAAACTGTACCGAAAATAAATAGACAAATGAAAAAACATCATTATAAAAGGCAAAGACAAGAAAGATAAAGATCTAGAAAACAACGTTGTCTATGTAATGATTGCTCTGCCACGTATGTAGGCCAAACAAAAAGGAATGCGTGTATACGTATAAATGAACACAAAAAATTGAAAAATACTGTAATCTCCGATCACGTCAACAATCTGAATCACACTTTCAATTTTGAAAACTACCACATTAAAGACAGAGAGATCAATTTAAATAAAAGACTAGTTTTCGAAATGCCACGCATACACCTACAAGATAACGGTATTAATAAGACGGAAGACACTCAAAATTTAAATACAGTATACACACACCTTATGCACCAGCTGAAAACAAAACAAACATAAGCCAGGCTCTGACGTCAATAGCGGAAAAAATTGTCAACACGGCCGCTCGACTCTCTTCTGACTGCTCCGCGCTATATAAACAAGACGAAAATCTCGACTCGCGCGAATTAGAATCGAACAGCTGAGAGAGAAGCACTGTTCACCTACGTTCCCCCCGCCGCGCGGCGGGGAAGCGCCTTCTCGACAAAACTTTGTACCGATCTTCTCCATAATTGTAAGTTCTATTTTTCACACTGTACATATATTGTTATACAACAAGTTTTTAATAAAATTGTTTCACATCAGTCTCCTGATGAGGGCGGCATTGTTCGTCGAAAAGTTGATAAGAAAAGAGAAAATGTCTCAAAGTTCTTTCTCTTCTTTCTCACCACACAACCTGCTTTGGGAAGACCGATAGAAACGAACTAATAATTCCTGTGTAATTTCTTCGATAAAGGATATATTCCTAGATTCGTTGGACTTACGAGGCCACATGTAGGCATTGCAAAGGGATCTTGCATTGATAATATTTTTATAAAAACTGATAACTTAAATACAATAACTTATAAACTTAAACTATCTATAACAGACCATTACCCTATATTTATAGCTCTCAATAAAATGAAAATAGTACATAACAAACTAACAATAGTTTTAAATTATAAAAAATTAATAAATAGTGCTGATTTGGCAACAGATAAATTGTTGTATGAGATTAAACAATCTATAAAGTTATCCAAAATGAATCAAAGAAAGCTTAAAAAGGTGGGGAGGAAATATTGGATCACTGATGCGATAATTAAATCGTTGCAAAACCAAATAATTCTTATATAACTTATGGAAGTTGGATATCAATAATAAACAACTTAAAGCTGAATACAGAACCTATTCCAAAATCTTAAAGAAAGTTATTAAAGACGCCAAATTTAGATACGATAAAAAAGTAGTCGAAAGAAATGCAAATAACCCCAAAATACTTTGGGAAATCATAAACAATAAACTTGGCAAAAAAAGATCTAATGAAACCATAAGTTATATAAAGATAAATGATAATAAAGTTACAGAGAAAGTTGAGATAGCTAGAAACATGAACAAGTTTTTCTGTGAGATCGGCCAGAAATTGAGTAATGATATCGTGCAATCCAATAATGCTGAATTTAAACTACCGGATATTAATGCAAATTCAATTTTTATAAAACCTACAAACACGAATGAAGTAAAAAACATAATCAATACATTAAAAATTAAAAATGGTGGAGTGGACAAAATAAATGCTAAGTCCTTAAAAGTGATTTGTAATTATATTGCGGTACCCTTAACGCATATTTTTAATATGTGCATTGAAAAAGCTATATTGCCAGATGCACTAAAAAAGGCCAAGATAGTTCCAATATATAAAGCAGGGGAAAACATAGCATTACCAATTATAGGCCCATCTCGCTCATATCTAATGTTTCTAAAATTTTCGAAAGAATTATCTATAACAGGCTATATGATTTTATCCAAAATAATGACATAATCTCCAAGCTTCAATTTGGATTTACGAAAAATATTGGTTTCAAAAACGCCTTAAACTATATCACTCAAATATTGTACAATAACGTAGATAAATCGATATCAACAATAGTCACTTTTCTCGATTTGGCTAAAGCTTTTGATACAGTCGACCATAAGTTGTTATTAGATAAACTGTATTGTATTGGTATTAGAGGACAGGCGTTGGATCTTCTACGAAGCTATTTGAATAACAGATATCAAACTGTTAAAATTGACGGTGTAAAAAGTGATAGTTAACTAATAAGTATGGGTGTTCCACAGGGTACGACACTGGGTCCACTCCTACTTATTTTATATATAAATGATATTCTAAAGGAGATTCCACTAGAATCAATTCTATCGTACGCAGATGATACAGCAACAATAGCAACAGGCAATACGTGGATAGAGGCGCAAAAAAATATGAATGATTTTCTTACTGTGATATACAAATGGTTGGCGGTAAATAAGTTATCTCTAAACGTGGATAAAACAGTTTGTATGACATTTGGAAGCTATTGCGACAGTGTACCGAGGCATATTCATGTAAAAATTTAAAATAAAAAGATAGTTAGAGTCGAGAATTACAAATTCTTGGGAATTGTCATAGATTTCAATCTAAAATGGGATAAACACATTCTATCACAAATTATCGCACAGTATGTCAACAGAAATTTTAAGAATGATATACTATGCATTCTTCCATAGCATAATCAGCTATGGAATAGTAATTAGTCGGGTGCTGCCTATAGAAATAACCGTGAGTTATTGCAAAGTTTGCAGAAGAAAATTCTCAAGATTATAAATAAAAATACTTTTAGTATACAAAATAGTCCATTAAATCTAGAGCAACTTTTTAATTTTGAATCCCCTAAAATCCATTATAATGATCTCAAAACTCAGTTTCAAATGTCTACAAGTGTTACTAGGAAAAAAAGCTTAATTGTTCTAAAGAGCAAAAAAAACGAGTAAGTGATAAAAACAGTTATAATAATGCCATTATAACTTATGATTCACTACCAAATGAGCTAAAAGAATTAGATGTGAGCAGAAACCGCGCCAAAAAGTAAACTTAAACTTTGGATTAAAACTAAAACTTAGTTTATCAAATAGTTTTAAATTTGTTAAATTTGTTCAAGTTTAATTTGTTAAAATTTAAGAAAAGAAAATGTAAATAGTGTTGTTGTAAGAATCTGATAAGGAAATTATCTTTTAGTTTTAAGTAAAGTTTTAAGTTTTTTGTTACATACCAAGCTTGTGCACAGGTAACTTAGTTTACCTCTACAAGGCTTAATAGTATGCGTATTGTTAAAATATACTATGAAAGCTATTATCTTGGTTTAATAAAATAAAAAATCTTCAAACAGGCTTCCGCACTGGCCACAGCACTCAGTCTGGCCTAATTAAGCTAATTGATGATGCCGGAATCAGGATAAACAAAAAGAAAGGAACACTTCTCCTTCTCTTCGATTTCAGAAAGACACTGACAGATGATTAATCTGATCAGAAGATTGACACTGTAACACTCTAGACGTAAACCTTGGTATGTCACGTCAGGCTCCTGAATAAGCTATCTATTTTCAGCTTCTCAAAGCAGGTCATCTGCTGGTTTGCCTATTATTTCACTGGGAGAAAGCAGGCCGTCGATGGTGACATTAGCGCACATTCCTCTCCTCGGCATCTCAACATCAGTGTCCCGCAGGTTTCTGTTTTGGGTCCCTCGCTGTATTATGCATTGCACATCAACAACATCGGTTTTTGCCTTCTCTCTCTCTCTCTCTCTCTCTCTCTCTCTCTCTCTCTCTCTCTCTCTCTCTCTCTCTCTCTCTCTCTCTCTCTCTCTCTCTCGAGTAAATCAAATATTTCATCTATGGCGTATTTTGCGGGACGGCAAATAAGCATTAAAATTATAATTTTAAAAAGTACGACCATTCAAATTTGTATAACTACTAGTCAGCAGATTCTATTCACCTGCACTGACAAACATCATTTCTAACTCCAAAAAGTATAATTCTTACTATATATTTAAGATGATAATCCGCTTTGTGTTAAAATGATTCTTCTATAATTAAGGAGAATTTTCTTAATTTTTTATATATTTGTGATTCTACTTATTTGTTTGCACAAGAGGATTTGGATTAATTTTAGAACATTCAGATTAAATTAAGAAGAATCACTAAACACTAAGCAAATTTTCATTTCAAAGCTGTAGTAAGATTGATTCTTCTTAAAGTAATAAGAAATGATTATTGTAAGTGTGCTGATTTTTAACACGACATTTTTATAACTGCTTTCACTACCTTGATTAGCGTATATTGATAAAAATACAGAAATAATGTACAGTAAGATATTGATATAGTTCTTATATTTGTTTATAAGCATTATGATAATCTTATCTTAGAATTTTGTCACTGTTCCATTTGAGGTGCGCGTTTGACAAAGTGTTCTATGACTAATCCCTTTACTTAATGAATAGGCTACGAGCTCGGCTACTCGCATAAGTAGAGCATTATCTACTCACCATATGCAAACAAAATTTATTTTTTTACCGTTTATTGCGATAAATATAGATTGATTGATTATTTTCATATATTGTGAATTTTCGAATTTCTTACAACTTAATTACATATAAATATTGTAATCTTTTAGAAATACATTACCACGCGTAAAAATTCCTGAACATCGTGTTGCATAAATGAGTCTAATGTCTCCCAGCCGAAGCTTTTAGTTAGTTTTTTGGTTCCAACTGGTTTATCACAAAACTGCAATTCATGAAAAACTCTTTGCAACGCTAAGGCTACACTTTTACTAGAATCATCACTTTCTGTTGGCATTTTATACACGGCTTTCCGTAACTGAAAACAAATTATTTTATAACTTTTATATATTATATAATATATTGAATATAATAATGCACGTGTACGTTTTTTTAATATTCCTATATCTATAAAACATTGCAGGTTTAGAAAAATGCAGAAATCGTGTTAGCGTTATAAAAATAGTATACTGTGCAACAAGAAGAAAAAATTGGCTTCGGAATCACGTAGAGATTAAAACCTCTAAATGTATCTCTTAAGAGTTTAAAGTTTGGCTTTTCATCTTTTGTAGTTAATTCATGGACAGTATGTGAGCACTACACACATAGGCTATAATAATGAAGGTAGAAATATTAAAACAAGGACAAGGAGATTACAAGTACACGTATCGAGTGCCACTGGACCAGAAAACGAGAACAACGGGCGAGAAAGAAATACTATAAAACTGATAGAGGCCGGGAAATAGTAAATGCCCGCGGACAAGAAATAAAGTACGCTAGAAGGAGGCTTAAGAAAAAAATCCGCGAAAACAAACGACGGTGCCTTAAGGAATTAATACGAGTCAACCGTATAAAATAGCAATGAAGAAGATTAAAGGAAGCTACGTGCCCCCACCAAAATGCACGGAACTATAACACTGGGTAGTGACCACACTGTTCCCCAGGCAACTTGAAAAGCCAAGTATCATCGCAAGAGGTGTGAATAAAGAGGCTATTCCGCCGATCACGATTAAGGAATTGTTAGCCGCCTTCAGAAGGGTAGGAAACAACAAGGCCCCAGGGCCGAATAGCATTCCAAATGTTGCATTGAAGCATGCCATTTACGCTCATCCAGAGGTCTTCGTAGAATACATGTCTAGAAGAGGGAACAATTGCCACAAACAGCGACTGGTGCTTGTGCCAAAAGGAAAAAAAACACCCGAGGAGTTCTCTTCATACAGACCACTCTGCATGCTGGATACCCCAGGAAAGATTCTAGAACGCATTATCTGCTTCAGAATGGATCATTTTATAGAAGGATAAGGTGGATTAGCGGAGCACCAATATAACTTCAGAAAGAAGCGTTTAACACTGGACGCAGTTAATCTAGTGATTGACAGGGAGGAAAAAAGAAGTATAGGTATATGCGTCATAGGTACATTGAATGTCAAAAATGCATTCAATTCGGCCAGATGAAGTGAAATACACATGGCACTCCGGAAGCAGAATGTGCCCTTATATATAAAAAGGATAATGTCCGACTACTTGAAGGACAGAATCTTATTATATGACACTGAGGACGGTACAAAGACCTATATAAAGTTACAGGAGGCGTCTTCCAAGAGTCAGTACTTGGCCCACCGACTTGAAACATCATGTACGACGGAATACTAAAGCTACAATTACCTGAAATAGCAACAGTCGTGGGATTCGCTTACAACATAGCAGTAGTAGTAGTAGCAAAACATAAAGAAAAGGTGACAGACATAGCTGAAGAGTCAACCCGTATAATACACGAATGGCTAACAGAGACGGGTCTGGAACTAGCCAGTCACAAAACGGAAGTTATTCTCATTTCCAGTACGAAGAAGATGGAAGAAATTACACTTACGGTGGATGGACATA
Source organism: Nasonia oneida (assembly GCA_037356405.1). NCBI lineage: Eukaryota > Metazoa > Arthropoda > Insecta > Hymenoptera > Pteromalidae > Nasonia > Nasonia oneida. The sequence continues at coordinate 42,162 of JAZHPH010000119.1, read as the reverse complement.
AGATCGATTCTCAACCAACCATCAAATACTTGGGCATCACCATCGATGCAAGACTAAGTTTTAAACAACATCTGGAAATAGTCAGTGATAAAGCAGCACACGTTGGCGCTGCTTTATCACGATTGATGCCAAATGTAGGAGGGGCAACTCAGAAGCGAAGGTTACTTATAGCCAGTGTAACCACATCGATTATGCTATACGGAGCTCCAATATGGGGAGATGCAATGCGTTTAAAATCGCATGCACGAAAGTTGACTAACGTGTACAGGCGAAGTGCACTAAGGGTGGCATCGGCTTAGCGTACGGTATCGGACGATGCTGTCTGCATTATAGCAGGCATGACGTCCATTGACCTTTTAGCGTTAAAAAGAAAGGACGTATTCGAAGCTAAAAGACGAACGAATGACTAAAGCCAGTAGGAGATATGGGATGCCGAGAGAAAGAAGACTGTCCGAACTGCCCAATATGTTCGGATGCAACAGAGGATGTGAAGCACATCTTTTGTGAGTGCTCACGATATCATCAGGAGCGTGAAGAACTTAAGAGTTATCTTCAGACCAAAGTAACTCCTAAGTCGATTATGATGGCCATGCTGACTACAGAGGATGGATGGTGCGCAGTCAGCAACTATGCAGCAGACATTCTCAAGAAAGTCAGAAAAGACGAAGAAGACAGAATAAAACGAAGAGGCTGAGTATGTAAGTGTGTGTGTGTGTGCGAAGCAGAAAATGAAGGATGACTATTGTGATGACGACCACATCAACCAGAAGCGGGCAAAAGCCTTTCGCCCCCCCCCCCCACCCGCGAAGCATTGCTTGACGGTGGTACCGCCCGGTTCAGGGGCATAGCAGATGAAGCTAGGCACCAAGGGTCGATAAAGGCAAAGAGGGCGTTCCTTTTTACGGCTGGGTGTTTTCTTACCTGGCGGTAAGGGGGATGGGTTTAGTCGGTGTGAATTAGGGATGTGCGAGTCGAACTCGAATATTTTTGATTGCAAAATAAATCTGGAATGTTAAAAATCTACTTAAATAACTCGAATGTCGAGTTTTTACATATATCCAACGAATACTATGGTTTTTCCCTGTTTCGTAACAGTGATATGTTACTCAAAGCTTCGAATACTTTTTCGAGTTTTTTTTCGAGCTTTTGCCGAAAAAATAACTCGATTGGTTATTTGGGCTGATTTATCAACTTATCAATATGTTTTTCTCTTGTAATCTATTGAATCTGTTTAATCCACATGTTAACTTAAAATCTAAACACTTATAATATATTATTATGTCTTTGGTTTAAATAGTCGCACCATAATGCCATAAACATATGTAAAACTCGACTTCTGATTCGCACACCCCTAGTGTGAATCCGACACGCGGCTGACATTGGGGATGGGACTGTTTCGACGACCCCGTAAACAAGTTCATGCTATCGTCTTTCTAAGATTTTCCTCTTTCCTAATAATAATACCTCTTTCTCCAAAAGAGAAACAAAACAAAACACACACACACACGTACGCACGCGCGGGGATGTCGATACCACGTATGTGGCGCGTATCCTGGGTGATGGATAAGGGAATATTCATCGGCGCGTTGGGGTCTCCTCAACCGACCGAAGGGAGAGCAGAAATAAAATATGCTTCGCGGACTAAACAGGCTAGGGGAAGAAACTCCGAAAATAAATCAAACCTGGATAGTGAGTTAATAACATTACTACCCCAAGCGTGTCAAGCCACAGAGCCCAGTCCCGCCGCCGATTCCGATCGGGTGAAAGCCCCGGTGGTCGGCGCTGGCTCTATGGAGATTGGGGGGGGGGGGCAAACTTACATAGATGCCGCAGAGGTTAGTCACCTGATCCCTGCTGCACGTAGAGACGCAGATGATATGGAATTTGAGGTTGATGCAGACAGAGATAAAAGAGCTGTTTGCGCAACGCAAAGAAATGCGCACTTGGACCGCCTTCTCAGCAAAATCGAGGAATTGAGAAAATATGTCGAAGACAGGCACAATTTGCACACACAAATTAAAGATCTTGCCCGGATCATAAGAGCAAGCTACAAGAATCTCTGCATGACAGATAATAACTTACAGCAAAGCCAACGCCCGAAAACTCAGGGGAGGGAAACCCAGACAACCCCAAGTCTTAGATCTCGGAAGGCGGGTACACTGAGAAATTCTTCGGGCAGTGGCTCCGCATAGCATAAACAGCAGCTGTACTATCAGCTTTGCGCGGCAACCCTCCTAATTTTAGGAGCACTACTACCCCATGTGCTTTTATTTCGCCGAAATTCTAACGATTTGATCTGACAGCAGCGCCACACGGAAGAAAAGAGCACTAAACGGGAGCACTGCTGCACGATTTGCGGGCAGCAACTGCCCAAAATTTTCGGAGAGACGAACTAGTGCGGTTAGTGCACTATTTACTAGGGCCGGGGCAGCAGCTGCACAATGAATTTTTCAGTGTACAATAAAGGAAGCCCTACCTACTCCGCAGGATAGAAATAGAGATAAAGAAAAGGATAATCAACCTAAAAAGGCAGCATGGCAGGTCGTCGCAAGAAAGTCAAAGATAAAGGAGAAAAAGGCAAGCAAAGAGGATAAAAGTGTCCCTGGAGTTACAAACGAGAATAGGACCTGCAAGAGTAGATAGGCTATAGGCATACCAAAACATAGGCATACTAAAACACCCCCTCTCCTCTCAGAGTGTTTTGGTACCCGATGAAAGAGGAGGGATCCCCTCTCTATCTCTCCAAGATACTAAAACACCCTCTCTCCTCTCAGTGTGTTTTAGTACCCGACGTAAGAGTGGGAGAGTATCCCCAGTCTACCCCCGTATGTATTTTTTTAAAAGCCTATAGCGTTCTTTCAATCCCTTCCCTTGCATGAGCGACTCGAAGATTTTTCACCGTCTACAAATGCTATTGGCTGCTTGTGGGACCACCCCTCATTCTAAGTCCCAATTAGCTTTCCCAGAAAAGCTGAACTGTTTTCCTTTCAGAGATCCGCTTTTAGCAAATGACAAGTGGCGTAGAGACAACGGTCACAAAAATGCACTCAGACCGATAGGCCTGCAGAGAGAGCGAAGATGAACATGAGCTGATAGAACTAGAGAACGACAAAAAATACTTTTAGCGTGGTAATACTTTTAGTGTCGCAGATACCTGCAGAGATGAACGTTGTAAAGGCTTTTAGCGATTGTCGAGTAACCTAGAGGCATGCACCATGGCCGGTGAATCTTATGATAGTCATTTTAGGCAGGAGATCCCTTTTTTGTTGTTGCGCTACCTGCAGAGAGCGCGAAGATGAACACGTCGTACTGACTTTGACAAGTTTCCTAGAGGCCTGCAGGAAATCCCCAAAAAAGATGCAGAGGCACTGATAAGTTTTATGAAGATATACGTCCCTTTTATTTTCGAAGTGACCGAAGAGGGCTGCAGGAATCTAGAAACTACACTCGCTGGCAAGACCTTTTTTTTGTTTCGCTACCCACAGTGAAAATCAATTATTTTTTGGAAAAGGTCTGCAAAAGTGCCCATAGATTATCTCACGAAGGCAAGTGAATTTTTGTATTTGATTGGGAGGAGCATGGTCAAGAGAGGTGTTTTCGAAATTAAGGGAGGAACATTGTTCTCCAATTAGAGGACTTTTCAGGAAAGTAGTGGGAAAAGAAGCTCAGCAAATCAGAGGATTTTCGGCAAAATAGTGAAAAGTGTGCTCCTGTCTTCGAGTATAAATAAGCCCTCAAGATTCACCGGAGTTAGTCACAGATTTTCTTGCAAACTCTTACAAGAGAAAATGGCATCAAAGAAGGAGAATCCGCCAATGCAGCCTTCTCGCAGCCGACAAAGTCTGCAGCTCGCCCAGGATCGTATACGTTGGCTGATTGCCAACTCCGACTCTCCTAACAATGCTGGACTACGTCTCCTGGGCGATGGACGTAGTCGAAACATGTAAGTTAATTTTTTTATTACTCCGCTTTAAAGTCACAAACTTTTCAAATTTTTAAATTAATTTATTTGAATTATTTAAATGTTGCAGTGCCGCGTTGATCGCCGGCAGCTGACCCGCCTCGACGATCCCCGGCGGCTGACCCGCCACGGCGATCGCCGACGGCTGTCCTGCCTCGACGATCCCCGGCGGCTGACCTGCCGCGGCAATCTCCGGCCGCTGACCTGCCTCAACGATCCCTGGCAGCTGTCCCGCCTAGACGAACCCCAATGGCTGAGCAGCCTCGGCGTTCCTCGATGACCCGAAGAAGACGGTATCGATCGAGTTTGAGTTCCAGCTCGAGTTCAAGCTCGAGCTCTAGTTAGAGCTCCAGTTCAAACAGTCAACATCATTCAGTTGCGCATAGTGCAAATCCGTTAAAAGTATACGCGATCTTAAGCGGATTCCTAAGATTGCATCCTCGAATATGAAGAAAAAAGCAAATGGTAAAAATATTAAATTTATTCTTAAAATGATATAACTCTATTTTTAAAAAATAATAATGCTAATTTGTTTTCTTATTTTTACAGAACAAGAAGGCAACGAGCAGAAGAAGAAGGCTGAAGAGAGAGAGACGTCACCAAAACCAGGAACATCTACAATAACTTCAGGTAAAAATGCTTTAACAATAAATTAGTTTTATTTTTTATTATTTTTTGTACAATAAATTATTTTATAAAATATATAATATAATATATTTTATAATATATATTATTTTAAAAAATTATTTTTTGTTTGCTTTAATTTTTTCAGAGGTTACGAGAACAGTACCGAGACATGGTATTTTGTAATTGAAAAGGACCGACAGTCAACAGCACCAACAACAACAACAGCAGCAACAACAGCAGCAGCAACAGCAACAGCAGCAACAGCAACAGCCGCAGCAACAACAACAGCGACCACATCACCGTTAATTAAAGTTTGAATTCCGAAAAAGTCCCGCCAGCGCTGACCGCTGGTTACCTGAAGCTGATGCGCATGCGTGTCAGCTCCAGTTAACCTATGACGGACACTGGCGGGAGTTTTCCCAAATTCAAAGTTTTATTTTAACTATAGGTGTACGAAATTTTTAGAAAAGTTAAAAAAATTGTAAAATATTTCAGAAAATTTAGGTATGATTTTTGAATTGATTTACTCTGCTCTTTGTCTTGTTTTAGTGTAAGTAAATTTTTTTTAAAAAATAAAAAATAATCGTAAGAATTTTAATTTTTTTTTTTAAATCATTTTATTCAATAATTTTCTTCATAGTACATTTCAATAATTATCAACTTCGTCTTGACTAAATTTTTCAGAACAAATAATTTAATAACCTTAGAATTGAAAGAGCATTATGGACGGCACATGCTGGTTTTCTTCTAATAGAAAGATGATGGTGCAAGCAAAAGTAATTTTCATTACTTTTGATGTTCTCGAGCGGAGGGCATCCGAGATTTTCAACATTAGATATTAGACTGAAAAAAAATAATGTGGATAAATTGCAGTATTCAAAGGATGAAAAAAAAGATCTGAAAAATGTATAAATACTTACGTATTCGGCAAATAATTTTTCAACCACAGTGCTTTTTGTTCTTCCTTACCGAATATCTTTTTAACATCTCGCGTAAAGATTTGTAAGACATGTTGAAGTCGATGGTATGGAATGTCACCAGAATTCCATTCAATTCCATGGTGACTTTTTTACCATTAGTAACCAATGAATCGTACATTTTTCTTCCTCGGTAAGTTTTTCCCACGGCATTGGACACTTGAAGAGGTAAACAGTTGGTAAACTTGTTTTTTTTATGTTCAAAAAACTAATTTCCTTGAAAATGAAAGTATCCGCAGCAATTCTTTGAAATCCTTGTATGTCAACAATATAAACATTTTCTTCCGGATATTTCAGTATGGTATTTTGAAACATCTTTTTGTATTCACACATTGTAGTCATCTCGCAGCTTCGTAGAGTTAGTTCTATAAGACGAGTTTATTATAAATAAACAGATGAATTTTGCCATCCTGCTTGTATAAGAAGAAACTCCACCTCGGTTGTCACAAAATTGGTTGTCAAAAAGAAGCATAGACCTCATTGGTCTAAAAATAGAAAATTCATCCCCTCCCAAAAAAATATCCCTTCTCCTCGACATGACTTGCTCCTCAGCTTTTCATTATTGAAGATGACCACTTCTCATTGGAGCAAAGATAGAAAATCCATCCCTTCCCAAGAAAATATCCCTTCTCCTTGTTAAACTTTCCATTCATTGGTAGTTACTAAAATTTTCCTCCTTTTCTTTCATGGTCTAGTCTATATAAAGCAAGAAATTTTACTTTGAGGAGCAGACTTTGTCTACTACAGTACACTAAACTAGTTCTTTATACAATTCTGTTTTGTGAGTGTTAAGTGAAAAAAGTAAATATGGCTTTATTTCAATTTTTTGAACGCCTTGTTGTAGTAGTGCGTGATACTTTGCGAAATATACATGAAATGAGCAATAATGATATTCATTATTGGCTGGACATGTGCAATTCCACAATAAAGGAATTGAACAAAAAAATCGACAAAGCTAATCTTGCAAGAGGAGAAAAGCAGAAATATCAAACTTGTATGACACATCTTTCATGTGTGCAAGTTCAACTCGAACAACATCTTCAGCAAGGAGGCAGAAACTTCTACAATTGGAAGAAACTAAAGCTAGAGTTCCCCCACTAGAAGTTGTCACCTTGTCGTGTGCTCCGTAAGGAGCCGGTTTGGGGGCTCGTCTGGGGGTCTATGCGACCGTCCCGTAGCCGGGCCGGGAGGGATGGTGCGCCGAAAGTGGACTGCTGGGGCGGCGGGGGGGGGGGGGGGGTTTGTCGGTCGATACGGCGATGTCGGCTCGCCGCCTCTTCGGGCTATTAGTAGGACGCGCCCGAGCCGTGGAATCTCGGTAAAATTGGCTCTTCCCGTCGGGCTCTTTCCGGGTCGGGTCCGGACCTCGGGATTCTCGAGAACGGTCGGGCGGACCTCCCGGACGCTAAGGACAACTCTCCATTGCATTCGGAAGGAGGCGTAATAGGTACTCCATCCAACCCCCAATCCCATTGTGTGAGAAACCGTGCATAGGGGACTGGTTGGCCACGGGGTCTAGTGGTCGCAAACGGTGCCCTCGGGATACCAGGCGCCCTCCCGAGGCGCGAAAGCCTTCCCACTGCAAGCGGGGCTCTGCAGTGGGTGACCTTTATTTACCTAGCTACTCGTGGGAACAAAACGGATGTACAAAAATGAAAAGAGAAAGACGAATGGAGGATCGCCAACACCCAACCGGCACAGACTGGGGACGACGAATTGGGTAGAACCGGCAGGGGGCTCCAAGGGAACGCAGAGCCTGGAACGCCCAAAAGGCGAAAGAAGGGGCGAGTGTGAACACCCCGGTCGAAAACAAGAAAAGACCAAAGACCGCAGCGGACACCCCCCCCCCCCCCGGAAGGGCAGAAGGCTGCCAAGAAACCGAGGGAGAGGGAAGCTGTGGTACAGACGCTCTCACTAGCGCTGAGGACCAACCCCTTGACGATGGTCATCGTTGAAGAGGGATACCCTGAGGCGCTGATAACCTTCGAAAAGTTGAAGCGCTTCAGAAACGCGATGAGGGAAGAGGTGGACAAAATCCCCTCTGAACTGCCGCTACCCCACTTTGAGGAGTCCTTCTGCAAGGGGGGGCATTGTGATGGTGGCGACCGACCAGTACGCCAGAACCTGGGCAGCATCCTGCATCCCTAAGCTGGACATCTGGGAGGGAGCAAGTATTAAGGTGGGAGGGGTTGAACTTCTGCAGAAGGTAGTCAGGACCGTGGTCTGGGTCCCTGGAAAACTAGAGGAGGCGGTCGCGATACTGGCGAGGCTGCAGAGGTACAACCCCACCCTAAAAACAGGGGCGTGGAGAATACTTAACGTCGAGAAGAAATCTAGTGAGGAGACCGAAGGCACCTTATTGGTACTGGGCGTCCCCGAAAGCGGAATAACAACGCTTTCGGCGATGGACAACAAGGCCTACTACGACATCGGGAAGGTGAGCTTCAAATACTCCCTGACCGAGTCGTAGTAGTGAATACCAGGCGTTAAGGGAGCTGTTGCTGTCAATCATGGCTTCGACAGACATTCCGGTAACGCAGATTAACTTGCACCGCAGCAAGGACGCCTCGGCGGTATTAACCAGGCGTTTGGCAGTGGTGCACACAGCCATAGCACTAATACAAGAACCTTGGTGTTACAGAGGAACGATCAGAGGGCTTGGACAGGCAGGTAAGGTCATTAAGGGCCCAAGCAACGAGAGAGCAAGTTCGAAGTATCGCCATGCCATATTAAAAAAGAAAAGAAAAAAAAACATGTTAATCTACTCCTCATTCAAGATTTTTACATAGATGAAAATGAAGAAAATAATCATGATGATGGCGGAAGCTTGCCTCAATACCACTAAGTTTGGAATAAATATCTGTCTCGACTTTTAAGCACTCAATTAAGTAAATCTCATGTAAAATCATACCACTGCGAAAGGTGTTTACAAATATTTCACTGTGAAGAAAGGTTGGAAATGCACGAAAATGATTGCAAAAATTTAAATAAATGTCGAATTAATTTGGCCGACTTTAAGAATAACATTCTTAAATTTGAAGATTATAATAAAAGTGAAAAAGTACTTTTATGCAGATTTTGAATGTTTGTTAAAGCCTACTGAAAATGAAAATGCTTTTCAGCTTCATGAAGCATATAGCATAGGCTATTATATAAAGTGCAGCTTTAATGACAGTTTATCTGTTTATAAATCATACAGACAAAAAATGAAGATAAAGAGACACCAGCAAAATGATTAGTTCGAGAACTGAAAGAAATTAGTGAAAAGATTGATCTACTCTATAAAAATCCAAAACCAATGAGACGTACAGATCTAGAAGAATTATCTTTTCAGAGGTCAACGGTTTGCCATATATGCCGAAAGCCTATTAAAAGTGAAGAACTCGCAGTACGAGACCATTATCATCTAACAGGACGGACGTTAGTTTTTAATGTATACAAATATTTGACTTTAATGCTGTACAACATGTAAGACATTTTTTTCTATTTAGTTTCAGAGGTGTAGCTCACAATTCATGCAATATAAATTACAAGGATTCGAGGTTTGTGCCAGGTATCTTTCATAACCTCAATTATGACGCACACTTAATTTTGAAAGAGATTGCTACTTCTACAATAATGAATGGACGAGTATCTCTGATACCTCACAACAAAGAAAAATATATTTCATTTACGAAGTATATAGATGACTGTGACATCAGTTTTCAATTAATAGATTCATCGCAATTTTTACCATCATCGTTGGAAAAGCTTGCATTATATTTGGAAACCGTGCCGATAGCAGTAAATGAGTTCAAAACTGATGGATTTACAGATGAGCAAATTAATCTTCTTAGACCATATGATTTCGTAGATGGATTGGACAAGTTGATGGCTACAAAACTGCCAGAGAAGAATGAGTTTTACAATAAACTAACAGATTCTCATATTATTGACGAAGACTATCATAATGCTGTTGCAGTATGGAATATGTTTACTATAAAAACTTTGGGTGAATATTCAGATTTCTACTTGAAAGCAGATGTTTTATTATTAGCTGACGTCTTCGAAAGTTTTCGAGAGACATCTTTGAAAGCGTATAGTTTATGTCCTGCATACTTTTACACGATTTCAGGTCTCACATTTTCAGCAGCTCTAAAAATGACAAAAATTGGAGCTTCTTACAGATATAAATATGCTGATGTTTATTGATGCAGGTATTCGAGGAGGGATAAGTCAATGTTGCAATCGGTATACTAAGGCGAACAATCCGTACATGGGACCATCATCTCAATACACCACCAGACTCTGATACAGGCTACTTTGCTGAAGTAGATTTAGAATATCCTGAAGAAATACATGATGATCATCAAGATTTACCTTTTTGTGCAGAGTATCGTACACCCCCTGGCTCAAAGCAAAAGAAACTGTTGACTACTTTGAACGATAAGAAAAGGTATGTCATTCATTATCTTGTGTTACAAGAGGTATTAGATAATGGACTTCCACTAAAAAAGTGCATAGGATTCTGAGTTTTGAGCAGAAGCCTTGGCTCAAAACATATGTTGAATTTAATACAGAGAAGAGAAAGCAGACCAAGAATGAGTTTGAAAAGCTTTTCTACAAGTTATTAATTAATGCAGTATATGGTAAGTGCATCGAGCGAGAACGATTAGTTAATAAATGTACAGGTCGATATGGAGCAGAAGCACGTATAGCTCAACCAAATTTTCATAGTTGAGCTATCTTTGACGAAAATTTGGTTGCTATACAGCTAAAGAGAACGAGTATTACAATTAAAAAACCAATATACGTTAGTCTCAGCATTCTCGATTTGTCTATAACATTGTTATACGATTTTCATTATTCATATATGAAGCGTCGACTTGGAGAAAAACGTAAACTCCTTTACATCGACACAGATAGTCTAATATACAAAGTCGTTGACGTGGATATGTATAAAATAATGAAAGAAGATGCACAAATTTGATACTTCTGATTACAAAGAGAACAATCAATTTGGAATACCACGTGTCAATAAAAAAGTGCCTGTATTAATGAAAGATAAATGCTGTGGCAAGATTATGACGGAATTTATTGGTTTACGTAGCAAAATGTATAGTATTTTGATAGACGGATCTGAGACTGTGAAAAAAGCCAAAGGCATACAATTAAGTGTTGTGAAGAAAACAATTACGTTCGAAGATTATCGAAAATGTCTTGAAGAACAAATTATTGTTAAACGTGAGCAGTGCAACATTTACTCTAAATTGCATGTAGTGCATACTGAAAAACAGAATAAAATAGCACTAAGTCCGTATGATGATGAAACGTACTTTTTACCTCATAGCACGGACACTTTGCCTTGGGGTCATTACCGAATTATTGATGAACAGATGGCACTGGCTGTAATTCAAATGGAGGGGGATGAAAAAAATGGCTGATACAAGTGGAGAAAGAGTGGGGGAGATTGATACGATGTTTATGAGGAGCTAATGCACGAATGGAATCCATCGATGTAGGGGGCATCTTCCGATAGAGGGGATATTCTACAAGAGGCGATGGAAGGGGCATATATGGTGGTGGGGAATAGATTATATCAACCGAAGCAGCACGGTGAAGAGCACATTCGAGCAGTCGAGCTTGAAAATTACCTGCCTTTGGAGAAGAAACCAAGACTCACTTAACATTTCCAAGTAAGTTCATAGCTGATTCTCACTATTTTTGTTCTCAAAGAAAGTATTTTCTCTAGCACAAATTCTTATTTTTTTACGTTTCAGAATGGATCTATCTGCACTTAACAAAATTGCTGAACGCAAGTTCTTGCCCAAGAAGAAAGCCACGGACTTAGAAAAAGATCATACATACATGGTGACTGCGCTCAAGTAAGTAAAGACGAGATTCGGCACGAAGATCGTGGCCGAAATCGATGACAGCTTTCAAATATTTCTGCCAGAAAAGGTCTCATCAGCAATCTTGAAAGATCAAGAACTTTTTAATAATCTCTCTAACACACCAAATAAACTTAGTTTGACATATCAGGGTGGAACTTCTTTAAGTTCACTACATTCTAAAATAATGGAATACAAAGACTGATAATCGTTAAATACTATTTATTTAATTGTTAAAACTTGTGTGTAATTTACATGAATAGATACATTATTAAATATAATAACAATTGCTTTCTTATTTCTTTGTAGCTTGAATAATTCATACAATCTTATTTTTATCCATCCAACAATGCTTGTCATTAAATCTTAACCATTTAACATATACGCGTTTACCACTTTTCTTTAAAACTTTTTCTACTAAATAAATTTCCGGATACAGTTTTGTGAATTTCTGTTTCATAAAAGCCGCCAGCGATGGGTTTATCATAATAATCTTTGACGTGGTAAGTTACTGGATCTGTTTTTACAACTCGCATTATTGTGAAAATTTCCGTATACCAATTTGGCGTGTAACCTTTTTCAAAAACAATTTTTATCCTACTTATTCGTACTTTATCTCATACTTTGAATTTCGGTTTTTTCACTGGTGACTTTTCATTTGAGAAACGTTTCTTTGCTTCTCACTCATTGATCTGTGTAACATTTTCAGGTTCGATTCCTGTTGTCCGATGTTTTCTCGAATTGTATGCTTTGAGCAAGTTAGGTAGAATATCCAACCATTTATAACTTCCTTGTTTGCTGAATTCTATCCACATAGCATTTTTTAACGTTCTATTGAATCGTTCGCATGTACTTGCATGAAGATTACTATGCGAACAGTATAAGTGTATATTGTGCTTCTTCATAAGTTTTTGAAAAATTTAATTGTAAAATTCTTTTCCTTGGTCAATTTGTAAATTCTCCGGTACTCGTCCTTCTTTCTGGATTGACTTCATAGCTGTAGTAACATCATTACCACTCTTTGACTTGACTGACACAGCCCATGCATACTTTGAAAATATATCTATGACAGTAAGTAAGTAATGAAAAGCTTTGTTCTCTTTAGAATATGGTATCATTTCTACAAGATCAGCTTGCCAAGTCTCGTCTATTCCACGTATGTCATATTTTCTTCTCTTGTATCGCCGACGTGCTGGCTTGTGCAGCTCTTCAGCTCCTCTTTGACGTTCCATCATCGTTTACAGTAGATGAAAATCTATCTGGAAATTCGTCTATACGAACTTTTAATTGTTTATTCACTTCTTCAATGATATAATCAATACCAGAATAATTGCGAATCCACTTCCAATTGATGTTTTTCAACTTGCTGCTTATATTCTTCTATAACTTCACCAATTCCAGCAATTTTAGCAGCTATATAATTTATTTCAGTTTGTAGAATAACTTTCAGTGAATGCAAGGTGATTGCATCGTTTGGATTATTGGGCTGTCCTAGGTTGCATAGTCGCTTATTTTCTAAATCAAAATCACCGTCCGGTGTAAAATTGAAACCAATGCCTGGAGGACCATAACTCGCTTGCGAGCCCTCAAGTTTTCTTCCAAACACATCGAGACTCATGGTAGTACTGATGTAAAGAAGAAAGTTGCGTATCAATATATATGCCCAGCTTCACGGAATTCATCAATAATCGACTGGATTTCATTGTCCTGATTATTATTTCCAGCTGATCGTTCGGCAATCAATAGTCGAAGTCTCTCAGTAAACTTGTTTGGATCATCCCAGTAGACGAGATCAATGGAAGAATTTTTCTTAGCTATTTTATATTTAGGTATGAGTCCTTCTCCACTGCTGTTGTTCTTTTTACGGGGAGTGCTGCGGAACATTGGTGCTAAGATATTTTTATATTTATTTCTTCTCGACATTCGGATAGATTCATTTTTGCTGAATTTTTTCCGATAAGAATTTGATGCTTCCAGAATCTTGCAATAATTTTCACGATCTGCTGAACTTAAAAGAAGATCATCCGGATAATTTTAAAATAGCAAATCCATAAGTCCACTACTTTTAGGATATTTTCCATTTTTGACAATTGCATTATTATCATCAAATTCAATTTCGGAATCACCAATCATATACACTCCATCAACCTTTCGCACTCCGTATATATTATCAATTGTTCTACGGCTTTTATCTAAAAATAATAAAAAATCTTCAGCTGATTCATTTTTTCCACTCGTAGATCTAAATGTAGAATTGGTTTTTGTGTCAAAAGAATCATCATCATCATCATCATCAACATCATCATCATCATCATCATCATAATCGAATAAACTTGATTTATGATTATTATTTTGATCGTTGAGAAAACTCGTTCGTTTTTTTATTTTTTTACAGTTGTTTTGATCCAAAATGTGATTGGATGGTTGCTGTAGTGGGCTTTCACTTTTTATCTCAACAAGTTTCTCAAGTGGTGAGATGACTGGTTTTAGAGTATCACCGATGACTTTTTCAAAATCATCTTTCTCCTGTTTTAATAAAGTGTATTTTTTTAATAGCCTCACGAGCTCACCAAGAACATTCTTCTCTTTCGTGAAGTCTGACATGCTGACGTGGCGATGTCTACAACTGAAGTGCAAGTTTGAGACTCATAATTCCTTTTTTGTTGCAAAACAGTTAAATCCTTGTCTGTATCTACCCTCATTCATCGGTCTATCTTTGTCAATAACGATGAATCCATATCTATCATTCTTCCAACATTCAGAACAAAGATTCCGAAATTCATTGAAAGTTAAATCGGTATCCACATGATCTTCATAGATATGGTTGAGCTATTCATTATATTGACGATAAATTACTAACAAATTGACATTATCCCCAATGATATGTCTTTCTATATGAGCATAAGATTGACATAGATAGAAACTATCTACATTCTTATGTCTCCCCATACAGAAGAATGCTCTGACGTTATCCTGTTTTTCACATGCCACATCATCAAAAATCATTATTGAATTTGGAAGGTCTGTATCTAGATATACTGCAGATTCATACTCACTGAACGGAAGATATGATACTCTTTTAATCGGATCCAAGACATTTTTGAGAAATTGATACTTTGGCTGATTCAAGGATTTAGAGTATACATACAAATTCTCAAATCTAAGACCATTGGGTTGTGTAATTAAAGCCAATAAACTATTTGTTTTTCCTGACGCTTCTTTCGCTTCTCTTTTCCAAAATCAAAATTCGTGACAGGGAGTTTGACGTTCTGCTCAGTAAAATCCATGTTCGTACAACAGAAACAGATTTAACATTGACCTCTTGAAATATAAACGATCGTTTTATACCATGAACGTCAGTTGTGAATCAATACTCGAAGAGAGATGATAATACACAAATCTCAGAAACAGCCGAAAGGCTATGGATTGCTTGATAAAGTTATCAATAACTTACCTGTTGAAATGCGTCTTCCTGGATATCAATACTGCGGTCCCGGAACCAAATTGAAAAAGCAAATGAAAAGAGGAGATCCTGGTATTAATCCGCTTGATCAGGCATGTAAAAAACATGACATAGCTTACTTCGATAAAATCGGAGATCGTAAAGCTGCTGACAAGAAGCTTGCTGAGAAAGCTATGCAACGTGTCAGAGCCAAGGATGCTAGGCTTGGTGAAAAAGCTTTTGCTTTTGGTGTTAGCAATGCTATGAAATTAAAAGGAAAAACTGGAATGGGACTAAAATTTAATAAGTTAGTGACTGTAGCTAAAAAATCAATGACAGCAAGTAAACATTCTCGCAAGGTTATTCAATCAGCCTTGAAGGGTGCACGTCAAGCTGTTAAAAGTGTAGGTGGAAAGAAAAAAGTTATCATTCCACGTGTTCTGCCGCTTCCAGCAAAAATTGGTGGAGTTCTTCCTTTTCTCATTCCATTGTTCGCAGGATTAAGTGCCACCGGTGCTCTAGCAGGAGGTGCTGCTGGAATAGCTAAAGCAGTTAGTGTTGCTAAAGCTGCGCAGAAAAATTATGAAGAAAGTAGGAGGCATAATAAGAACATGGAAGCTATTGCTTTAGGCAAAGGTCTTCATCTTAAGCCCTATAAAACTGGAATGGGATTATTTATGAAACCTCCTATCAGTCGTGGTGATCAAGTCAGTAAAAAAAAAACTTCGATTTAACTTTGCCAAATCGTGCACTGATTGACTACGATATAAAAAAATATGCTCATATGATGAAAATCTCAGATTTCCGAGGTGTTTTCATGAGAAATAATCTACCTCTTGATGGTCCATGGTATAATGAAAAAACAGTGGTAAACATGGACGACTTTCAAAATAGAGGCACTCACTGGGTTTGCTATCGCAAGCGTGGTCCTGAAGTGATTTATTTTGATAGTTCTGGTGATCTTAAACCTCCTAAAGATCTCATGTTGTATTTTAACGTGAAACAAGTGAAATACAACTATTAAAGATATCAAAATTTTGACTCGTTTATATGTGGCCATCTTTGACTTTTTTTCTTAGCTGGGAGACTATAAAAGAGGTGCTCACTGACGAATAGAATCATTATCTTTATCAGTCATGGAAGATAGCTTCACTCTAAGTCTCTCAGAAAACTCTTCGTCTTAGAAGCGCAATATTTTCCTTCGATTGAACTACCACAGGATAAAAATTTTATCTTGGGTTTAGTTGGACTTTTATCATTTAACTCTATTCGCAATGTTGACTATTCAAATAATAAACTGCATTTAAACGGAGATATTATTATTAATATTCCTGCTGGCAGTTATGAGATCGATGCTATGAATCAATTTTTACAAGAAACTTTGAAATCAAAATGAATCGAATTCTCTTTGAAAGCTAATAACAATACTCCTAGAAGTGAAATTTTCTGCAGTCATCCGATAGATCTCACACCTCACGATTCTCACTCTCCAAGAGAACATTCAAGATAGCTCTGATTTACCAGTGAAAATATTGAGAAGCAATGCACTCAGAGTTGAGTGCAATATCACTGGAGGTGCTTATATCAATAATAAGAAAGTTCATACAATAGATTAGTTATTTCCCAGAGTGCCTCCGGGATATAAAATCATAGAAGTTTCGTCACACGTCATATATCTACCGGTCAGTGTCAAGTGCATAGATCATCTACAAATTCAAATTGTCGATCAGAATGGAAATTTGGTTAATTTTCGTTTCACATCAAATCTGTATAATGGGCATCGTTTACAATTCTGGATCATATATAAATCAGTCATCATGGCCACCAGTCATCAGTCGACCGAAGAAACTCAAACCGTTAACACGCAAGAGCATTCAGTTACTGAAAAGTCTAGGACTAAAAGTTCGTGGAAAAATTCACGTGTATAATTCTTTGCTGCTTCCAGAAAAATGCACGAAATTCTAAGCATTCGATCAGGTGTCGTATTTTATGAGTCCATCCAACCATACTCATCTTTGAGCTTTGACAACAGCGATGAAATTCGTATTACTATCCAACATCTAGATCTATGTATCTTACCATTGCGCAGCTCTATCCATATATGTGGAAAATTGCAAGTAGAAGGTGGATCAGCAGCACAGCTAAAACTAAATTTGTCAACAATACCATTCGTCATATGTTTGATGAAATTCGTTATGGGATTAATGCTGTTGAGATAGACAAAAGTAAAAATGTTGGTCTTAGCAGTGTTATGAAAGGATTGATTTCATTTAATTTGAATCAGAATGATATGCTGGAGAATGCAGGCTGGCTTGGTATTCAAGACAATATCAAATCGGTCGTAGATGACAAGGAAAATTTTGACGTTGCGATTCTACTGAGTATGATCTTGGGTTTTGCAGAAGACTATAAAAATATTATAGTTAATATGAAGCATAAGCTCATTCTCACAAGATCGAGATGCGACTTGAACGTAATAATCCAGGAAGGTACTGTAGCATCTGGTGTAACTACTTATGAAGATTACGAAGTAAAAGTATCAAAGATGGTCAAAAGTATCAAGAGTGGTTGATGTCATATGTTGTTGCATCCGATAAACAAAAAATCCAGCTATTGAATTTCATTGGTAAAGATAATCCTATCTCCATGTGTTTCTGTTCGTGGGAGTTATTTGAATATCCTCTTCTCCCAAACACTACTAAACACGTCTGGACAGTGAAAACATCAAATCAGTTGGAAAAACCTCGTTTTATAATTCTTGGACTACAAACGAAGAGAAAATCATCGAGAACTGCAAACACCAGTCGATTTGACTATTGTGAGTTGAGTAATGTGAAACTTTTCTTAAATTCACAATATTATCCATACAACAATATGAATCTCGACATAGCCAAAAATCAGTTTGCCATTCTCTATGATAGAAAAATCCTACTATAGAAAAGATCCACAACCGCTGCTAACAAAGGCTTCGTTTCTCAACTTTGCACCACTCGTAGTTATTGACTGTTCACGACAAAACGAATCTCTCAAGAGCGCTCCTGTCGATGTACGTCTAGAGTTTGAGGCTAAAGAAGATTTACCTGCAAACACTTCAGCCTACTGTCTGATCTTACACGATCGCATTGTTCAGTACAATCTTATCAGTGGCGATGTCAAGAAGCTCGTCTAGGCTGCACCGAAAAATGGAGTATGCAGTAAGTTTTAAGCAAACCAAAGAAGATTATATTCTTAAGAAAATAACAATCATATTTCTCAACGAAAATAGTGATCCTGTTTTTCTAAAATTCAAAAATCCCTTCTCATGAAAAAAACTCTCAGACAAAATGCAAAGGGAAAACAATTGGCTTAAACATAATTATCATGGCATAAGGTAGAAAACAGATGGATATGACTACTCTTAGATTGGAAACTTGCTTCGTGACGCTTTACATGACGCATCGAAAATTTTTGACATGAGTCCATTAAAACAAAAATTGCTTCAACGATTCAAATTTCCTGTTCACAACATTGAACAGTATGGCTATCCGGCAAAACCATCTTTTAAGTGCGTCACAGTATGCACAAATCATAATCCAAGCTATAAGACGTCCCTGTGCATTGCACATAGTCAAACTCATGAAATCGTGCTATCAGCATAAATTGTAAAGTAAAATAAAAAAATTTTAAAAAAAGTAGAGGAAGTTATAGGCATTCCAAAACATAAAGGAGAAAGGAAAAATTATCCCACTCTCGCATCGGGTACTAAAACACTCAGAGAGGAGAGAGGGTGTTTTAGTTTCTTGGAGAAAAAGAGGGGATCCCTTTTTTTTCATCGGGTACCAAAACACTCTGAGAGGAGAGGGGGTGTTTTAGTATGCCTATGTTTTGGTATGCCTATAGCCTATCTACTTGCAAGGATGGACCAAAGCGAGCAAAACCTCCCAGACCAGATGCTTTAATCATCAAGGCTGCAAAAGGAAAGAGCTATGTAGAAATTGTGTCAAAAATGAAAGCGGCTTTGTCACTTAACAAGCTGGGAGATAGCGTAAATGGAATACGCAGAAAAATGGCAGGAGATCTTCTTATAGAGCTTAAACGTACAAGAGAAGTCAAAAGCTCGGACTTACAAGAAGCAGTTACTAGTAGAAAACGCCACAATAAAAGCGCTACAGCAAGAAGAAATTATTGAAGTTAGAGATCTAGACATGCTTACCTAAAAAGTGAAGGAACAAGAAGCACTACAGAAGGTAATTGGCGAAAAGAACATCATAGAAGACTCTACGATAAGATCTCTGCGAAAGACGTACGGTGATACACAGATTGCAGTGATACGAATACCAGCTCAAATAACAGCTAAAATCACTAAGCTACATAAGCACAGAATAATATGAGTTAACTGTAGAATTATCTAACCGCAAAACGCAAACGCAAACCGCTTAGGTGTTAGAAATGCCTAGGTTTTGGCCACATCGGCAGAAAATACACAGTAACTGAAGATAGAAGTAAGCTTTGCTTTTAATATAGAAAAGATAGGCACAAAGCGAAGGAGTGTAAGAACCAACCCAACTGTGTACGCTGCAATAGAGGCACAGGTGGGAAGAGTGACCACGCAGCTGGTAGCTGCGCATGCCCAGTTTTCCAAGCTGCAGTAGAAGCCCCTGACAGACGAAGAACATGAAAATAGTGCAGTTGAATATGAACTACTGCGCGACTGCACAGGACCCACTAAGCCAGTATATCCGTGAGACAGAGATCAACATAGCCATCGTCTGTGAACAACACAGAGACCTGTGAGGAGGAAAATTTTACTATTACAAAGCTTCCTCTAGGAGAAAGCAAAACAAAATTTTTTTTATCCCCTTTGTGTATTTTTGTTTAATTCCGGCACAATTTTTTCAATTTTTGTGTGCTTTTTTAATTAAAATTTTGGTGTTACACGATTATGTTTGAGAGACTTTAATCAATCGGGCTAAAAATTTGTGTGTGAACCCCCCTCACAATAGTTAGGTGACAAATTTATGTTGGACTTGATCTTGCATGTGTACGTGGAATGTGGTCACCACCAAAAATCGCT
This sequence comes from Nasonia oneida, assembly GCA_037356405.1. Classification (NCBI taxonomy): domain Eukaryota; kingdom Metazoa; phylum Arthropoda; class Insecta; order Hymenoptera; family Pteromalidae; genus Nasonia; species Nasonia oneida. The sequence goes on along the minus strand of JAZHPH010000119.1, from coordinate 22,232 downwards.
ATATACGATTTTTTGGCTCTAATTTGAATTCTAAGCATTTCACAAAAAGAAAGTTTAATGGAAAAGTTATAGATCTATAAAAAATACAACTTTTTCGAGCTGGCGCGAGACGAGCAGCCAATCAGCGCGTCTCGCGCCTCGCGCGGCCAATCGGGCTACGTTATTAGCCGGGCCCGACAGCCGACGGCGAGACGCCGAGCGCGCGCGCGGCAGACCGGCTCGGCAGTTCCTTTCCGAGCCCTGTCGATGACACTTCGACCTGACGAGAGCGCGCGAAAGTGAATTGCGAGTGAGTAAGAGTGAGAAAGCAGCAGCGCCACGACCTGGACTACCGCACCGAGGAAGAGATCCCTCCCCGGAGACGACCGTCCAGCCGTTCAGCCAGAGGAAGGAAGCAGGAGCGGGAGCCAGGCCTTCATCCTCAAGTCTACTGCCGAGAAAGAGAGAGAGAGAGTGAAAGAGAGAGAGAGAGAGAGGTAGCGGGAGAGAAAGAGTACGGGAAGCCAGCACCTCCTGGGCTAGCGAGGCTTCCATTAGGGGACGGGAGACTATTGTTCGTCTCTACTACACCAGGTAAGAACCTTTCGGTTTCTCGGGGTACTCTCGGTGCCACTAGGTCGCCGAGAGAAGAGAGAGAGAGAGAGAGAGAGAGAGAAAGCCGCGGGTGTGTGAGAAAGAGTGAGCGAGACTAAAGAGCGGTGTGCGGTGCGTGCGCACACCTCGACGACATCCACGCGAGGCATCGGGCCAGCGTGCGCGAGAGCGAGAAAGAGAGAGAAAGGCGCAGCGCAGAAAAAGCGGGAGAGTGTGTGAGTGAGAGAGCGAGAGAGAGAGACATCGGGGCGTCCGAGAAATCCTCGCTGCTCGGTAGCAGCAGGTCGGGCTTGCTGCACACGCGAGGCAAAACCTGTGCGCGCGAGTTCCGAGAAAAGCGAGCGAGAGTAGAGAGGGGGGAAAGCAGCTAGCTACGCCGGCGTTGGTTCAGGCATCGCCGTGCCGGGACCGCTGGTGCGAGCTGTTGGTGAGCGCGCCGCTACGGGTGTGCGTGCCCGAGAGTAGAGAGACGGGACCGCGTCGGTTCGGCCGACGACGCCGCGGTAAGCGCGCGGTGCTCGCGATTATACGTTCGGGAGAGAGAGAGCGTGCCGCCGCGTAGCTACTCGAGCGGGTTGCGTCGAACCGAAATACGAGTGTGTGAGAGAGAGAGAGAGAGAGAGAGAGCAGACGGGTCAGACTGCGCGACGTCAGAGGCGAGAGCTTCGAGGCGCGCGCGTGTATATAAGAGTAGAGGTGTGACAGCGAGCCCTGCGTGGCTACTGTGCGTGGGCGGCTACGGCCACCACGTTGTAGGGAAGGGTTGGGCCAAATATACGTGCAATATAACTTAATAACTTGTGTGATTACTTCTTCCTTCTTTCCCCACGTTCTCCCAAACGTCGGCGTTTACGCTAAATCCCGCGAGTAATAAGAAAATCTTGGCGCGTACGAGGCGTCAAGTGTTGCGCATCTGTACTGGGAGGTACAGCGTCGTAAGGTTCTCAACGATTATGTTGCCTACTCGTTTCGTTACCATCGACCTCTCCGTGAGGAATCCTCATCGTCCAATTTTAGATTCTTCTTAACAGTGAATAGGCTAAGAAGATCTTAAAACGTTCTTCCACGTAACGTTACCGGGGTCTCTGTTCTTCCGCGATTTGAGTCGGAATTAGAAGAATTTTGTTTTTAGTTTCTAACTATGTCAAAACAAACAAAAAAATTCAGCTTGACTTTTAAGATTTCATTTTGTTATACTCTAAAGAACTAAAATCTCAATCTTTAGCAAGATTGTGCAATTTCTTGCTTTGCTGTTGAACGCCTCAAAATTACCTCGATTTTCGTCACTTTTTTCCGCTCTATTGCTATTTAAAAAATAAAACAGAAACATATTTTGTAAATAGGGCCCTACCGCAAAACATGCAAAGCTGCCATTATATAAAATTGTGAGAGTATCGTACATAATAACTCGTCTAAAACAGTGAGTTATTAACTCGTACGCCGACATGGCTGGCTTTCAAACACTCAAAATTAAAATTTATTTTTTAAAACAGGTTTAAGATAATTGTTTTTTGGACGATTATAATAAGTTATTTATATTGGAGTAAAAATTCTAAGATACAAAAGATCTAAATACAAAAGAATTTGAAAATTAAATACCTGATTTGTGAAATACAGAGTTTGAAGTAGCGAGTTCATGTAACACGTTGCACCTTGATTTTTCAATCCGACATATCCAGTATGCTTTTTACTATCCCAGCTAACACCGTGAGGTGCATCGGCTACGACATGAACCTGAAAGTGTCAAAGGTTAGTATAAAGAGTTGACTAGATCGCTCACTATCAGACTCTAAGAATTTAAATTTTATAAATATATCTTTATATTATAATAATAGTGTTTTAGCTGTCTCCACCAGTTCCAGAATTCTTCCCATCACTTACTTTTCCTTAATTGCCCCCCTCCCCTTATTTACTTTCCCTCAGTTGCAACCTTATGCATCTAGACACCTTTAATGGCCAATATGCACATCTTTGCACCAAAGTCTAAGAAACTCATGCCCTAGACCATATTATTAGGAACCCTAAAAACCTTAACACTACCTATGGCTGATGTGCATATGTTTTTAAAACTATGGCACTCATAAAGTAGGAGCCCAGAAAAAAAGCCCAGAGTTTGGATAGCTCCTGGAAGAGGGGTCCCACTGGAAATCCACTAGCAGGACTAGAGCTCCTGGTCGAGTGTTTCGAGAGCAAGCACTCACTCTTTTATGTTAAAACGGTCTGTGTAATCTTAGTTGGGAATCGCTTGTAAAGTACTCTGTAGTGGAAATACCACCAGAGGGACGCTGCTTCTGTGTAGCAGGAGCTTGGAGAGGAATCTACTCCAGAGACTCCACCTACTTAGAATAACCACGCAGTGACAGATGGGTGAGTGAATAACCACACTCTTACTACCACACCTGTTTGTCTTAGAACCTAATCAAGGCAGGGATCCGCAGTCCCATCCAAAAGAGTATTACGATGAGGAAAGGGGGTAAAGAAGTAAACAAGAAGCAAATAGCAAACCCGAAAGTTAAAGTTGTGGAATCAACAACTTTGTAGACATGGACGATAAAGCAATAGAAAACGAAAATAATTAGAGAATTTATATAAATAACAAAAAAATAAGTAATTTTATATTTAAACGAAAACAAAAAAAACTGAACTGCAGATGGTTATACATGACTGCTGACATATACAAATATGTCAGAGATATTATAACAGAATATATGTTGGCTACTAAAACTGTAAAGTATTTGACTACTGTAATGTAAATCCCTGTTTTAAGTGTGGTAGGTTCAGCTACAATGGTGCTAAGTGTACAAATGACACTGTTTGTCTAAAGTTCTTGTGTGTTGCTTGCTAGAGATCATAACATGAAAGAATGCCAAGTAAATGAGCATAAATGTACGAATTGTGTTTTTAGAAACTCAAAATAAAAGACAAAGTTCAACATAGATCATGTAGCAACACGTAGCCACCAGTGTGCAATCCTAGTAGCAAAGATAAGAAGGTACATTAAACTTACAAATTATACAACGAAACCTACTTTACCAAGATACATCGGCACAGTAGAAGAGATCAGGGATATTTAGACATCTACCTCACATATATCAGACAGGCTAAGAAGAAAAAAATAACAAAAAAATGGATCAAGATTTTGATTTAAAATGTATGAGCTAGTTTGAATGTGAAGTGGAAAATAGTGAAGCGCTCAACAAGTCTATAATGAAGAAAAAACCGCTGCCAATTCATTGTCACGTAGCTTCCTCTAATTAAATTTATAGGTCCGACTAAATTTATAAATAAAAAATTGCTTTAATATACAGTATATTCATGCCTTTTATATGCTAACGAATACATTTTTCTTTAATGTCAGCAAAACCCCGCTTGGAGGTATGGTTCCATTTAAATAATCCATATCCCAAAGAGTTTGTGAGAAAAATTGGTTTTTACATTTCAGCTCTTTACTTGAGAACCGATCACAGAAATCGTCTAAAATTTTAACAGCAGATAGCTTTTTTATGATAAATCAATAAATAAAATTTTAAAGCTTTTGACTACATTGTTTTAGAAATATAAGGTATCAAAAAATTTTCAAAAAACAATTCAAACCTTATTATCTTAAGAACCATAGGGGTTTGAAAAGTGCCCAATAAATTTAGCCAAAACACATAAAATATCTACCTTTTCCCAAAATCTCAAGTGCAATAAGGCCTTTTTACGTCCGTAATCAAGGCACAAAAAAAAACGAACAAAAACTCTTTTTTCAGTTTTCGATTCATTACTGAAAAAATAAGTGGTCAAATAACTTGAAATTTTAATGGGATATAGTTTGACACGTGATCGATCAACATAATTTTTGGGAGGTTATGATGTTTAGTTTCAGAGATATCCATTTTTTTTTAAATCACCTTTTTCATTTTATCTGCCGAACAGAGCGGTCGATCACAAGGACCAAACAAGAAAAAGTAGGTGATTTTATTCTTTTTCAAATGCATTATAGCTGAATTGTTTGTAACAATAGGATGATTGAAAAAAATACAAAATAGTGTTTTTCAAAAATAAAAAAATGGCCATAAAAAGAAAAATATTTGAGAAAATAAAAAATAACTGTTTTTTTCCGAATTCAGAATCCCAAAGTAAATATACATGTCAAATTGATATTGACTAAGTAGTTACAGAAATATTACGGTACACACACACAATGACGAAGGCCACTAGGTAGTAGATACGAAACGCTCCTCGGACTGATGGAGAGGAACGTAGGTCACAGAGTTGAGCTCTCACTCCCCTGTCCGATGCAGAGGAACGTAGGACCTAGGGTTGAGTGCCTCTAAGTGCTCCTCTTCGTCTATTCAGACTGATGCTGAGGTACGTAGGTAACTAAGTTGAGTAGGTGTCGGGGTTGAGTCTGTCCAGAGGATAGCTGGTCGATGCTGCTCGAAGTAGACGACCGGACGATTCTGCTATGGGGATCCGGTGTCGGAGGGCCACTTGTGCAGAGCTTGCTCTGCCTACGCCATATAAAAAAAAATACACACACACGCACGCACGCACGCATCCATACGGACATGGTCTAAAAACACGTATTCTAATTCTAAACACTTTGAAACGTGTTTCTAACGTGCTTTTGATAAAGTCCAAAATTTTACTATTATAAAGCTTCCTCTAGGAGGAAGCAAAAAACTTTATGCGTAATATCAGAAGTATGAATGCGAATTACGAAAGATTAGAACATTTTATCGAATCTTTCATACAAAAAAAAAAAAAAAAACGATATATCATTTGTACGGAAACCTGGTACTTACAATACCCTCAATAGTGAATAGACATGGTTTTGCTATATACATATAAATACTTATATACAGTAGAAAATAGCATAAGAATACGTTATGCGTCAATTTTTTGCTGATTTAGTACCTCTAGGCCCTAATATGATTAATTAAAAATTCATATGTGTAAGTAGTTTTTAAAACGGCAGCTCTCCAATATGGCACGGGCGGTTCAAAGGATAAAGACCTAATCTAACGTACGGGCATTTGAGTGCATAAATTCAGTCTTCAAGAATCTATTTTGATTTTGAAGCATTATCTCTCATCTCTATTATGATTTCGGAGAAAACAATAAGGTTATTTTATGTATTAAAATTTACATACGTTTATACATCTATATATATTTTCATCCTTCGCGCCGCCATATTGATCACGTGAGCTCTCAATCGTTTAAACGTATTATTAGCAAACTGAATTTTCAAAACAATATTACTTAACAAATATTGCAGTAAAAATCGTAGCTCTTGTACTTTTGTGTAAGATTTATTCTTAACTTTATTTTAAAAAAGGTTTTATAAATCATGTCTGTTCCCTATTCTATCAACTGCAGGAATACAAAAGTTACCACAATTATAGTCAAATCAACAAGAAAGATGGTGTCATGATGTATATTTAAAATAACATTTGTGATGATACTGCAATAGAAACGTCTGATAGATTGAGTGTTGTAATTCCAACTACTAAACTTATGATCGCAAGAGTCAATTACTATTTCTGCTATGTACAGGTGTCACGATATACCAAAGTCTGAATTTGTAAATAGTTTAAGAAAGTTTTTGTCGAAGCATAAAAATATAAAGAATCACTGCATATTTGAAAATTTTAATATCGATATTTAAAAAAAAAATGTAGTACTAAGCGAATTAGGTGAAACAACAATTAGACAGAAAATTCTTAAATATGTTGAAAACCATTACATACCATATTTCAAAGGAACTAGGAATGAAGGCGCGCTTCGCGCGCTCTTGATTCTATCTCTGTCTAATAACACTGGTAGAAAATCTACCATAAGTGTTGGCGGCACACTAACGTTTGATAATATTTTATAAGCATGTAACACGTTACTAAATCCCTCAAAACTGTTTTTTAATAAATATATTAATAATGCTCAATGTCGTCATCATTGGTTTGAATAATGAATTTGAAGAAAAGTTCAATATAAGAGTCAGTGGGTTTGTCTATCATTAAAATGCCATTTATTTGCATTATAAAAAAGCTATACACCTGAAATTTTACATAGATAATTACTATGCTACCTAGAAAACGTGTAACCTACATGATTATGATTTAACTGTTTTTATTCATATTTTCACATCGAGGTCCATATAAATTTTTTAATTTAGCGTATCAAATTTTGCTTGTAGACAGTTACACAGAAAATACCATCTCTAGCATATTGTATTTCTGGTTTCCAGTGTATTTTTACATGAAGAAAGTGATAAGCATTTTAGCTTTTTTGTCAAGGCATTAATTAGAATTTTGACAGTTGTGAGAGATTTTGAGACCGATACCTGTTTCTCCATTTTGCATTTTTTTCTCATTCCAAATCTAACAGGTCTAGAAAGCTCATATTTTGCATATAGATTTCTTTTGTGATTGTGTAAAGATATTTAAAGTTGAATCAACGTTATATACTTTTGTGTTCGACTACAACACACATGATAATTATTTAGTCGTATAGCATGAGTTTGCATTCACATCAGTGTCGGAGTCGAAATCAGAAGTTTTTCAGTTAAGGTCGATTCAACTTTAAATATCTTTTCACAATCACAAAAGAAATCTATATGCAAAATATGAGCTCTCTAGACCTATTAGTTTTTGAATAAGAATAAATGTAAAAATGGACAAACAGGTATTGGTCTCAAAATCTCTCACAACTATTAAAAGTCAAAATTCTAATTACCTAATACCTTGACAAAAACGCCAAAACATGTATCACATTCTCCATGTAAAAATATGCTAGAAACCAGAAATACAATGTGCTAGAGATAGTAGTTTCTGCGTAACTGGCTATAAGTAAAATTTGACCTGCTCAATTAAAAAATTCGCATGAGCCTGGATGTGAAAATATGAACGAAAACAGATAAATCAGATTCACCTAGGTTACATATTTCTAGGTAACATAAGAAGTGGCAGTGTCATATTTTAGTTGTCTAGTAGCCTTTTTACAATTCAAAGAGCATTGTATAATGATAGACTTAAACTTACTGACTCGGATACTGAACTTTTCTTTAAATTCACCTCTCAAATCTCATCGATGGCGTTTTTGGGCACAGAGACACAGTATATCTTCAAACTCTTTATTCTATTAATTGATCTTCTCACTGACATTAAAAAAAAAAACTAAATAATATTCACACACTTTATTACTACTTCAAATAGGGTTAGAATGCCACTTTTCAATACACATGTTGTAATACACACTCTTGGTAATGATTAATTTTTACTAAAATTTCTTGCTAGTTATATTACACATATTTTATCTGTGATCAAGGTTTTCACATTTCATTTTAAACACCTCAAACATTTCTGCCAGGGTTATGCGTTATGACTGTTTTGAGGGTTATGAATTTAAAGCACGGTTCTGCTCACGTTGCCTAGGCAACCAACCAGCAACCAATCAGAATCACGTATTAAATGCTTCACAACAAAGGCCATCATTTTTTAAAGAGAGGATTCCTCGTCCCTCGCTGGACTTGAAAAAAGGTAAGTGTATTGATAATAATTGTTTCGCCACAACGAGTATTATTCAACTTAAATCCTTCAAATTGAATAATCTGTTCAATGACCACTACCCGTTATTGTTTAATATTGATAAGCTTAAATTTCAAAAAGATGAAAGAGTTATCACACACATTAAGTACAATAAATTTAAAAATATTGCCTTAAGTGACACGCTTTACTTGCTATTCAAAACCCCAATGATGCAATAAATAAACTAATTAAGATGATACATTGGTGTGTTGAGCGCGCTACATGTAATAAAAATCTTGATAGAAAAAATAACTGTTCGTTACCTAGAACAAATTAGATAACAGCAGGAATACAAGTTTATTGCAGTATAAGAGAAAATTTGTATGAGCTATGAAAAAAAAAACGTAACAAAACCTTTAGTAATACATAATTATAAAATAGATTAAAAAGTTCTAAATAAGGTCATAAAAGACGGTAAATATAAAATTAAAAATAATAAAATAAAACAAAATATTGACAATCCATAATAAAAAGCTGGGCAGAAGCTCTTAAAAAAGCAAGTCACTTACCTATCTAGTTGTAAATATAAAAAAAAATAGATGATAAGGTTATGATTGTAAACGAAATGAATGATTATCACTGTAAAGTAGGCTTAAATTTAAGTAACCGAATTCCAAACTTGAATAATGAGTAACAAAAACTCCCAGAGAGAAATAACAAATCTATTTTTATCCATCTAACAGATAATGAAGACATACTAAAAGCTAGAGAACTTCTAATGAAAATATAGAAGGGGTCGAAAATATTATTGCAAAAACGCTAAAGCAATTGCTTTTTACACAGAGCAACCGTTGGAATACGTTTTTAACCTGTGTATCCAACAATCCACGTGGAATGTAACATAATATCAAATAAGCTATTTGGATTTGTTAAAAAGAGAGAAACGGTTGACGCTTTGAATTCAAATGAAAGCCAACATAACGGGTGTGCGGTAGCCTCCTAACAAGTGTCCCAGCTATTTCAATTGTCATAAACAAACGAAAGCGTTAACAAACGTTTGTATCATCTGCGATGCTGCGAATCACCCGGGCTACTGAGCGCAGAAAGAAAAAATTACTGGCAAGTGAGTAACAATCTAATGGTCTGCCCAGAACATAGCTACAAGGACATAACCTCAAAAATTGAGGACGGCAGTATAAGTGAGTCAGCAAAAGTGTTAATAGCACAAATAAAGTTGAAGAAATCCGAAGAAGTCAGAAAAGAACTCTTAACGGAAGTAACAAGTTCTGCACAAGATCTACTGGATTGTGATATTACTGAAAAGTACAATATATTGAAAGCTGAAAATCTACTATTGGAGCAGCTAGTTGAAGAACTGGGAGAAAAAAACAATTTATTGAAGGAAAAACTTGAAACTAAACAGTATAATTATGTATCACCTAGGGTATCTTATGCTGAGGTGATAAACCAGCCCAATCCGCTCCGTAAAAAAGCGCCAAAAATAACAGTGAATAACATGGGCAATATGTCTATAGATATGATAAAGAAAGTTATAGAGTGCTAAGCGCTTGAAAAAAAGATCCAAACTAAAAATATGTATTATAATAAAAAAGAAGAACTATTTATTAATCGTATAAATAGTGATAGTGTTGAACTAACCAAAGCTGTCGTAAAAGAACTTACAAGGAGTTTGTGAGATTAGGAAAGAAGAACACATAAATCCTAAAATAAAATAGTTGGTTTCGACAACTACATGAACCGGAGTCCAGTTAAGATAGAGAGTGATATCAACTCGAAGAATTTTAGCAGTTCTTCAAATAAAGGCCTAGCCCTGCATATGTACAGAAGCAAACGTAGTGATACAACGACAGTGTTAATGCAGGTTTCTTCTAAGATATACAAGTTCATCAAGGAGAATAAGAGCAAATTTTTTGTAGGATACCAAAGCTGCAAAGTCTACGACTATTTAAGCATAAGACCATGTTTCAACTGTGGTAGATATGGTCAGAGTGGAAACAAATGCAAAAATAATACAGTTTCTAAATTGGGCAGATAGTCATAAGACCAGGGCCTGCACAAACAATATAATAAAGTGCTTGAATTGTGAATATTCAAATGTTAACTGCAACACAATATTCGACATTAAACATGTTGCTAGTGATCACAACCTATGCAACATTTTCAAGAAGAAAATAAACATATACATTGATAGAATCGACAATCCGACGCAACCTACCTTACCATCTGTGATCCCAGTTTACCATGCAAAAATTTATCAACAACCTCAACAGGGTCAAGGTCTAACGGAAATCGAAATAAACAAGAAAAATCAACAACAAATCAAAGTTGGAACAACTGAACAACAAGGTCGACGGAATTCTGTAACGAGACAACCGCCGTTCTCTACGTAAATTCAATCAAACCAGAAAGGATCAAGACTTAGAAGCAGTAAAAATTTAAATAGATAAAATGGCTACTTTCGAATATTTAGACACTATAAGTAAAGATTCAATTCAGAAAGAGAGAACTTTAGTTAAAATTTTATTTGAAAGTCTAAGTATCAAACCATCTGGTGTAATATGCACTGAAACTTTTGAACAAGCTAATCATAGTATATATGAACTGATAGAATCTAATGGGAAACATGACTGCTATTACAACGATAGCAGGACAAATGAAAATGATGGGGTTATAGTCTTTGTTAAAAATAATTGAGTACAAAATACCTAAGTAGTTGAATATGGTAGAATTAAGATTGTAAATACTAGAATTAAGATAAATAGTAAAAGTAATATTGAAATGTCCATATACAGATCTCACGGAATACCAAAGACTGAATTTATAATGGATCTGAATAAATACTTAATCAAAAAGAAAAATATAAAAAATCATCTTGTAATTGGTGATTTTAATGTAGATCCGTTAGAATGCGATTACATGAGCCAAGAATTTTTGTGTAATTTTCTAGAAAAAGGTTATAAACCTGAATTTGTTGTTATAACAAGACCACCCATGGGCATAGCTAAAGGATCCTGCATTGATAATATATTGTTGTGACCAAGCCTGAACGTTTTGCTATTTAAACGCTAAAAATCGCGCATAGCGTTCCTTAGAAACAAGATCAACGACGTCACGGATGTTCGGCATATCTTCAGTCTGATCGCTGATGAGCTAAGTCGTGTGCAATTGCAATAAAGAGAGTTCAAGTTTGAGTTTCGCTTTTATAAATAACGTGTTCTTATTTAAGTTAACCCGAACAAGGTTATACCCGTACAATATTTATAAAAACTAATAAAATTGACATAGTTGCCTGTAAACTGAAAGTTACAATAACAGACCACTACCCTATTTGTATTGCTGTCAACAAAATGAAATTAGAACAAAATAAACCTATACAGATTTTAAACTACAACAGAATAAAACATATCGCGGCTACTATTAACTGGACTGAAATATTGCTAAAGCAAGATCCAAATATAGCCATAAATAATTGAAGGGGTCCAGCCTGGGTTAAATCCTACAAAAAACAACAATATATTCGTCCGATTAATTTTTTTTCTTTTTACGTAAATTAAAAAACAAAAATATCTACTGTAAATATTTACACTATACACTACGTCTACTGAGAAATATGATATATTGTATAGAAATATGATCCATATTGTATTTGGAATTATCATGTTTTCATGTCTGTATTATAAATTGATTGCAATTTATTTGCGCTAAATATAATACCAGTACAAAGTTATTAAGAATGACGGATTATAAGATTTAATGTATCACATAATCACATGATTTCAACTTCGCGTTTCCAGTGAAAAATTAGTAGAATGTTGTATAAAACATATTTGAATTATTATAAATAACAAAGTTTACTGACAGTTTGTCGATAGATACTTATATCCTTATACATTCTAACATCATAAAATGCACTTCATCAACAAATTTCAATGCCGTATTCTATTTAAGTTGGTTTCTTTTTTACCGGGTTGATTTGAAATATTGTATTATATCTGTTCCCTGCATATTTCGTAAAATATTGAAATAAAACATTTTTTGTAACATACGCACGATTTTCGCGCTTACCTTTTAATAGGGAAAAAAGTGACTGTTTTTTTGGCCGGCGGGTAAAAGAATAATTTAGCGGGCAAAAAAGTTTTATTTAGTGAATTTGTAATAATTTGTTATTTACCAATTACCCGAGAATTGAATTGATTTATTTATTAATTTTGCAATTGCATAATTTATGTATTCACTCTTCTCCTCAAACTCCACACTAGGTCTAAAAATACTTTTCGGAGGATCAAAATTAGTACATAAAATCATATTTCTTGCATTTTCTTTTGAAAATAATTTTTTATGAGTTCCATTTTTTAAATTAACAAGTACACACCAATTTATAGTATCTCCCTGCAATATTGCAAGACAAAATTAGAAAATCATTCATTTTATAACATTTCACTAGATTATTATCTTTTATTATTATTATTATTATTATTATTATCTTTTCTATTGAAGATAGGAAATATGTGTCTTTATTCTCCATTACACTCTAAATAGAAAATTGTAATAAAATGTATTTATTTATTTATTTAGTTAAATATTACTAAACAAACATGAGGAAATACTCAATCATCAAAGACGCAAATTTCGAACTAGAGTGGTGCCATCAAAATGGCTGTCTGATGACAAAAAAAAGCTATCATTTCCACCGTACAAAGACTCAGGGAAATTTCAAAGAGCAGTAATTAATGATATAGACGTTTGAGACGATTGGGCAGATGTCGAAATCACCCGCTTCATAAAATCGAAAGGTATAATTGTAGTCATTTAAATATAACGGCTGATTTTTCCGAATTTTTCATAAATATTAGGTGTAAAAATTAATTCACTGCCTTTTTGAAAATTGAAATTAATCAAAATTTTTGCGAAACCATAAAAATGAGAAAATAAGGTGCCAAATATATTCCTTATCAGTTCCGTCCATGCTTACTAATATTTTTGAAAGGTTATATTGTCTAGATACTAAAATAAAATATTTTAAATTCTCTTTTTGCTATAAACGGAATTTAATCATACTATGTAAACACTTCATTAAAAATATGATTTTTCACATGAAAAAGTACACGAACAATCGCATGATTGATCGAAACTAATCACTTACAATATTTTTTTTTTTATTAAATAACATTATTAAAAGCGCAAAATTTATTAGTATGCTGCCCTATTTACGTGTTGCCATCTGAATTTAGAATTTTCCAAGAAATATTAATGGAAGATTCCATGAATATTACAATAAATATTCTGTTGGAAAGTTTTAGAAATAATTCTAAGCAATATTCCGCGAAATATGTGTGAAAACTTTTATGAATAATTCAAGAAATATAAAGAAAAACCATTTAGAATATTCCAAGAAATATTAATAGAAGATTCCATAAATATTTTAGTAAATCTTTCGGTGAAAGATTTTAAAAATAGTTATGTGCAATACTTCGCTGAATATGTTTGGAAACTTCTATGAATAGTTCGAAAAATATTTGAAAAATTATTATGAATACTCCAATGAAATCATTACGAAAGTTTCCATTAATATTTCAGTAAATCTTCCAGTGAAAGATTTTAGAAATAGTTTTATGCAATATTTTGCAGAATATGTTTGAAAACTTCCATTAATAATCTGAGAAATATTCCAAAGACTTATTTGGAATGTTCCAATGGAATATTTTAGGAAGACTCCTAAAATATTCCATGATATTTGTATAAATTTTGTCTTTCACAAAATGTTACTAAAATATTTCAAAAAGATTCCACTGGAATGTACCACTGGAATATTTTGAAATATTCCACTACAATCTTTCATGCTATGTAGGAGGGTATCCTACTTCTGAATTTGGCGTATTTAATAATTTTATTTAATAAAAATATTATTGCAAGTAAATTACGTAATTAATCGCGTGGTTAATTGCGTGATTGGTTGCATGATTTATCACGTGACTAATCGTATGATTTCTCTAAAAATATCATACAATAACGTTTTTTTAGATGATTACAAGGAGTGTGTAGAGCAATAAAGAGAAATACTTCTGAATTGCCAAGTGACCCTGAAAAACTTAAATCCTCACGGTCTATTAGATCAAAACGTAAGACCGTACATGATGAAACTAATGAAAGTACACCAGCAAAAAAACCTAAGGGTAAAGCAAATGATTCAAGGCCGATACAAGAATTTTTTGATGCTGATGATGAAACATCGTCTAGAGAAGAAAGCACTACTATGGAAAAAAGCAACCGAAATAAGGATTTCGATGATGAGATTGATAATTCATCTGCTGCTAGTTCTCAGGGAGATAATGAAGTTGATCCGTTAGCGTTGATAGAAGTTCCAGAAACTCTCGGAATTGACGTAGTTAACGTTGATACTTGTCTGACGTCAGAAGGTATAGTTTTCTTTCATTTTAAATGCACGTATTTTGTCACCTGAATATCCATATTAACCAAACTGCAGTGCAAATAGACATTATAACAATTTAACTTGTTTTTATACCTTAACTCTCATCTGATAGTTTTTTAAATTTATAAATACAATTAATGATCTTTTCCAAAAGTTTTTATTTTGGAAAAGAATTTGTCGGTCAGCACGAAACGCATAATTTTTCTGACTACTTTTTGTCATTAAATTGTTCATTTTTTAACATGGCGTAATTAAGTTTGTTTGTGGTGAACGATAGATTATTCCTTTTCCAAATAAAATCTGAAAATTTTGTTTGTACTCTTTGAAAGTGAATATGTATTGTTAAACAATCGATAATTTTCGTTTTAAAATCACGTAATTCGAATGTCATTTGGCAGAATATTTATACATAAACGGCAATTTTATTGTAATTTGTTTTTATTACTTGTTATAATCTAATTGGTTACTTTTGACACCTAAATACTGTACACTAAAATACCCTACATAAAGTTATTTTCCTACACTAACAAAGTCTACACAGATTCTGTACACAAATTTTTAATAAATGTGTTATATTGTAGATGATTTGCCACCAGTAGATGCTAAAAATAGAGCACCGCTTGGTGAAACTGCTGGTAACTCTCAATAATTAATTTCTTCTAAAAATCAGCGTAACTCTCGTACAGCATCGCCAACCTTATCTGTCAAGGAAAAGACGACGGAAAAGAAGAAGGAAAATACGAAGAAAAAGACGAAGGGAAATACGAAGGAAAAGACGAAGGAGAAGGCAAAAGCAAACACGTCAGGAACGAATAATGCTGCAACGATCAGTATAGAATTTGAAAGTCCTGAAGAAGGGCTAAAAGAATGTATTCGTAAGTTTCCATTTAATAATTCTATTAATGATTTTATCTAATATCTGCAGCATTTTTATATTAATATATACAAAATAATTTTAATGAAACAATATACTGTGCCATCAATTATGCAAAGACCATTATATCTAAATTTTACCAACATCATCTCCGCAAAGCATACTGAACGTTTTGTTCTGACTAAATATAAATATTTATATTTATTTATAAATATTTGATGTTGTTATACTATTAAGGTGCGTATTCATCCAGCGAATAACGAATACTTACTAAAGTTAATTATATAGCATTATTACTGAAATGTAGTAGTCGCAAATAATTTTTGAAGTAAGTCATTAATGTTACTATAAATGCGCATAGTGATTCTTCAAAATTTAATCAAATATTTTAGTATAGTTTAATGGCGCTAATTTTAGTGGAACTTAATAACCTAATAGTAGTTAACAACAACTTTTGAATAAGACAAAAAACGAAAGTCACTTGCTACTCGCTAAGAATTATTCCCTACATGAGAACGCACCTTCAATGCTTGCAATTAATGTTTGCTACAATTTCTCTTTAGAAAATCATTATCATAAAGGTATAATATTTTAAGTGTATTTATGATATAACTTTATTTTGATAGATATGCTTCAAAATGTATCTACAAAATTAGGAGAAGTTTTAACAAAACAAACCAATCTTGAAACTAGTTAGCTAACATCTACAAAAATATGGAAGAAATATTTCTTTTTCGTAGAATGGATGCTACGTGTCAACTTTTTACTTCACTAAATTAGTACATTATGGTACAACTGTCGTATGTGGTATTTTCTGGTAGGGCGAGTTAAGCGCGCTCGCTGCGCTTGGGCGCTTACGTCGTGCCAGCAAATATCACATACGACACGAGTATCGTACAATATTTTATACCATCGCCTGACTTAAATCCGCTAAGACACGCATTTCCGTAACGTATAAGCAGTTCTTTATACGTACACTACAATACAAGTGTCGTATGTACCACTTTCTAGCACGGTGAGTTATAAGCGCCCAGCGCAGTGAGGGCGTTTTACTCGACGTGATAGACAATGTCACACAACACGCGTATCGTACAATATTTTATGATTTATAATAATATATATTTTATAGCATCGCCTGCCATAAATCCGCCAAGACACGCTTTTCCGTGTCATATAAACAGTTGTTTTTGGCACCGTAAGGTTAGCACTGTCACGGTGCCAGAAAGGACTACTTAAGATACAGAAAAACGTGTCTTAAATGCGGATTGAAGTCACGCTGTGCTATAATATAATTTTTACACAGCAGGCGTAAAACCTTACACCCTTGCGTGATCAGCACTCACGGGTGTAAAATTTTACCCTTCTGTAACAAAAATTGCTATTTTGTAACACACACGCATGATTTTTGTGTTCCCTAAAAATATGGACAAAAGTAGTAATTAGCTATACCGGCAGATGATAAAAGTAGTAAAATAACTAGCGCACCACGCGCGGCCTTACGGCCGCGGTGGCTTGCTGCCTTGCATCGCCGAAGCGTTTTGCGTATATGGCACGATCGCTGACGCTCGCGCTTTGCGCTCGCCATGCCCACCGGTACTCGCCAGTGCTCGCGCTGCGCGCTTGCTGTCTGAGAAAACATTGATTTTTTTTATCTTTTTCTAATACAATTAAAAATGTGGTGGCCATGCATAATTTGAAAGTTTTTCAATCATTTTAGTTTTTTAAACATTTAATAAATTTTAACATGTATTCGTTTATCGCAACGAAATTTATTTTAAATATGATTAAGAACCCATTATTATTTCGTAAAATTAAAAAAAAAAATTATCTTTTTATAGTTCTTTAATCCAAATTATACACGCGAAATTCTATAAGGTGGACAAATTCGGAACTATCCTATTGATGAAAAATACATTGGTTTTTATATGTAACCTGTGACGTCAAGCTTAACGAACCAAATTCCATCCTGTTTTTAAAGTCATGAATTTCGTGCTAAGATAGTTTATTACATAATTTGAACAGAAAAAGTATTAGTTTTATTATATCAGCTAAGCAAAATCGAACAGCTTTTCGTTGGCTCTGTCGAGCGAGGCAGCGAGCTCGACCACTGCGCATACATTGTGTGCATCGATCTGGCGACCGGTTAGCGACATGCCCACGCAGCCGTCTGCCGTGTGTGTTGATGTTTTGATAAGCAGCCTCCCGGCCTCCGCTAACCGCAATGTTTTCTCGGCGATATTATAATATAGCTGTGACGTCACGCTTAACAANAAGTGTATTTATGATATAACTTTATTTTGATAGATATGCTTCAAAATGTATCTACAAAATTAGGAGAAGTTTTAACAAAACAAACCAATCTTGAAACTAGACTAAGCACAATCGAAGAGCTCTTGAGATCAGGTGGCAGAAGTACTGCTTCTAGTACAGCTGGACAAGCGTTATTAAAAAATATGGCGAAGTATTTTCCTGTGGATGGTATTGATAAGAAATTAGAAGCTGTCGAATCAATGTTACGAAAGGATAAACGTTTTTTTAACGCTGCTGTAAGTTTATTATTTAATATATTTTTGATTGTTATAATGACAGAGTGTAAGAGAAATTGGCTGCGTTCAACGTCATGTAATTTATTTTTCCATTTAAAAAATGTATTATATCATCTTATTTTCCTACTTATTACACAGACAAGTAATCATATACTTCACGCACTATGATCAAAACATTACCCTCATAACAGTTAGGGAAAAAAAATTAGGAGATAGCAGAAAATACTCGAATTTTAACATACATTCTTTTTCACGCTCGACCCTGATAACAATAATGTTATAAGATAAGTTTATAAGCACCACAAAAATACAGAAAAAATTCTGATATCAACGAGTAACAATGCGTAAAATTCAGCAGACTCTTATGATCGCACATCAATCACCTAAATGTTTCTCTAAAATATTGTATGAAATTTTTATTAAATATTTCATGGCAACTTTTTCAAATATTATGAATTTTAGTGATAGTACCGAAAGGTTTCAAAAATTGTTCGTACAGGAACTGTCATTTATATTATTATTAGTAATTCGCTAGACTTTTTACTTACAAAATTATAAAACATTTTTCATCACGCCGCGAATAAAGTTCGTACTTTATCCCTGCCGAGTCGGCACTAAAGTGCTGCGTGTATGCCCTACCCCCACTCTAGTCCCCCAGCGCGTGACGGAGTACAGGCGCAGCCCTTTTTCCCTTTTCGGCGGGGATCGAGTACCAACTTTATCGAAGGCACCACGGGAGTAAGGAAAGCAACTACGCACTGCCTAATGCCACCCTCGCTTGGCTCGGGCGATAACAACACTAAGTGCGTACTTTGCCTACTTTACTCCCTAGGTGCATAATGTACTATATATTCATTTCTTTTTTTCAGTTTTTCATTATCCCTGCTATTTCCATGATGTGAAAGTTATGCTTGATTGAATGCATGATTGTTTAAATGAATAAGTAGTAAAATATAATTTTTGTTATGTTTTCGATTTAAGGTTGTAGCGAGATCTGCTATATATCGACCATTGAGACGTTGCGTTCATGAATCTTTGGCTGATGGCGACTACTTTCCGATTCTTCATGATTTTGCAGCACAATCATATAATTTTTTATTTTACTCCAATAAGGTATAATAAACTTAAGCTATAAAGGTGTTAGATATACGATGTTCACACTCATCGATTTAGCTAACATCTACAAAAATATGGAAGAAATATTTTTTTTTTCGTAGAATGGATGCTACGTATCAACTTTTTACTTCACTAAATTAGTACATTATGGTACAACTGTCGTATGTGGTATTTTCTGGTAGGGCGAGTTAAGCGCGCTCGCTGCGCTCGGGCGCTTACGACGTGCCAGCAAATATCACATACGACACGAGTATCGTACAATATTTTATACCATCGCCGGCCTTAAATCCGCCAAGACACGCTTTTTCCGTACCGTATAAGCAGTTCTTTATGGCACCGTGAAGTTAGCACCCGAGAGTAGCAAGGGTGATAAGCACGGTGCCAGAAAGGACTACTTACGACACGGAAAAAGCATATCTTAAATGCGGATTTAAGTTACGCCGTGCTATAATAGTACACTACAATACAAGTGTCGTATGTACCACTTTCTAGCACGGTGAGTTATATGCGCCCAGCGCAGTGAGGGCGCTTTACTCGCCGCGCTAGACAATGTCACACACAACACGCGTATCGTACAATATTTTATGATTTTTAATAATATATATTTTATAGCATCGCCTGCCATACATCCGCCAAGACACGCTTTTCCGTGTCATATAAACAGTTGTTTTTGGCGCCGTAAGGTTAGCACTGTCACGGTGCCAGAAAGGACTACTTAAGATATAGAAAAACGTGCCTTAAATGCGGATTGAACTCACGCTGTGCTATAATATAATTTTTGCACAGCAGGCGTAAAACCTTACACCCTTGCGTGATCAGCACTCACGGGTGTAAAATTTTACCCTTCTGTAACAAAAATTACTATTTTGTAACAAACACGCATGATTTTTGTGTTCCCTAAAAATATGGACAAAAGTAGTAATTAGCTATTCCGGCAGATGATAAAAGTAGTAAAATAAAAGTATTCGTAACAAGTGATCAAACTAGAAATCGGTAATCGAAATATTTTTCTAACAGCGTGCGTAAAATATGCATACATTTCTAATTTTTTGAGAAACAAACGAAAATTTGTATTATGAGTTACAGAAAACATGGTGTGTGTGCATGTCCCTAGGCTCGGCGTTCGCTTCAAAAACTATATAAATTAAACTAAAGCATTACTGACTACCCAGTCCTTGTTATCTAATCTATTTCTTATTCATCTTGTACCATAATTGATCTCAAATGAAAAAAATAAATTTTTGAATTATAGGTGAAATTTATTCCAAGTAAGGGTGGTTCTACTTTCCATGACATGGTCTACAACGCCCTAGGTGCCGTCATGTCTGATAAAGTTGCCTGCAAATACAGCTTCTACGGACAGCAAAAGAAGGAAGCGTTCAAGGACCTTACTTTATGCAGCTGCATATTTAGTAAGTCATTTGAATATAATTTTTAACCTATTTTAAAGTCAGTTAATAAAATAACAGCTATCATACTACGAACGTTTATTTCAATCTCTTAATGACTCATAAAATATTTAATTTTCTACTCTAAAAAAGAAATGATAATTTTTTAAATTTTTCATTGCTCTTAGTAACGATTTAATTCTCGATTTTTCATTGATTGTCCGTTTTTGCGCGAGATTTCTACGTACAGATAAATTCCTAATGTTAAAAATAAAAAATCTAATATATTATGCTTTGATGATACAAATTTTTGTAAACAATATATAGGTATTTAAATAAATGTTGTAACTGTTTAGTTGCAGTTAAAGGGAAATTCCCGACGACTGGGACAGATGACGACATAACGAAAAGCATTAAGATGCGTTTGGACACGGCTACTACACGGGTTAAACATGCGGAAACGTAAGTGCTATGTATAAAGATCTCAGAAAAGCATACGTGATTTGATAATAATATTATAATGTATATTTCAGTGCCGGACAAATACGATCAAAGACATTCATGCCGGTGTTACCTGAGTTTTATGGAGAGGGGCAGGAAAGTGATTAGGAGTAGATATACAATTATTATTAAAAGAAAAAAATGAATCAAAGTATTATTCAAAAACTGTAATAATCATAAATTAAATAAATAGAATATGTCTATTTTTATAAAACAATTTTTTCCATTCTCATCTCCGTCAAAAACATATAGCTGTAAATAAAAGCTATAAATATAGTATAAATATAATATAGCTAAAAAATTCAAACAAATACAGCTGGAATCCAGATAAAAATAAATAAATAATTAAATAAATAAGGTACAACAATAAGGTACAGTCCTGAAGAAAATAACAATAAAAATAAGAGCATACCAATTTTATCTCTAAATGTCAAACATTATCTTAAATTATAATAAGAGAAAAGATTCCTCGAGTCACAGTCATTTGCTACATCCTTGTGCCATGTATCAATCACACATAAGTTGAGTATTACAAACACATACGAATCACGCACTAATACAACTTAGATAACGGAGTAGCGTAAGATTCTCTCGATAACTAATCTTATTAGTTTTTAGTATTTTAAGAATGCGAAAGAAAGTGAGCATTTCACAGTAGGGAGCAGCGAAATAATGGCACTACAACTTTAAAATTAATAATCAGTAATGTATAATTTATTTTAGCTATGCCTGTGGTTGGTACAAATGTCCCACTGAAACAAAATATTTAATTAGATTTATGATGATGCGATGCACAAAGATGTTTATCATCACACATTGCTTCCATCTCCTTGTTATTTTTATTATAATTTTTTTATTTTAAGATTTTGAGAACAGCAATGTCCTATTTCACGGCAGTGGCATCATTCAGTTAGAGCAATCAGTTGATCGATGTATCAAAATCAAGACTTACTCAGCATATACCTTTGCTGCATAAGATCAAAATTATATTTATTTTTGTATAGGTATATGGCATATAATTGATTAAACAATGTTAATAAATTTTAGTAATAAATTAAAGGCCAAGTAAATAGCGTCAATGTTATAAAAATTGATTTTTGTACCTATTAAGCAGGCGTAAAGTAACTTTATTCACGACTGACCTATAATAGCCACTTTATTCGCTGAAAAGCGGGACTAAAATAGCATTTTATTCCCTCATATACTTTTTCCGCAAAATGCGGGAATAAAGAATTTTGCGGGAAATAAACTCAT
>JAZHPH010000118.1:321081-354032 GCA_037356405.1 Nasonia oneida | reverse complement strand
CTACCCAAACTAACCTACCCCACGCGAAGCGAGTTCAATAATAAAATACGTGGCTCATCGAAGGAAGGCGACCCTCGACAAGTGGTAAATCTAAAACTAAAGCTTCAAATCCTACTTACTGCTTCTGCTATGTTGTTGTGAACTGTGTTGCTGTGTGCCACTACTTAGTTTTTTCAAACTCAACAGGCCATGGCTTGCCGGCAGCTTTTACCGGTTTTTGCTTCCATTGAAAAATGAAAGAAACGAATGATTAATATTTATCATCAATTAAGCAAGATGGAGTCATCGAGCGCGGGCTCGATGACTTCACAGTCATCAATTTTCTATAAATGTCATCCAAAAGTGGAAGTAAAAACGGTTATTTGTATAATATGTGAGGAAGCTTTTCATACTAGTGATTTTGCAAAAATAGATGGGGCAGTAAAAATCAGTGGAGTGTATGTCCGGAACATAACCAAGTAGACCTAACCTCGAAAGTGAATACAAATGTGCTGAGTAATGAGGGCAAAATAATCATTGCTCAGATTAAATTCAGAAAAAGTGATAAAATAAGTCTGTCGGAAGCTGAAAGTGAGGATGGTGATGAGAATATTGTATCAATGGACAGTAATTTGAAGCGTGAAAATGCACTATTAAAAGAACTAAATAAACAACTGAAAGAAAAAAATAAGTTATTGAGAGAATTACTGTATAAGCAGAACATAATACCTGAAATAAATACCTCAAAAAACAAAACATATGCTCAAGTAATTTCGAGTGCCTAACAAGCCAAAACGAATCCCAAAAATTATAGTTAAAAACAAAGATACTAAAGAATATCCTATTGGCAAAATAAATGATGCTGTTGCACATTATCTCATTAAAGATAAGAGCATACAAGCTAAAAAACTAATTAAGAAAAAGAGTGAAATAATAGTAGATTGTTTAACAGAAGAAAGTGCAAGCAAAGCATATAATGTTTCGAAGAAAAAGGTTGATGAAAGTTGTGATGTTACAAAAGAAACAATAGAGAATCCAAAGGTTAAAGTAGTTGGAATAGATAATTTTGAAACTTTAGACAATCAAAAAATTGAAGATGACATAAATGAAAGAAATTTTAGTAAATTCAACAAGAAGTGTACAGTATTGCACTCATATGATAACTCCAAAACTCATCTACAGTCAGTCATATTAGAAATCCCTGCTGAACTATATCTACATGTGAGAGAGAATAAAAACAGGATC
The DNA here is from genome assembly GCA_037356405.1 of Nasonia oneida. Lineage (NCBI taxonomy): Eukaryota > Metazoa > Arthropoda > Insecta > Hymenoptera > Pteromalidae > Nasonia > Nasonia oneida. The sequence goes on along the minus strand of JAZHPH010000118.1, from coordinate 352,808 downwards.
TTCGTGGGTTATCAAAACTGTAAGGTGCATGACTACTGCAACGTTAAACCATGTTTTAATTGCGGTAGATATGGGCATAATGGCTTTAAGTGCACAAATAATCACACATGTTTAAAATGTGCAGGCAATCATAAGACTACAGATTGTTTCGGTAATAAATTAAATTGTCCTAACTGTATCTTCAGCAATAATAAGTATAAAACTCAATATAATACTGAGCATTATGGCAACAGATAGCCACGCATGCAGTATCCTACAAAATAAAATAAGAAAGTTCATTGACCTTACTGTCTACACGATACAACCTGTAATACCGAGATATGTCGGTATGGCAGAAAATACTTCAAACAAGGCTATAACCATGCGTGCATCTGCAGTAGACTAAGAAAAAAGGATTAACTAATGGCTCAAGAATTCAATTTTGAAGACATACACAACATAGAACGTGATGCAGAAAACATCAGATCAGTCAACAAGAGCATCTCGAAGAAACAGTACTTAATTCTCTGTGTAAATATAAGAAGTTTAAATGCGAATTACGAAAAATTAGAATCATTTATTGAAAGCTTGGTAGTAAAACCAATTATTATAATATGTACGGAAACATGGATCTTACAACATCCTCAATACTATCAATTACAAGGCTATAAAAGCTATTACAATAACAGTAAAATAAATAAGGCTGATGGAGTCATGTTATATATTAAAAAGAATATACAGGAAAAAACTAAAATAGAAGTAATTGATAGATTGATTGTTGTAAGTTCTGATACTTTTCTAGAGTCAGGTGATGCAATCAGGATCTCTGCATAACAGGTGCCACGATGTATCGAAATCTGAGTTTACTAATTCAGTAAGAAAATTCCTAGCTAAACAGGTTAATATAAAAAATCAATGTATATTTGGAGATTTTAATATTGATATAGGGCAAACTAATCATGGCAAAATTGGTTTAGCTGAAAAGACAATCGCTCAAGAATTTCTGAATAATTTTTTTGAAAATGAATATACTCCATTTTTTAGAGGAATCACAAGACCATCTCAGAACAGTGAGAACGGTACGTGTATAGACAATTGTTTCGCCAAAGTAAGAAATATTGAGTTGAAGTCTTTTAAGTTAAACATATCGTTTAATGATCATTATCCACTCTTCATAAGTATTAATAAATTCAAAATACAAAATGATTACAATCAATCAGCCTGCATTAACTATGTCAAGTTAATAAATATTGCAAAAAGAGTTGAGTGGGACTTATTGTCACAAATAAATGATCCTAACCAAGCTATAAATGAATTAATAAGTATGATCCAAAACTGTGTTGAAAAAGCAACTGATAGAAAATATTCTAATAAAAACAAAAAAGATTCAGTTCCTAAGAAAAAATGGATTACGAAAGCAATATTAATATCCTGTAAAACTAAAGAGTTGTTATATAATATATGGAAAAAGAATCCAACAAATATGAAACTGAAAATGCATTATAAAAATTATGAAAAAATTTTGAGTAAGGTAATTAAAGATGCTAACAATAAGTATAAATACAAAAATAATGCCATTAGAAAATGCAGTGGTTGTCCAAGACAGCTTTGGAGCATAATAAATGATAAGTCAGGGAAAAAAAAGAAGCAAGGAGGATCACTTGATAGTATAATAGTTAATGATCAGAAAATTGATGACAAGACCACTATTGCGAACACTATGAATGAATATTATTGTAATGTAGGATTCAATTTAAGCAATCAAATTTAAAAAATGGACTTAGAACAATTGAAACTGCCAGTTCGAAACAACTACTCAATTTTTAATAATCCAACTAATATGTATGAAATTCAAAATATAATTATGGCAATGAAAAAAAAGGCTGGTGGAGTACATAACATTAGTGCAATAACTATCAAATCTTTATCGAAACATATATCAAAACCGTTAGAGTACATATTTAATCTATGCATACAGAAATCAATCTGGCCTAATGCACTGAAAAAACAGATATTGTATCTATATATAAATCAGGAGACAATAGTTGTATTAGCAACTATAGACCAAAATCGCTAATTTCTAACATTGTCAAAATATTTGAAAAAATCATATACAATAGACTTTATAATTTTATCATGAAGCACAAAATAATATCTGATAGACAATTCGGCTTTCTAAGACAGAGAGGAACGAAGGATGCTCTCAATTGTCTATCAAATATTATATTTAGAAACCTAGATAAAAGCAAACCGATTATAACTGCGTTCTTAGATCTGGCTAAAGCCCTCGATACGGTAGATCACAGTATACTGCTGGACAAATTAGAAAGATACGGTGTAAGAGGAGAAGCATTAAAATTACTTAGCAGCTATCTATCTGATAGGAAACAATGTGTAAAGATAAGTAACGGCAAGAGTGAGTATAAAAAAGTTATGATAGGGGTTCCACAAGGAACAATACTTGGCCCTCTATTTTTCATATTATACGTGAATGACCTACTGATATATATGCAAAATGAAACAATATTATCTTACGCTGATGACACAGTTATCATCTCATGTGATAACTCGTGGACAGCTGCGCAAGAAAAATTAAATAAATATCTTCGTAAGGTGGCAATATGACTAAACCTAAATAAATTGTCGCTCAATGTAAAAAAACCGTATATATTGCATATGGCAATTACTGTGATAGTGTGCCTAGCACCTTAAACATCAGAATTGGTGATAATGTAATAAATAGAGTAGACAGTTGTAAATATTTAGGTTTAATAATAGACTATAACATGAAGTGGGATAAACACACAAATTATATTATAAAATCAACAAGATATTTAATCTTTATTTTTGCGAAGCTAAAGAAATTTATGGATAGTAAAACGCTAATGTTACTATATTATGCCTTCTTTCAAAGTATTACAAAGTATGGCATCATTGCATGGGGTGGGGCTTATAACAATTACTTAAATTTAATTCAAGGAATACAAAAGAAAATACTTCGAATTATAAATAAAAACTGTTATATAGCAGAGAACCAACCTCTAAGTATAAGGCAAATGTTCGAACTAGAGTGTATAATATATTATAATAATGAATTAAGAGACAGATACATAAGAATTACAAACAAGACACGAAACAAGAATCTACCATTGCCTAAAATTGATAAAACAGTAAGCAAGAAAAGCAGTTATTTCGTGGCTGTGAGTGTATTTAACACGCTACCGAATGATCTCAAAGACTTAGCAATAAGTAAAATCTCTATGAAAAGAAAATTAAAGAGGTTTATAGAAATGAATTAACTTTTGGATGTTATATTTGTTATATTTTTAAATATTTTAATATTGTTAACTTGCTATGAAAAGGAAAAAGGGCATGATAGCGTTAAATGCGTTATCTTGGCTCTATATGGTAGTTTTAAGTATATTAGTATTAGTGATTATGCCATCCCTATGTACAGGCAACTGTGTTTGCCGCTATAGGATGCCTTTTAAAAGGCATATGTATATGGTGTTGAAATAAATAAATAAATAAATAATTTATAATAAAAAAAAATTTTGTTATAAATTATTTATTTTATTTTATAATGAAAAATAAAAAAATTACCATTCAATTTCGATTTTTTTGGGATCAGCTTAAGACTCTTGATGCTCTTTGCCGAGTGGCACGACTGGCAACTCGATGAGGTGCCGCTGGAACTCGAGCTCGAGCTCGAGCTGGAGCTGGAGCTAGAGCTCGAAGAAGAGCTCGATCGCGATCTCCACGAAGGACGGCTAGGCCGAGCACTTCCTAAAGCCTCCACCGCTAGAGATCGTCGGGGCTACGAAGCCTCAGCTGCTGAAGATCGTCGGGGCTACGAAGCCTCAGCTGCTGGAGATCGTCGGGGCTGAGAAGCCTTAGCTGTCGGAGATCGTTGGGGCTGCGAAGCCTCAGCGCTCTCAGGTGGAGAGCGACTAGACCTAGTAGCCCTCTCGGCTTCACTGGACCTGCGGCTAGGCAAAGCGCTCGGTGGTCTTGTACTCCTATGAAGTTGCTGCATAGCAGCCAGGGGTGGAAGTGCTGCCATTGAAAAAAAACCGTGAAAAGTTAACAAACATAGTTTGAAGAAGTATAACGGTATAAGTACACATACACACACACACACGCACACAGCCATCTGCACGCAAATTTTCTAAAATACACCTCAAAAATAAGTTTCAATGAACTTTTATCAAGACTAAAAAATGTTACTGTTACAAAGCTTCCTCTAGAAGGAAGCAAAAGAATTTATAAATAAATTAATCATAAAATCACTGTTACTTACAAGATTCTATGGCTTCCATTGCCCACGTCATATGTTCGAGTAGCATCAAAAAGGAAGGGGCATTCGCAATTACCAATCGAATCCTCTCCTGCATGGTTCTGATGCTGATTCTTCCGCTACTCCTTGTGCTGCTCTTCGCAACTGTTTGTGATTGAACACGAAAACTGAACTGATGAACCGTAGCCTAAGATGGGCTATTTATTGCGCAAACAGCAGAGGATTGTATGGAAAGTGTGTGGGATAGTACCTGCGCAATCCGTCCACGCAGTCATGGGGACTACCATATCTCAGTCGAAAGGAAAAAACAGCTGACGCTAGAAGCTGTATACATCTGCGTAAGATAGTTTATATACCTATCTGAGAGTGATTCACACACAGACTATAGTATGCATAATGTCTGCGATACAATGTGTAAAGACAAGGAAATACCCGTGCGAGGGTTGCTGTCTCTACCTGCGTAAGGGAGAAGAAGCATGAACCCACCACATTTTTTTTTTCGGGACACGGAGAAAGGAAGATTGGGACATATACATACTACGGTTACTGGCTCACTTTGAGAGTGGGGTGAATTCTCGATCGCTTGGAGAGGGAAGTGGAGGATCAAAAAATCCCTCCATCTAAAATACATAGCTCGGTTTCTGGAAGACTTTCAGAGGGGGACGAATTCTTGGTCGCTAGGGGAGGGAAGGGAGGGATCAACAATCCCTCCATCTAAAATACACAGCTCGGATTCTGGCTCACTTTGAGAGAAGAGGGGGTGAGCCAGAATTCGCATGAGCCAGTATGCCCATAGCCTATCTACTTATTACAATTACTGGGATGCCTGTTGCTGTTGTTATATCTGTTGTTTGAATTATTATTATTGTTGTTGCGCTCATTATTGCTACGATTATTTTTCAATTGCATATCTTTTTTACGGCAGATATCAATCGTGTGGCCTATTCTGCCGCAAAAATTACAAGAACCCTTTTCTAATCTGCGTGTATCACACGCAGAGTGTAAATGTCCCTTTGACCCACAATAGTTGCAAATGAAAGAAAATGCCTCTTTTTCTTTTTCGTTTGTTTTTGCTAGTTTTACGGTGGTGAAATTTAAATGTGCGAGTGATGCTGCTTGATTCTCTGTATTTTAACTTTTGTTGATACGCGCACTTTATATTTACATTCGTACTCTATTGTGAGTCTAATGGCTTCATCTAGCGACTTTGGATGATCGCTGCGCACCTGATGATCAAGAGGTGGACGCAGTCCAAAAAGAAATTGTTGTAGTGTCTTGGAGTTTGCATTACGCTTTTTGAATACTTTGTCATAATTATCGACACATGGGACAAATTGTAAATAGTTAAGAAATTATTCAATAATTTTTGCGTTCGAATTCCGTAGTCGCCCGCTTTCTCACCCGGCGATTGTGTAATAATCTTTAATTTGCACATAATTTCGTTTGCGAGTCCAATGTTGCAGTAATAAAATTTTCAATCTGACAAGAAATCATATATAGAATTATAGTTTAATAACCACGCTGCAAAGCTGTCTGCTGCTCTGCCTGATAACTTGCTGGCCAATGACATAAAAATATATTTGTTGGAGTCAGGGTCAGAATTCGAACAGACTTGCCTGATCGACATGCAAAATATGTTTAATTTTTCTAAAGACCCATCAAAACTCGGTATCAGATTCAGGGTCTGTAAAAGAGTCAAACCTCTTGTGTGTTGATAATGGTCTGTGGATGCATTAAATGTAGTCTGTTCCGTGTACTACATTATTTACACACATAACCTCAACAAGTTATGGGCCCAGGGCTACTATGTGTATAATAGAGACACGAAGTGAGTAAAAAGTTAGTGTTGTGCAAAGCAAAGCAAGTAAAAGTGCTGTACGAAATCAAACAAAAATAGAATCAACAAACGTGAAGATTGAGAAGCTGCGTGGCAAGGAAAATTAGCTCCAGTGGCGATTTGTAATGCGTACACTTTTGGAGGAAGATGAAGACGTGTTTGAAGTGTGCGAAGGCAGTTTGGTTCATCCAGGTGATAAAGAGAACGTTGCAGATAAACGAAGAAGGTTCGTAAAGACAGATAAGATCGCAAGAAAATTGATTGTCATCGCAGTAGAGAAGAAGCCGCTAGATCTACTTTTAAGTTACACAATAACACACGAGACACCGAGAAAAATATATATAGTGACCATGTGACGTGGCGAACTCCGCAAACAAATTTTCTCTTTTGTTTACGCCCCCCCCCCCCTATCCGCGCCACTATTATTTATATTCTTCCGGATCCCGGACTGGATCTCAGAGGGGGGGACCGCTAGATCAACCCGAATCGGGGTAATCGGGAATGTCGGAATAATGAGTCAATTTAATTACAATCGAAACTCTCTCTTTATTTCGGTCTCCAAAGTTTACAAGATTCCGCCGCGCAACAACACTTCGCTCTCATTATCCTTCTCTCTCTCTCTCTCTCTCTCTCTCTCTCTCTCTCTCTCTCACGCTCAAACGATCGCCGCTCGCACACTCCCTCTCTCCAACACACAATCTCTCGCCCGCTGGAAGCGGCTCGACTTCGGCGAGGTCGGTAACGTCGCGCACTACCTCTCCGCGCACGGGGCTGGATTGAGAGGGAGCATACTAAGGAATGGCAAGGAACTCAAGGATGCAGACAAACCAAAGCGGTAATGGGACAGGACATCAATGTCAACTAGACCAAGTGCATCGCAGGAGGCAGCAGAAATAACTCCCGACTCCTGACACAGATAGTGACCGGGCACATCCGCTTTAGGTATCACGGTCTGAAGATGGGAAAGGAGGCTACGGGTATATGCAGGTGGTGCGAGGGCGCGGAAGAAACGCCTACCCATGTACTGACCGTGTGCCCAAAATTTGCACAGCTCAGACATCAGTGCTTGGGGGAGCCTTTCCCCACGTACGAAGAGATTAGGGCACTCGACGCGGGAGCCATATTGACCTTCTGGAGAAGGGCGGGCTTACCTGCGTAGGGGATGCCATGACAAATGGTGGTACAATGGGTTTACAGCCTAAGTGACAGGGATCTTGGTGGTCCCCCCTTCATAGTAATAATAATAATTATTATTATTATCACGCAATTGTCTTACATTTCCGTCAGTTACTTGAGACTGTTTGAGTGGTAGTTCTATATTATCATGATCGCTTTCTGCACTCTCATACTTCTCATCATCGCTCTGTGCATGCAAATTCTCTCTAATTTCTACGCTTTTTGTTAGCAAATTGGCATATTCGGCTGTCGTCTGCTCTGGCTTGAATCGTACATCGCGACTTAACTTCACATCTCTAGCGCTCTGTACATACACGCGGTATCATTTACCCTCTTCTAAGTGGCCTACTACATATCCTTTTCCTGCTTTCGCACCTAATTTTTTACTCTTTTCTGTCGGTATATGAATGAAGCACTTCGTACCAAAAATTTTAAGATCCTCAACGTTTGGTGGTTTTCCGTACCACAATTCATACGGCGTTTTATTTCCCTGCTTAGTCGGACCCTGTTCGGGTTACGTAAGAGCGGGAGGGGAAATTTTGAATTTCGCGCCGTAGCGCGGCGAGCGCTGCAGCGAGAGCGGTCGAGCACATGCGCGCGCTGATGTGGGCCTCTCCCGTTTGCGCGGGTTCCGGCACGCAGGAGCACCTGCAGTTCAGTTCTGACAGCTCCTCTCGAGTAGTCAGTCGATATTGCGCTTTTGTACTTGCAATTGCGAAAGCCTCTTTATAAATTGCGTGCGAATAGAGTCGTCATCATCGTCCCATTCAGGACGATCGACACACTTTATTGTATCTAGATTTAAATGGCTTATAAGACAGGTATAACATATATCTACGCATTTAAAAGTATTTTTATTGAAAAAGTGAGAAAATTTTACAAAAAAAAAACTATCGGTATATCTATAGTGAAAAATGCTTCCCTGTATAAATGCAAAAAATGCTTAGATCACCTACTTTGACCCTCTGTAACTCGAAGAATAATGATGAAAAAAATCTGAAAAAAATTAGGGATACGCGTGGATACCTAAGGAACATATTCCCAGAGTTATCCCGATATTTATTTTTTGACCGCTCGATTTCACAGAGAACCACCTATATATATGGGTGATTCTCTGTGAGATCAGCCGGCCAAAATTTTTTTCTTCTGCAACCCGCGGTAAATATGTTCTAATAAGTGTTTCCAATGCCCCTGAATTTTTTCAGATTATTAAATTACTTTATTCCAAAATGGCATGGTGCCAAAGATGTCAATTTTGGCAATTTTTGGATTTTTAGTATGATTTAATTAAAATATTAGCATTAAAATATTTATTTATATGTATAAAAAAATAATTCACGTATTGCCATAGCTGTGTACAAATATTTCCTCACTCTTGTACAAAATTAAAAGTGCAACTTCTAGAATCTCAAAGTGATTGAAATTTGTGTAACTCAGATCTCGTCACATAATAATGCATAACTAATAAAGGTTTAGATAACATTATATCTTGTTTCTTAAGTAAATTTTCTCTGGCCAAATATAAGAATAAAAATCATATAATTAATAATGGTATTGTAGGAGCTTTAAAAATTATTAGGTTATTTTTGAAAGTATATATAATTTATATACTCTGTTCTGTGACATAAGTATGTATCTTAGTAATGCAAAAGATCAAAGTTTTATGATTTCTTTGCTAATTATCCAGTGCAAGCAATGAATTGTCAATTATATATTATCGGAACACTGCATTTTAATAAGTTATTAAAAAGATGCATATTTCTAGTAAGGAATACCCATGCAATATCAACTTTTTATTGCAAAAATGTCTTTCTTTTTATGCAAACTAACTCTATAAAACTGTTGGTGGTGAGCGTTGCACATAAACATATTGTTGTTAGGCATATAGTGGTATTTAAATCATATTTTAGCATTATAGACTGCTAAATTGATTTTTAACATAGAGGCTTATGCTTGTGATATTACGGCACTTGTACAAGTACTTTGGGACTAAAAAAAGGTATCTCCAGGAATTTTTTGATCAGGATCCGGATGATCGAACCCTCTCAAATTCTGATTTTAAGGTTTAAATGGCTTATAGGATACGTATAACATACATATATATATATATATATATATATATATATATATATGACTTTGAAAGTATTTTTAATGAAAATTTAAGAAAATTTTACAAAAAAAGTATCTATATGTTATATCTAAAAAATGCTTCCCTGAGGAGCTATAATTAATTAAATCATGCTAAAAACCCAAAAATTTCCAAAATTGACATCTTTGGCATCATGCCATTTTGAAATAAAGTAATTTAATAATCCGAAAAAATTCAGGGGCATTGGAAAAACTTTTTAGAACATATTTACCGCGGGTTGCAGAAGAAAAAAATTTTGGCCGGCTGATCTCACAGAGAATCACCCATATATATATATATATATATGGGACGATCCATGTCAACCGGATCAGTGCTGTGTCCAAAATTTGGAGTGACCAAAAAAATCGCCCGAGGGCTCATTTTGAAGCTTAGGACATCTACTTTCAGATTCCGTGTGCGCCTTTGCAAAATCCAATATGGCAGTTCCAACATGGCGGCCGGAAACTCAAGAAAAATCGAGTTTCCAGATTAAAAAGCTTGTAAAAATAAAAATTCGCAACCAATCTAGTTATTTTTTGGCTCAAATTGTAGCTGATGGACGCACTTTGAAAGCTGGAGTGGTGGGTTGGCACAATCCAACATGGCGGATCCAATATGGCGGCAAAAAGTCTAATAAGTTTTTAGGGTCGTTGATTACAAATCTGAGGTCATATTTTTGAAATTCAAAATGGCGGATCCAAAATGGCGGAGGGGTTTTTTGAGAATCAACAGATTTGTATGAAATTTGATAAAACTCGTCTTCTCGGCGCTCCCGCGCCACTTGATGTGGGGGTTTTTTGGGTCGCCAGTTACAAATCTGAGGTCATATTTTTGAAATTCAAGATGGCGGAACCAATATGGCGGTCGGTTTTTTTAAAATCAACAGATTTGTATGAAATTTGGTATATGGGGTTTTTTGGGGTCGCTGGTTACATATGTGAATTCAGATTTACATAAATTAAGTTTTTAAACTATAGTATTATAAGTTAACTAATTAATATTCCAATGTCAAAACATCATTTTTATTTTTTGCAGTAGAGTACCTTTTAATTATAAGTCTATTATCGGTAGTGGGTATAAAAGCATGACTTGTTTGAATTTTGGGGACAGCAGGCGGATTAGAAAATAGTCTGTTGAGTTTTTTAATTGTTTTTTCATGCTCTTGTTTGGTGCAATAAAAGAACTTAATATTTTCAAACTTTGACTGTGCCCAAGTGAAAAGTGTGCTTGATTTTCAAAGAGCGTCATTTGGTTTAGCCTGTAAACTGTATCGCGTCGCTGCAGATTTTAAACAAGCTCCAATACCATCGCAAGCACATTTTCCATGCGACGTAGCGTTGCAGTGCCATTCAGCCTCAACACCAAAATCAAGTTTATGATTCATTAAATACCTCATTTGCGTTCTGTTCTTAAAATGCTGCTTCGCACCATCGGAAGTATAATATATTTTCTTGACTTTAGGACATACTTTTTTTATTTCTGGTATTAACTTTTCTTGCATCAAATATACAGCTGCTGCATCATGTTTTGTGCTATCTGAAAGTAATATATTGCTTTGATTTTGGATCCCAATTTCAGAGCGATAATAAAATACGACCGAGAATACTGTACACTGGTCGTTGTTGTAATGGAAAGCCTGCGCAGCATCTTGTGCAATGTATGCGTAATTTTCTGCAAAATCACAATAGACCAATACTTCATCTGCTTGTAAATTTTCTTTTTTTTTAGATATAAATTCTGTTTGACTTTGAGATATAAAGTGATGAGGTATAAGTGTTTGTAAACGATTTAACAATTGTTCAACAAAATCTTCTGCTGACAAACATTGTTGTACAAGAGTGCATCGATCTGTAGATTGCCAAGTACTGAATATTATTTCTTGAACATTATGTTTTTCCAATAATTCCAAAACCAAATCAGAGAATTTTTCCATGTCAGAACATCTTGTGCAATTCCGCAAATGGCAATCAGGAGTCGGCGTTTTGCATAAAATGTAATTTATGCAATCCTTATAATTACTCAGTTCAATTGCAGAATCTTTTGTTACCGTACACGCATCCTTTGCAGAAAAAGCTACCATCGTATACAACATTTTTGATGACAAAGCCGTTTATGCCACAACTGCAGTGTGTCTGATTTCGATTCTACTTTACTTCCGAGATTGCAAACTGATGGTGTCATGACGCGTATGTCTAATTTATATAAATTTCCGACATCAATCCCTCTAGCGATTATTTTTCGATTTCGTGAAAATATGCATTCTTTACCGTTCGCTGAAATGCTAAAATCTATTCCTTTCATTGCAACATATTTAACAGAAAATAAATTTCTCCTCATTTTTGGAATATATAAAACGTCATGCAAAGTAGCTGCTAGCCATTTACCATTTACGAACGACTCAATTTCGATATTACCCTTACCGCATGCATCCATGTATGTACTGTCGCCGATCTCTATTTTTGCCGTTTCGTCGAATTCTTCGAAGACGCTGAACCATTCCCTTCGTCCTGTCATGTGCTCTGATGTTCCCGAGTCGATAACCCATACGTCGTCTTTTACCTCTTGCGCCGTTGAACCGCTTCTTCCCAGTAGACCAATCTCGCTCGTTGTCCGTTCGTTGTTGTTTTCTTGATTTTGATTCCTGGATTGCCCCTTGCTTCTGTTGTTGCCTCTTTGGTTATTTTGTGGACAATTCCAGCTTTTGTCACCTTTTATCTTGCATATAAAGCATCTGTAGCATTCTTTCTTGATGTGGCTGAGCCTTCCACAGTTAAAGCAACCTTGAGTTTGTTTTTCATTTTCATTCCTGCTTGTCTGCTGGCTCTTCTTGTAGTTGCTACCCTTTCCACTCGTCATGAGTGCCACGGATGCCTTTCGATGATCATCATCTTCTTTCCATCTGGATTCTTCCGTTATCAGCCCGGTAGTTAAAATGTCTAGAGTTTTCTTTGTTTCGTCAACAGAATCCCATGCACTGTAAAAGTGGTTAAACTTTTTCGGCAACGTTGTTAAAATGCGTGTGATTGGTATTTTCTCTGCAATGCCACTACCAAGGGCTTTCATTTTTGCTGCTAGCTGCTCTAACTTTGATAAGTTATGAGCAACGCTTTCAGATTCTTCCCACTTAAAATCGAAGAACTGCTTCTGGACCAAACTTAGATTTTGGTCTGATTTCATATCATATACTACATTCAGTTTCTTTCACATCCATTGAGAAAAATAGACATAGTAGAAATTACTATACACCATAGTAATTTAAAATATGGTAGTAATCACAAAATTAATAGTAAATGTAACAATATTTTAGTAATTGTTACTATATTATTTTAGTAAAATTTTTGGCTTTTTTCGTCAGATCGATGGTACAATTTTTATAGTCAGATTTACTATAAATTGTAACGAGTTAAGCACCGCGGCTAACTCGTAGCGGTATGAGTACCGCTGCGACGAAACAGCGTAGACTCGCGGGCGCGAAGAAAAACACGTGCGAATTCGGAAATAAGAGAGACAGAGAGAGAGAGAGAGAGAGAGAGAGAGAGAGAGAGAGAGAGAGAGAACTAATCCTTCAGGTTCGCACTCAGATAGCTCTCGGCTCTGACATCGTAAACACGCGATATTCACGACTTCGCCCGGCGAGTTCAACTACCCGGTGCTGTGCCAGTGTATATAGTGTGTGAGTGTGACACGGAATCCGGGTATTCTGATCCCCCTGCCTAGCTGTCCAGCGCAGAGTTCGAGATTGTGCAGTCTGTCTGGGATCAGGAGCGTCGTCGACGAAATTGAGAAGGTTTGTGAGACGCGCAGTGCATGAGATTGAGTGAATGCGAGAGTGTATCATCCGTGCGAGGGTGATATAGCGCGCGCGACCTTCTCGCGATAATCGCCTACTCGAAAACGATTATCCCAGCGTCCTGGCAAGTCGCAAAGTTGTTGGGACTTGCGTATTATATCATATTTGCAAATTCACGTTTTTGATGCGCTAGAAAAATATAACCTAGTTTTATTATTTTACGTGCTTTTTTGTCATTTCTCAACCTCGCTCGTTTACTTCCGATTCCTGTTCCTTCCTGCGAATACCGCCGCCTCCGCGGGCGTTATTTATTAGTATTTAACGCAGTCGAGCAGCCGTACACGCACCAGGCGGTGCGTAGACCCAGAAAACAAAAGCAGCTAGGACAACTGCATGCAACGTAGGTGTTTCGCGGGCGTAGAGGAGTCCTCCGCCGCATCGAAGGAGCGCGTTCCAGTCGTTCAGCGCATTATTCATCGATTAGATTTACACCCCGTTACAAAATAGTCTAGTTATATTTTCTATTAGAGCATAGTACAGCGTACTAAATGATTTAGTATTTTTTACTATAAAAATTGTAATAGGTACCTAATATTTAATAAGTACTTAATATACTTAATATGTTATAGTAAAATATCATATATAGCCAAGATGGCGCCGGGGCGAGGTGGCCTCCGGATAAGTGCGGTGAAAAATACTATCCATGTCATAAAACGCAAAAAGTTACAATAGTTGTGTGTGTTGTTTGTGATAATGTGTGGCACATAAATAAACTGAAGCAATTTGATGGAGTTAAATTCGTAGGAGAAAAACTGGCAATATGTCATGAACACGTGGACTTGAATCTAACCTCAAAAATAGATGAGAAGACTAGATCAATCAGCAAGAGTAATAATAGCTCAAATAAAATTATTTCAAAAGGAGACATTGAAAAAAGAAATATTGAAAGAACTAAATAAGGATAATGCTGAACAATTGAATGAAACAATGTACGCAGAAGAAATACTATCATAATAATTTATCCAAGGAAAATGCACTGCTTAGAAAACTAAATCATGAGTTGCAAGAAAAGAATGTTTTATTAAAAGAAATCTTACTGACAAGGAAAGGTACCCAACCCGAACTCACCGATTTTGATGATTTTCATATATGTTGTAGAACATAAAAAAATAAGAGACACGTATTTTTTTTTATCGGCTAATTTTCACTTTTAAGGGGTAAAAACCTCCCCTAAAGTTAACCCCCAAAAAGCGTTTTTTTAAATATCTCGGCTTAAAATTAATATTTTTCAATGAAACAAATTGGAGGTTATTTCTTACAAAAAGAGCAAGTATTTCATGGTGATTTTAAGAGTAAGGGTAGCATCCCCTATTTTTTAGGGGTTGAAAACATATATTTTTTGGCATAATTTTATAATAAAAATGTTTAAACCGACTAAAAAAATTGGAAAAAATGTTTAAACATCCTTAATAACAAAATTTAGTTGACGTCTTTCGGTGTTTTCATAAATATTATCCCTAAGGGGGTAAACCACCCCTAACACAAAATAACTGTAAATATGTAATTCAATACATAATATTTCGTAGAAAGTTTATATATAGAGGTTTTCGCTGATTACAAATCTGTTATCAGATTTTGAAAATTCAAAATGGCGGATCCAATATGGCGGACGGAAATATCGAAAAAAAATTTTATATAATAAAAAAGTTTTAAACGACTAAAAAATTTGGAAAAAATTTGTAAACATCTATAATAAACAAATTAAGTTTTTCGGTTTTTTCATAGATACTTCCCCTTAGGGGGGTAAACCACCCCTAACACAAAATAACTATAAGTATACTTCAATCCATAATATTTTGTAGAAGGNAAAATCTGATATCAGATTTGCAAAGAGCGATCTCGAAAACCCTTATATACAAACCTTCTACAAAATATTATGGATTGAAGTATACTTATAGTTATTTTGTGTTAGGGGTGGTTTACCCCCTAAAGGGTAGTATCTATGAAAAAATCGAAAAACTTAAATTGTTTATTATAGATGTTTACAAATTTTTTCCAATTTTTTTAGTCGTTTAAAACTTTTTTATTATATAAAATTTTTTTTCGATATTTCCGTCCGCCATATTGGTTTCGCCATTTTGAATTTTCAAAATCTGATAACAGATTTGTAATCAGCGACCTCGAAAACCTCTATATACAAACTTTCTACGAAATATTATGTATTGAATTACATATTTACAGTTATTTTGTGTTAGGGGTGGTTTACCCCCTTAGGGATAATATTTATGAAAACACCGAAAGACGTCAACTAAATTTTGTTATTAAGGATGTTTAAACATTTTTTCCAATTTTTTTTAGTCGGTTTAAACATTTTTATTATAAAATTATGCCAAAAAATATATGTTTTCAACCCCTAAAAAATAGGGGATGCTACCCTTACTCTTCAAATCACCATGAAATACTTGCTCTTTTTGTAAGAAATAACCTCCAATTTGTTTCATTGAAAAATATTAATTTTAAGCCGAGATATTTAAAAAAAACGCTTTTTGGGGGTTAACTTTAGGGGAGGTTTTTACCCCTTAAAAGTGAAAATTAACCGATAAAAAAAAATACGTGTCTCTTATTTTTTTATGTTCTACAACATATATGAAAATCATCAAAATCGGTGAGTTCGGGTTGGGTACCTTTCCTTGTGAGTGAAAGGCAGAAGGGTAATGTGAATAAAAAAACATATGCTGAAACTACTATGTTTCCTAAACCACAGCCTAAAAGAATTCCAAAGATTACTGTGAAAAAAATTGACAAAGAAGACAGAAATAACCTTAAAGAACATGTAACACACTATTTAACAAATTAAAAAAATATACAAACTAAACAATTGATTGTAAAAATCAACAAGAGATAAGCATTAGGTGCATGAATGAAGAAAGTGTGGAAACTGCAGAAAAAATATTAAAAAAGAAATTATCAAGTTTTTGTAAGATTGAAAAAGAACAGCTCCTCAAACCGAAGTTAAGAATTATTGGCATTGACAATACTAGTAAAATGAGTATTAAAAATATGGAACAAGGTATAAATAATAGAAACCTTTCAAATTATGATACCAAATGTAAAGTACTGCATATGAGTGAAAATAAAAATAATTAATTGACAAGTGTTTTAATTGAAGTGTCGCCTGAAATATATCAATATGTCAAAAATAACAAAGAAAGGTTGTTTGTAGGTTATCAAAGTTGTAAAGTGTATGATGTGATAAATGTAAAACCGTGTTATAACTGTGGAAGATTCGGCCATAATGCAAGTAAATGCGAAAATAATGCCACCTGTCTAAGATGCGCGGGAAATCATAAAACTAGTGCGTGTAATAATAATAATATTGCATGTGCCAATTGTGTTTATAGTAATAACAACTACAACACTAACTATGAAACGCAACACGTGACTACAGATATCAACTTGTGCAAAATCCTGAAGACGAAAATAAAAAGAAGTATCGACATGACTGATTACCCTTTGATGCCTACGATACCAAGATTTCGCCCGTTAGAGGGTGTTTAGCTCCCAAAGCTGCAAGTCTATCTGCTATTTCGTTACCCCTGATCCCGGTGTGCCCTGGAACCCAGAGTAGCCTGACCTTGTTGTTGTGAGCGGTCAGCCGATTTACAACCACTTTGCATTCCCAAACCAGTCTGGAGGTCGTCCTGTGAGCCATAAGTGCTCTAAGTGCCGCCTGACTGTCTGAAAAAATGGTGATAATTCTATCCCTTGCGTCGAGTTCAATGTTTCTCTGAGCGCAGGTCAGTATAGCGTATATCTCGGTCTGGAAGACCGTAGCATACCGGCCCAGGGAAAAGAAGGTTCCCCTTCCATTCCTTCGGCAGTAGTACCCCGAACCAGTGCCGGTCTCTGCCCTAGAGCCATCTGTGTACCAGACGTCCCCAGTTCCTGGTAGACTGTCCCTGCGGGCCTTCCATTCTTCTCTTGTCGGTATGACGACCCCGTATCTTCTTCCAAAGAAGTAACGCGGGATCATCATATCAGTTTTGATGGAAAATTCCGACAGGAGACCCACCCCACCCGGGAGCCGGGTGTGCCTCGTGCCTTGTGTCCATTGACCATATGCATTGAGTCTGTGCGCTGCCTTAGCAGCCATTCTAATGATAGTAAGATGGAGTGGTTCCACGTTCGCAAGGATTCCAAGTGCCTTAATGGGCGTGGTTCTATAGGCCCCTGTCGCCCCCCTTAGCACCTGTCCCCTGAGTTTCTCTAGCGCCGCCCTAGCATACGCAAGCTCCGCTCTTGGCCAACAGACCAGCGCGGCGTAGGCCAGACGAGGTACCAGGACGGTCCTATATAGCCATAGTATAATCCGGGGACTTAGTCCCCATGTACTGCCAAATGCCCTGCGACATGTCCATAGAGCCACCAGGAATTTATCGCACTGGGCCGTGAGATGCTTCCCCTAGGTTAGCTTTTTACCAATAACAATACCGAGGTACTTAGCTGAGTCCTTTACCTGTAGGGCGACTCCAGAGAGTTTGGGCGCCCTGTAGGCATCTAACTTGTACTTGCAGAAGAAGATTACGATTTCGACTTTATCCGGGTTAACCGAAAATCCCGTCGAGCAGCACCATCTCTCCACTTTCCTTAATGCAAGCTGCATGGCGTCCATGGCTGCGCCAATTTCACTTCCTTTTATCAGTATCAGGAAATCGTCCGCGTAGGCTTGAGCATAGCAGCCCCACCCATTCAGCGCTTCCAGTAGCCCATTTGCCACCAGGCACCAAATGGTGGGCGACACCACCCCGCCCTGCGCGCATCCTTACTGACCTTGCCGGAGACCGTTACGGTTCCGAGACTCGACATCACAGTCCTGCGTGTAAGCATGCCCTCAAACCATTTTATTAATGGTCTAGGCATCCCGTGCAGTCCTGCCCCTTTGACAACTGCTTCGATAGAGGTGCAGTTAACCGCTCCCTCTATGTCTAGAAACACTCCCACCATTACCTCCCCCCTTTCCAGCTGCTCCTCAATGCGCCAAACCGCCGAGTGTAAGGCAGTCTCTGTAGAGAATTCCGCCCTGTACGCATGCTGGTTAGGGTGAAGAGGAAGCACGGTTAGGATATCTTGAACACAAAGCAGTTAAGACTTATAGGTCGTTTTCCATATTTCAGATACATGAGCCAAAGCTACACTTGCTCTGAAGAGCTTTACCAAGGGGCCAACCAATTCCTCCAGCCCTTCTTGAAGGAATGCCGGGTAGCCTTTTCCGGTGTGACGACCTTCGCCGCCAGATCCCATGCCGCCCTCTGCTGCTTATTCCTACCCGAGCTCTCATCCCCCATCTCGTGGGTGAGCCGTAAGCCCGGGAAGTTGGCTTCCAGAAGTAGTTTTAAACACTCCTCTTCCGAGGTTATGTATTCTCCTGTAGGCAGTCTGTTTGCTTCAAGCCATACCTCAGGATTTTTCGCGAGTATCCGGAGGAGTCTGGCCGCGTCTGGATATCTGTCGATATCCTCGCAGTAGTCCCTCCATCCCTTGATTCTTATCGCGTTGATGCGGTTTTTGTATAGCCTCTTGGCTTCTCTGTGAATCTGCCAATCGACACTATTGCGGGTATTCTTGGCCCTGTTAAAGGACCTCCCCGATCCACGTCGCAGATCCTCTAGCTCTCGGTTCCACCATGGGATACCCCATGTTCTCTTTGGGATGGTCCAGGGACAGCTTCTCTGGAATGAGATGTTTAGTATCTCACCTAGCTCAAATGCCCAGTGATCAAGCTCATCCGTTGTTCCAAAGCTTGGTTTGAAGGATTGAAGCTCGTTCCTAAGGTTTTCCCTAAAGAACGCCCAGTCCGGTTTCCTGGGATTTCTAAAGGCCCTTGTTTCCGAGCATCTTTTCTTCCATTCGAATTGGATGCATCTGTGGTCGGACAGTGAAGGTTCGTTAGATACCCGCCAGCTGCCCACCCACCCCTCCGTTCCAACTGTATACAGGGTTAGGTCAATCACCTCACTTCCAACCGAATTGTAGAAGGTGGGTTCTCTGCCCCTGTTCATAATACACAGACTCGTCGTCGCCAGATACTGCAGCAGTGCGTCGCCCCTGCCGTTAGTATCCGAACTGCCCCAGACTATGTGATGAGCATTAGCGTCGCATCCCAGTATAAGAGGAGTTCTTCGCTGTCTGCAGTGTTCAACAAGATCCAAGAGGCACGCGGAGAGTGGCTCTTCGAGGCTTCTTGAGCTCAGACATCCCAACCATGAGGAGCTTTGCGCCCTCCAAAGGTCTTAGCCGGGGGATAATCTCCTCCAGCCAGTCCCTCGAAAAGGCGTTGTTGGCTACCACGACGATGGATCCCATTTTCACGAAGGAGTCATCGAACTCGGGCCACGGTCCATTGGAGATCTTGTCGATCTCTATCTGGACCGCCTCGCTGATGAGTGCCAACTGCTGATGCCTCAGCTCCTCGTCAGGATATCCCTCGCACACGACCGCCCTCGTGAGGGGGTCCACCATCCTGGCAGCCATTATTTCAGGCTCCACGTTGGGTCGTTTTCTGGCGGTCTGATTCGCCGGCGGAGTCGAGTCGGCGTCCTTGCGCCGCTTGACGCCTGGAGCTCTCACGTCCCCGCCCGCGGACCCGGCCGCTAGGTTCTTAGGGAGAGAGGAGGGAACAGATCCAGAGCTGGGACGCGTGGCGTCCCTTGCTCCAGGAGCCCCTACCTCCCTCTCCCGTTTTCGCCTCTGGTCCTCTTTTCTCCGTTGTGCTCCCGAAATTCTCGGTCGCATCTTCAGAGATTGAAGCCCGTCGGTTCTAGATCCGCCTGAGGGTTCTGTGAGCCCCCCCCCCCCCCCCGCCCACGGCAAGATCTGTGTCGAAGACACCAGCAGTGCGCGTGTTTGCCCCTGCCGGTGGTTGTTGCAGGTCCACCCCCATGCCGACCTGCCCACCCTGAGACGTTGGGTTCTGCGAAGAGTCCCCAGCAGTTGAGGCCCCAGCGGGGTCACTATTCAGGTTTTTACTGGTGCTAGCTGCCCCAGTAATCCATCGGGTCAGAGTGTTATAGGCAGTGTTGCCCTTAACACTCTTCCCCTCCGGTTTCGCGGTGGGGTGCTCCACCTCCGGCTGACTAGGCGGTGCCGTAGCCTTCAGCTTCGCTCCCCCTTCCTCCCTCATCTAAGTTTTTAGTGTTTGGTTCCATAAAAGTCCCACGAGTAGCTAGGGAAGTAAAGGTCCGCCACCACAGTGGCAGTAAGGCTAGATACTCGGAGATTTCGCCAGGTTTCCCCGAGGCATCGTTTACGACCGACTAGTAGCCCAGCAGCCAACTAGTCCCCTCAGCACGATGGCTCACACCTTGGGGTTGGATGAAATACCCATTGCGCCTCCTCCCAAACGCAATGGGGGCTATCCTTATCCTCCGGCCAGTCCATAGGTCGCCCTCGGGAACCCCGAGGCCCGACCTCGGTCAGGGGAGAGGCCTGGCAGCAGTGTCCATTTTACGGGGATCCTGCCAGGGAGGCTACTCTTGAACCCGATAGGCGGTATCCCGCATCAGCTCAATTTCGCCGCCACGCCAGGACGACCCGAGTTCAGGACGTCACGCTCCCGTCACCGGAGCCGAAGCGACCACAAAGACTCGCAGATCGAGCTCCCACAACAGGTCCTAAAAAGCGGGCACTCGACAAGGTGGCAACCCCCGGTGGGAGATTGCGTGATAATAGTACAATCAAGAAACCTAAAATGTATGAGTGTCCATTCATGTATGTAGCGGAAAAATTACCGAGCGATTTTAATGAGGCTATGAAATCTGAAGAGAAAGAATTGTAAAAAGAAGCTATGCATGATGAAATAAATTCGCCAAAAGAAAACAAAACGTGGATACTTGTAGAAAAGCCAGAAAATCAAAAGGTTATTAATAGTAAGTGAGTTTTTACCAAAAAGATTAATGCAGATCATTCTGAGCGTTATAAAGCACGTCTTGTCGTCAAGAGATATTCACAGAAAGAAGGGAGCGATTTTAAAGAAACGTTTAGCCCTGTTGCATGATGTGATGCAGTAAGAATAACACTTAGTATTGAAGTACGGAATAACTAATATCTTGGACAGTTTGATATTAAAACTGCATTTTTGTACGATAGCTTGAAAGAAGATATCTACATGAAAAAACCTGAAAGTTTTCATGATAGTACGAATCGCGTGTGTAAATTGATAAAAAGTCTACGGATTAAAACAATCTCCGAGATGTTAGTCAAAACGTTTTACAAAATTTATTGCAAATTTGGTTTTTTGTCAAAGTAAAGCAGATCCGTGTTTTTACAGCTATACAAAGAATAACAAACTCACGTTTTTAACTATCTATGTAGATAACGGTCTCGTAGCAGCTTCAGATTAATTTTTAATCATCAAGGTAAATATATTAAAAGTATATTAGAGGGATTCAATATGAGTGGGGCAAACAGCGTTTCTACACCTATAGAAACGAATTGGAACGATCAAGGCAACAATAACAATTATAAAGCTCCATATAGAGAAACAATACGAAATTTAATATTTTTACAAACCGTAACTAGACCTGATATTAGTTTTGCCGTAAACGTAGTATCAAGAAACTTAGAAAGACCAAGCGAATACCATTGGCAGCTAGTTAAAAGAATTTTTCGCTATCTCAAAGGCACTGCAAGTATGGGATTACCGTATTCAAAACATGGGATCTAGAAGCCTTTAGTGACGCAGATTATGCAGGTGATAAAGAGACGCGAAAATCAACATCTGGCGTTTTATGTAAGTATGCGGCTATTACATAGTAAAGTGAACGACAGCGATGTTTAGATCTGTCTACGACGGAAGCAGAATATATCAGTGCGACTAGGAGCGAAAGATATTATTTGCCTTAAGAAAATATTTCAGGAATGTAAGATAGAGAATATCAATTATATGTTATGTATAGATAACACCAGCGCATTGAATTTAATTAGAATCCGGAATTTCATCAGCGAAGCAAGCATATCGATGTAAAATATCATTTCCTGCAAGATATGTAAAACAAAGGAAATAGACGTTATGTATGTAAACAGTAAAGAACAGCTAGCAGATATATTTACAAAAGCATTACTGAATGCATTACCTAAACCAACCAAGATTTGAATATCTGCGACAAAGATTAGGCCTTAGAAATAAGATTGAAATTGTAAATTAATAGATTGTCAAGATGTAGAGTTTTAGGGAGGGTGTTGAATCTTCTAGAAAACTCTACATCCACCACGTCATTTGGGACTAAGAGTGTAAGGAATGTTTTAGATCTGTCCTAGGTACAAGGCAATTAAGCGCCTGCGTCATTAAGAATGTTCTCGAAGTCCTTTCTAGGAACAGAACCATTAGGGTCGAGTAGTGGGGGTAAGAACCGTTAGACTTGACATAGTATAAATACCGATGGTCCCAAGGCTTCGTAGGTCAGTCAGTTGTAACGAAACGCTGTAAATGTAAAGAACTGCATAAGCATATCATATATATCATACTGTATTCTGTATTATTACTCAAATATATTTTTCTATTATACATATCCACTGTGTACTTTATTATATAACAGTTTTTGTTTATGCCACAAGTCTTGCCACTCATTAAATAAAATACACTTACATGTGGTAAGAGTGATCTGATTTAAGGGATCCAGCCTGGGTTAAATCTTATACTAAAACAACAAAATATTCGCCCGATAAAAATTTTTTCTATACACGTAAATTAAAAAGCATAAAATATCTACTGAAAATATTTACAATATACACTATTTCTACCAAAAAATATCATACATATACTATGGAAAATCACTGACCAAAATTCATGACATTTTACTGTATAAATAAGTGTTTTTAGTCACTTGCCACGGCTTTGTGAAAGATCCGGATCGTCTTCTTTACTCTACCCGGGCTCAAAATGTACCTTAAACATGCCTCCTCAGGCCTAATGAAAATCAGTGACCGCAGCGTGCATATGCAAAATTCTCAGCATATGCACGCTGCGGTTACTGATTCTCGTTCAAATGCCAGGGTTCGGGAGGTGTCAAAATCACCTCCCGAATTGCGAGACATGGTCTACGATACAACGCACTAAGTATACAACAAATATACTAAAAAAATTTTTCACTTCCTGTAGACGATGTCCATGTGTCAAAATCACCTCCTAGATGTGCGAGACTTGGTCTATGATAAAATGCTACCTTCAAAATTACACTAAGTTTAACCACCTCTCGTTTATAATCATAAGTATATTATCAGCGTTAAAATTCCAGGAAGACCAATATTTCAAGAAGTCCAGAAAAATTTCCTGAAAAATCCGGAAAGTGCGATATTTCATCTTTACATTAAAGTATTACAATAGTGATGCACTAAAGAAAAAAAATAAAAAGGTAGGAATATTCTTAGATGTTAGAACTCATGTGACAGTTGAACAAATTTCAATTAGAATTGGATTAATTAGAATAAATTGAACTGGAAATGACGTTTCGGACAAAAATTTGAGCAAATTAATTTTGCTTTTTTTTGCTTCTATACCTTCATTATTTGTTATATCGTTTTCAATTGTTATTTATAATAATAATCACAAAGAATTATATACAGATTTACTGAACCATTATAAAAATTAATTTAAATATTTGATAATAGTTCATATTGAAAAAAGTATTTCTGTATCTTATCTTATCGCATCACAAACTATATTATTTATTTTTTATTTATTTATTTATTAAATAAAGTTAATAGCTTACATAGTATACATTAACAGTACGAATACTATTGTCTCTTTATTTTACCTAAAGCTTGTGTTCGGCGTCGATTATTTCCGCAAATCCGTTTCCCGTCACTTTATAGACAAAGTTCCCTGCCGCCTCCGTGGGCACGCGTATATCGCCTCACGATACACGTGCATGAAAGCTGCAGCTAGTCGTTACTTGACCTTTGCCGGTTTACTACGAGCTTCGAAACATCACGAGGAAACGAGACCTTGTCTCGATTATTACGAGGTGATCATCCCGGTGTAAGTTGCACTGCACGCAGCTAACATCTGCGCGACTGCTGTCGAAAACTCTACCCTGTTATAAATTTCAATACATCATTGTAGTATATGATGTTTAATTATTATTTTGTCGTAATAATATATATTTTTGTTGCTTTTTTTAAACTTTAATCGTTTGTTATATCGTTTTCAATCGTTATTTATAATAATAATTAAACAAAATTATATACAGATTTATTGAATCATTATGAAAATTAATTTAAATATTTGATATTAGTTCATATTGAAAAAAGTATTTCTGTATCTTATCTTATCACATCACAAACTATATTATTTATTTTTTATTTATTTATTTATTAAATAAAGTTAATAGCTTACATAGTATACATTAACAGTACGCATACTATCAAGCCTTGTAGAGGTAAACTAAGTTACCTGTGCACAAGCTTGATATGTAACAAAAAAAAACTTAAAACTAGTACTTAAAACTAAAAGATAATTTATCAGATCTTTACAACAACACTATTTACATTTTCTTTTCTTAGACTTTAACAAAATAAACTTTAACAAATTTAACAAATTTAAAACTATTTGAAAAACTAAGTTTTGGTTTTAATCCAAAACTTAAGTTTACTTTTTGCCGCGGTTTTGCTTACATCTAATTCCTTTAGCTCATTTTGTAGTGAATTATAAGTTATAATGGCATTATTATAACTATTTTTATCACTTACTCGTTTTTTGCTCTTTGGTACAATTAAGTTTTGTTCCTAGTACCACTTGTAGACATTTGGAACTGAGTTTTGATATCATTATAATGGATTCAAAAATAAAAAGTTGCTCTAGGTTTAATAGACTATCTTGTATACTAAAAATATTTTTATTCGTAATCTTAAGAATTTTCGTCTGTAAACTTTGCAATAAATCACGGTTATTTCTATAGGCACCACCCCAGGCTACTATTCCATAGCTGATTATGCTATGGAAGAATGCATAGTATATCATTCTTAAAGTTTCTGTTGACATAATTGTGTGATAATTTGTGAAAAATATAGACTAGATACTTTATTTTTTTTTATTATATATTGGATGTGTTAATCCCATTTTAGATTGAAATCTATGACAATTCCCAAATATTTGTAATTCTCAACTCTAGCTATCTTTTTATTCTGAATTTTTACATCAATTTGTCTCGGTACACTGTCGCAATAGCTTCCAAATGTCATACAAACTGTTATATCCACGTTTAGAGATAACTTATTTACTGCCAACCATTTGTATATCACAGTAAGAAAATCATTCATATTTTTTGCGCCTCTATCCACATATTGCCTGTTGCTATTATTGCAGTATCATCTGCGTACGATAGAATTGATTCTAGTGGAATCACTTTAGATCATTATTTATATATAAAATAAATAAGAGTGGACCCAGTATCGTACCCTGTGGAACACCCATACTTATTAGTATTCCGGCGGTATCTCCATCCTGGCCATTGGCATCCCTGTTCCTTGGTGGTGATGTCAAGACTGGCGCGAAGATTTGAGTATTACCCAACTGGATACAGCAATGGCACCATCGGTTTGCTCAGTCTGCAACGACGACTCTACGCCACCAACAAGCACGTGCACGACCTGCCGTCTTCCATGTCACACTCGCTGTTCAAGAAGGAAGATGAATGCTGTGTGCAAAAACTGTCGGATAGCAGCTTTTTTTATACTTTAATCGTCTGTTATATCGTTTTCAATCGTTATTTATAATAATAATTAAACAAAATTATATACAGATTTATTGAATCATTATGAAAATTAATTTAAATATTTGATAATAGTACATATTGAAAAAAGCATTTTTTTATTTTATCTTATCACATAATAAACTATATTAAAATGATAAAATATTATATTGACATATTTTATGCGAAAAAGTAATTTTCACATATTTTATTCTTGTAAAACCTGCTCCATAATGAAAAATAATAAACAACATATATGATCTGCAAGCGAAGTGAGTGTAATTTGCTAGTAAATAATTAAAATAAATAAGAAATAAGATTTTAAAATATACGAAGTATGCATAAAATGTTAATATAATAAAACATACCCTGGTCGAAACGTTCGCGAGCCATTCGCTAACGGCGGGCTAATTTTATGAAGTCTGGCTATCAGTTCTAGCAGCCACTGGCCAAAAGACGCGTTGATTTTGGCACGCTTTTACACTATCCATTGAGCAAGGGTTGTCCAATTTTAAAACTCATACAAAAAGATAATAATTCATCAATCCCTGCTCAAATAATTTATTAATATGACTCTATTATTAATAAACAAGCATTAGATCAAACGATAATATGGTTTCGACATCGTAGAATTAGATTTTAAGTGGGTACAAACATTTATTAAATTTTGGGGTTATGTGAAAAGGTGACGCACGAGTCGCCATGAGTGACTATAGTGTGCATGCGCGGCTTCAGCTGCAGAGCGCATGTTTGCTAATACAGACAGAGCAGGCTTTTAATAGTTAAATTTGGTTGAGCAGCGATTGGCAAACGCCGTGCGCCAACCGTTGGTGAATGGTCCATCATGGTTGGTTTATTTTCTACCACGGTAATAATCTTAATTTTCAAATACATCGAAAAATTAGATAACATATCGAAAGAAACCGGCATCAATATTATTGACGATATCTGCCTATATTAAGGAAGATAATCATAAGTTTAATAAGCTTACTTATTTAATGTTGTTTGAATAGTTAAGATAAACAATTTATGTTAAATGAAATTATTATTAAAAACCGCTGCCAATTCTTTGGCACGTAGCTTCCTCCAACAAAATGTATACTTTCAATAGATAAAATATTGTTCAAATATACAGTATATTAATGACTTTTAAAATACTTTCAATCTTTATTATTTTACTGAAGGAACACCCGTCACAATATCAACTCATATAATTTTCATGAAAAAATTTAAACCTCAATATTTTAAATACCATAGGGTCCTCATAACCTCATAAAATCATGAATTTTCCTAAAACATTCTGAACTTTAGTTAGCGAGTTATAAGGTTTAACAAAAATAGTAATTTTCAAATATACAGGGTATATAGGGTGAGAGACAAAGAATTTAAATCTTAATACCTTTTAAACTAATTGGTTTTATAAGCTGCAAAAAGAACTTAGTCGAGGTAAGCAAAATATTTATTTTTTCCCAAAATTTCAACTTAATTAAAGCCTTTTTACTCCCGTAATCGTATGACATCAAGAACCCATTTTTTTTTTTGTTTTCGATTTTTAGCTTAAAAACTAGTCGCTATTTCGGTTTAAAATTTTTACAGCAAATGGATATTATCGTTTTTCATTGTCATACATTTTTTTAAAAAGTTTGACAATTTAGTTTTGAAGAAATTGAAATTTTTTTATTCACGACTGAACTATAATAGCCACTTTATTCCCTGAAAAGCGGGACTAAAGTAGCATTTCATTCACTCATATTTTTTTCCCGTGAAGAACTTTATTCCCGCAAAATGCGAGAAATAAATTCTTTATTTCCGCAAAATTTGAAAAAAATTTTGAAAATTTTGAAAAAATGTTAAAAAGGAGAAAAATTAATTTATTTTGTATAAATTATCAAAATGATTGTTATTGTGTTTTATGATATATGAAATAAGTATAATAGAATAAATAGACAATAATAACAAACGTATATTTTCATTAAAATGCCGATAGCTGAGTAGGTCCAACTTTTCAAGAAATTAAGTGGCTACACAGTTTAGTCATGAATAAAGCACTATATACAAAACAAGAGTAAAGTCGATTATTCCCTCGGGTAATTTACTGCCCTCGCTTCGTTTGGGCAGTAAACTCTCATCCGCTGGAATAATCAACGACTTTACTCCCTTGTTGCATAATGTACTATTTTAAATTACCTTTTGGACCATAACAATTGAACGGAACAGTTAATCTGGAAAATCTTACATATTTTATACCATGGATTTGTAGATAAAAAAATAAGAGCGCTACTAAATTCGAGATTTAGGAGCAGCTTTTAAATTAATTAAAAATGTAGTTTTGTACTGTAAATTTAATATTAAATTCAAATAATTTCATTTAATTTTTTAATTAATTTATTAAATATATAAATGAAAATGTACAAGCGCTTCCAACGGCAATGAAATTGGTTGCTGCTATTTTTATTTCTTTGATGCTTATTCTTTTATTGTTAGGTAGAGCATACTTATAACTAAATTAAAGATTTCAATATTTAAATTTAAATTTTCGGTATTTAAACTTTGTAAATTTTATATCAATATTTCGCAAAAAAAGTTTAAATTACGCGATTTTGAGACATTATTAAGACCTTACTCGCTGTAAGATATTGGCATATAAACTTTAAACTTGTGCGTTAAATGATAGATAATTACATTAAAGTGGACAACTATGTTATTATTATACGTAATTTTGTTTTTGTTGTTCGTTAAGAGCAACAGTATATTAAATAAATAGAGGGGGGAGAGAAGATGGCTTTTTCTAGCGAGGTCTAGATTCGAGCACAGAGTACAGGCAAAGGCCCTTTTTTACCTATGTAGGGTGAATAGGAAGTTGCGCATTTTAAGTCATACACAACTTCTTTCCAAATATCAATCGCTATAAAATATTGGAAAAAATATAAAAATTTGAAAAATATTTAAAATCATGATGAATTCAATTAATTTTCAGTAGCGGGGGTAAACAGCTATTTTGGGTACAGCGGGAATAGTACATTACGCAACTAGTGCGCGAAACAGGTGATTCACGCACGAGTCAAGTTTGTCGCCCGAGCGAAGCGATAGGCATAGTACCGATTTTTTTAATCCCGACTGGTTGATTGGTGCATTTTCCAGTTCGGTAATTTAAAAATAAACGTATAGTTTTACAATCCTTAGGACGGAGCTTTAGATAACGTTTACAAATGCCGTCAAAATCTCCAACAATACTGAATAAACGTTCAACTCCAGTCTTCGTTTTCGGTATATTAATGAGCAAAAATTTCCTGTCCAGGTCCTTGATATCGTTCAGGGTTATGTTTGTGAGCTCTTCTCTCCTACATGCACCAGATATGCCGATTACTAAAAGAACCTACAAATACAAAATCATATTTAAAACATCGAATAAATGATAAAACAAATTTTCTATTTGTAAAATAAACAACTGAAACTTACTTTTTTGTGTAGTAAATAAACTTCATCTGCGGCCTCACTGCAAAATTTCGATACCTCAAATGGACTAAATACTTTAGATTTTTCCTCTTGTGGTTAGCAGTTTTTCTCTTCAAGAAAGCTTTGACATTTTTATAAGTACCGATATCAACATTATCGTAAGTACTTATAGTGGCCTTCAGCATGGAGTATCGAGCCCACAATGTTGACGGAGCCAAGTGTTTCGAAATCTCATTTAAATAAACTAAAAGAATTTTTTCTTTTAAGGAAATTGTTTTCTTTGCATTTAACCATTTTTTAAATTCTTGCGCTCCGATGTACTGACGTCTTGATTTTTCAGGCAATAGATTGAAACTAATATCATTTGCTTTTTCAATCAAATCTATTGGCACTGAATCGTCACAAGCTTCCTCCGAATCACTTTCTGAAATCTTGTTTTCAAAATAAGTCTTATCGATACTTTAGCGATGAGAGAACGTTCTGTCCAGATAACCCTAGATGTGATCGACGATTTGATTCCAAGTCTGACAAACAATTGAAAGTCTTGTTAAAAAAAACGAAGTCAAGATGGCGTACATGTTTCGCGCACGGTTAATAAATTGCGTGTTTCGCACACGGAAAACAAGCATAAGAAACAGTGTTTCGCGCACGGAGTGTTAAAAAATAATTATTTTGACTTTCTTAAATGGGTATTGCCCGCAAGCAACTTTACAAATAGTTATTATTAAAATAAATACATTTTATTAGAAACAATATATTATATGCATATTGTAAAAATTATATTTACAGGTACAGCAAATATCCGATCGGTATCGCCAGATTATACAAGCATATTTAAATCTAAATTAGAAGACCTTGAGAAGCGTGTAAGTAAGTTTATATGTTATAATTATATTTTATATACATGTGTGTTGCAGTTGGCCCCGCTAATTTATTTTTTGAGGGGGCTATGACGAGTGGACGGGAAAAGCACCCGTCAAAGAGTTAGTCGGCGGAAGTACAGAGTAGTGCGTCGTTAGCTCGCTGTTTCAAGCGTGCGCCTTGACATCTCACTGACGTGGGGTCGAATTCTCCTTGAATCTTTTTTTGCATATTTCACTTATATATTATACGAGGGGGTCCCCCCTGCTCGCTTCGCACGCCAACTCATATGTTTATTCTTATCTTATAGTGTTTTTTTTTCTGCTATTAATCCTTGATTTTGACCTTTGCTGCTGCTGCTGCTGCTGCTACTTTGAGTCTCGTGCAGGAGATCGAAATGATCAACGTGTACGATTGAAGTTGTAATCACGATTTATTCAGCTGGATATAATTACAAAGACCGAATAAAGACTTAAATACTGGTAGCTCTGTCAACAGCCCGGAGCGTCGTAGCAGAGTCCAGTTTGAGTGATTAATATCAACTGACTAACTCTTCGCTTACGGGCGTATTCGTAACCTCGCTGATTTACTTAACGTGCGCACTAAACAATTTTATGTTTGCTGACTTATTACTAAATATTACATTACGTCTCAGGACGTAACAACCTTATTATTTTAAATACTATAGGATTCTCATAACCTTATAAAATCATGAAAATTCTCAAAACATTCTGAACTTTAGTTAGCGAGTTAGAAGGTTTAACAAAAATAATTTTCTGGTATACGGGGTGAGAGACAAAGAATTTGAATCCTAATACCGTTTAAACTAATCGGTTTCGTAAGCTGCAAAAAAAAACTAGCCGAGTTGATCAAAAGATCGATATTTTCCCAAAATTTCAACTTAAATAAAGCCTTGATTCCTAATTATTTATTTGGTTAACATGGAGAGCAAAAAGCGTAATTGTTGTAATCCCGGCCTACAAAGGAAGAACGGCCAGACTCAAATAAGGTTGAGTTTTTTCAAATTTATATCACATAAATATGGCTTTCAAACTTATAATATTTTAAGACGATGGTCCTCGTTTAGATATGATTTATCACAGTCGAATGCAAGATTATTGTTCTTGAAAAAATGTAAACATGAAGAGGTTATTCCGACGCACATTTGAAACAGTGTAAAAAGAAATTTTACGTTCAATAGTGATGTATGTAAACAACAGTATTTCTCTATTATAAAAGCACAGTGCCAAAGGTTACTTAGACTAGAAATCAAAGATTTGTTTATGCATATTAATTTTGTTAAGAAACGTTTAAATGCTTTATCATGTGTCATGAAAGGTTTGGTGTTTGATGCTTCTGTTCTTGACAATTTTAAAAATTTTACTGAAATTAAATGTTTAAATATATATCACAAATTAGATAGATTGTTAAATTCCAAATTTAATAGTATTATTAGA
>JAZHPH010000118.1:299901-311158 GCA_037356405.1 Nasonia oneida | reverse complement strand
ATGTGGATTCAATTAGATGGAGCTCCTGCGCACTATGCTCGAATAGTTAGACAATATCTTAATCAAAATTACAGGTGACAGGTGGATTGGACGCACTGCACGTGGAGATTTGGGTGTTCGATGGCCACCGAGATCTCCAGATATGACATCATCCGATTTCTATTTGTGGGGGTATTTGAAAGATGTTGTTTATGAACATGAAACTACAACAAAGGGAGATATGATCCACAGAATTCAAACCGCTTGTGAAAACATCCCAAGAGCTGTATTACTCAGAACAGTAGAACATTTTCAGCAGCGAATTGAATTGTGTATCCAACAAAATAGTGGTGTCTTTGAGCACCTGCGTTGAATTTTGAGCAAAAGTGAGAGGCAAGGGGACTCACTCTAATTAAGCACCCCGAAAAGTGAGAGGCAAGGGGACTAACTCTAATCAAGCACCCCGAAAAGTGAGAGGCAAGGGGACTTACTCTAGTCAAGCACCCCAAAAAGTGAGAGGCAAGGGGACTCACTATAATCAAGCACCCCGAAAAGTGAGAGGCAAGGGGACTCACTCTAATCAAGCAACCTAAAGGGAACACAATCCTATTACTTCCACGTCGTTGTTCCTGGGTAACGCTAAAGTTAGGATATAAATATGGACTTCACATCTCTTAATATTTATTACAATAACAAAATGATAATTCTACGAAAAAATTGAAAGGAAAACAATCTTTTACTTTTACTTTGACGTAATTTTTTCCGCTCTATCCGATTCCAAGGTCAAAAATAGAGGTTCCTATTTAAAAAAATCACAATTACCCTCAAATGACCTTGAAAATCGAGTTCAAGGTCATAGGTGTTTGTGTCATTCGATGGCCCCCTTTACCCCCTTCAACTTTCGTTAAGGTCATTTTTCGTTAAAATTAGTTTTTCCATGGTTTTTTGTCGTGGTCGGATATTAAAATCATGTAAAAAAAATTTTGAATCATTTTTACTGGGAGTGTAGGGAAAGTTTTTCAAAAATTTAAAAAAATGTACACTAGGGGACTATGCAATGCCCCGTACACGATCCGTCGCGTATGTCAAAATAAACAAAAAACTAAAGTCGTTCGACTGTATTACAGAAACGCGGGGCTTTTTCACTACCCCTTTCTTTCCATAAACACTCCAGCTTACAGCCGAGTAGCCAGCAGCGGCACAACAGACGCATACCAGCCAGCATCAGCAGAGTGAGAGCAGAACGCGCAGTTACGTAATAAGAGCGAGCACGCATCGGCGTAGCTTGCACAGATAGTATAGACATGTGTGTGGAATGGAAGCGAGCGGTGACGCAACAGCGGCGAAGAGCGTGCATCCTCGCATGCCAATATGTATGTAGGTGTGTCGTGTGCATGTGCGAATTATTTCGGCGGCTCAATCCGCGCTCTCTCAGCTGCCTATAAAAGGCTCTGAGCGGCTTATGAAGAGACGCTAGCTCAAGCGCAATTAAAGCGACTAGTCTCTACTCAAGAGCAATTTACGCCTTGAGTAGATATAATACTTAGAAATATTCAAATCTTATAAACTTTCTTGGATTATAAATTGATAACGCAACTTAAGCGTATTAATAAAAAACTTAATGTAAATTATAGAATACTTTCTATACTCATGAAATTATCGCGATTCGCTATAGATGACACAATTTAAAGCGCATCTACTTGCAACTTCTTTGTAACACAAAAAACTACTTGTTAATTATGCAATATTCGCACTAAGAAAGAATTGACTAAATATATTAATTTGTATATTTAAACATAATCTAAAAGGACTTCATTGTTGTATTATTCTCTTACTACCTGGTATCCTGGACCTCTATTAATATAATAATATACGTAAATTTAAAATTAATTTTCTATTTATGATCTGTCGTCATAATTACGACGCAGATCAGTAAATGTGCATTACTCTTCATAAAAAAGCTAAAGTTATTTACGCGCATGGGACCAATAAGAGTGGTGACCGTTTCAGGTTAGACGTTTGACTAACACGCTGGAGACGCGAGTTCAATCCTACCTCAAGTCACTTTTATTTATTTTTAATTAATCCTTGAACTAAACTTAGTTGGCTCCAGCGTCGGCCATCGACGGTCTCGATCGTTCCGCCTCCTGTACCTATCACCGATCGGATTGGCAGGGACGAAGCGTGCGTGGTCCGGATAGCGCATCGGTGGCGGGGGCGGCTGGCCCAAGTGACCGGCCGTTTACTGTGTTATGATGCCGGGGATTCTCCGCGCCGGCGAGCTTTAGCCGCCCGCATCGAGGTGCGGATGACCGCAATAAAAGGTTCGAGCGCGGGCCCGAGCGTTTTACTGCTTCCTCGATGCGGAGGACTTATCTGTCCTGACGCGCTCGGCCGGGCCGGAAAAACCGCGCTCTAATCCGGGCCGCGTCGTTCGAGGCACGAACGCTGGGGTCTTCGCGTGCGCGTGCGTATGAAGTTTGTATGTGCGGGCGCGTGTGTGTGTGAGAGTGTGAGCGTGTGTGTGTGCGCAAGTGGGTGCCGTGTGCAGCGGTGTGTTCAGAAAAATTTCAACATGGCCGGCGGTGGCACTCTCCCTAGATTTCACTAGGTGCCAGCGCCAGTCGTGAAAGGAATTGTCTATTCATTGAGAGTCCGCGTTTACCTCTGCTCCGATACTTCGTCTGCTGTTGATGGGTTTTAGTCAGAGAGTCAGTGGAGCACGGCCGCGGAGACGTAATAAACATAACTTTACAGTAAAAATAATTTATTGTAAGTGCGAGAAAGTGAAAGGGAAGAGGAGAGAGATAGTGAGAGAGAGGAAGAGACGCGACAATGCTTTCTTTTTCTGCTCTCTATTTTATAAAGCATAAATAACTTTGTAGGTTATAACATTTTGAAAAGTTCTTGAAGTTTGCAAATTGTGTTGTGATGGATACAGTGAAAGTTGTGTTTTTGTGACACAAAATATTTGGAATGAAAACAAGTGCAAGATATGCAGGAATTACAAGATGTGATATTCTTGGATTCAAATCAGAGTAGATGGATTGGACTGCAGTGCTCTCTGCAGATTATTGCACCAGTAGGCAATTATGTTATGATTCTGATAAATCTATCAAGCAAATTACTAAGAGGCAAATTACTAAGCAGCCGCTCAGGTCAATGAAGCTGAGTACATTCGCTTCGGGTCAGTGATTTCACGCTTGAATGTAGACCATAAGAAGAAACAGAAAGATATTATGGGCAGCATTGATGGGATAGTCATTGATTGCCATGGTGACAATTGTACACATTTGACTGCCACGACTGCATCTTCCACAAGCAAGGTTTCTTTATTTCTAATTATTTGTTGTCGTTATTTATAGTTATTCTTAATTATGTAATTAATGAATTTCAACTTGCAAATTAGATAATTTCTACACTAACAGCTGGAATACCGATTGTTGATATCAATCATTGGACATCAGTTTTAAATGCTATAAATGCAGATGAAAATCTACCAGATCTTGACTTGTTTACTCTTCCACTGCAAGATAAAGGTATTAATACCAAGACGCTGCTACTACACAGTATAGCCGAGTTTAAGGTCAAGCTGGAGCACCTGCACTCTAAATACATTAACAGCCAGGAGGAAATACAGCTGCTGTCTTATCAGTTGGTACAGCTGACCGAGGGAGCAGTCAAGGTTCAGCAAAGCACAAAAACTACAGTTTTTGATTGTTGACGAAGTTCTTCCATTCAACATGACTGTCTATCAAGCTGTGAGACAGTTCAGCTGTTCAGGCATTGATCATTCAGAGGCTAATGCCGATAGTGAACCTCTACTTGGCCATGATGCAGTTTGGGTTCAGACTCACACAATATATTATAAGTAACTTTTAATTTTACAAGCGTATTTTTTTAATACATTTTTAAAACACACATACTTATATTCTATCATTGATAATTGTAGGCCTGTGCCTGAAGAACAGTCATCTACATAGTCGAAACCAGGTTCACAATCCAGCAGTCGTAAAGGCAAGGGAAAAGTGGTTCAAAGAGGAAGGAGGATAGCCTCTGGCTTGAAGGAACGATACTTCAGCATCGGTGTCCATTGACTCCGAGTTTAACACCAGTGGTGACGATAGGAGATGCCTCCTTAGATGGCTTGTGCTTATTACGCCTCCAGTATGCCCTGAAACGCGACTGGGGAATTCTTTTCCCGCATGTCAAGAGTGTCAATTTGCTGTATTCGCAAAAATTTATCAACAGTAACATTGCGGCCAAAGCTAGTAGGGAACTTCAGGATCCTCTGGATACGAACCGGAAATACAAACCAAACCAGAAATACAAACTGTATGTTACCACCAGACAATCAGTTTACTGTGTTTTTTCAAAAAATTAAAAATGTTTATAAATGTTTATTATTTTTTTTCCAGAGAGTACGGTACTTTTGAGCTGTATTGAACATGCTATGACAACTACTTGTGAAGCTGTGTTCATGGAAGGAAAGCACAAGAACAATGATGCCTCTGTACGATAAGCATGGCTGTGCAATGCTGTTGACAGTAGTTTCTCCATCGCTATATACATCATAATCATCAAAAGCATTAGATACATGTACTTCATCTAAAAACTGCAGTAGACCAGGTGTAATACGATTGAGAAATTCAAGTAGATTATCATGGTTATACTGTGGTGCTTTTATTTGTTCATTAACAGTTTGTTTCTAACGAAATTTCGTTTTTATAATGAGTATTAACCAGTGTTATTTTTATTTTGAAAAAACTACATTTATTAAATAGGTTATGTCAATACTTTTAGTTTGTACAACTTGAAATCCATCGGACTCGTAACTACATGCTCAGTTTAGATGTTTGCGGCTTTTTAAGATCTTAATAAATATTCATGAATTAACAACAATTTATAATTCTATTTATATATTTATAACTAATAATCAATGCTATTAGCTAGAAAATACAAACTTTTCATCCGATGTTTGTATGTCAAAACCAACAGGTTCAGAAGCATTATTTTCATCAAAACGTATCTATACTGAATTAGTTCTTCGAATAATATATTAGAAAAGTACAAGAAAGTCTAATGCAACTGTTATTATAATAGGAGGGAAAATTGAAAAATTACTATTTTTTATTCAAAATATCAAAGTTTTATTATTAAACAAACAGTTTTTTTTTACAAATCTGTAGAACTATTTCAAAAGTTTAATATTTTTAATAAATTACAATCTTCCAATAGCATAGAAAGAATTCCTACTGTACACAACCTTATATTTAATTCTGCTAACAATTTATTGGTTGGAGTCTCATTTGTCGAACCACTATTGTCTTCCAACCCATTTACCCATGCGCTGTTTTAAATAATAATCAAAACATTGTATCAGTGTTTATATTTTTTAAAATAAAATAATAAAAAATAAAAAATGTTGTCATACTTAGAGTAATCAAGTTTCTCAGAGACATGCACTGCCAAAGTTCTCCAACTGTCATCTCTGTTGAGTTCTGCTACTAAATCTTTGTATACATCTAGTGGCAGATGCTCAACGCTCAGATCTTCAGTAAACTTCAACATTGTCATAAATTTGATTGTCAACTATACTATTTGCATAAAGAAAAACATAATAAACATTTCCTTAGAGGTATGTTATATGAAATTTATCAGCTATAGCTAGTGGAAGGTTTCTGTTAATGCACCACATTGTACTGATCACTTCCTCATAGTCTTGTTTATTTGGCGGAGTTTTCTTTTAAGCTGCATTTTGAATAAAGAAGTGGGTGGATTTCTAAAAGACAAGAAAAGAAAAACGGACAATTTGCAAAATGCATTTTTATCTGTACTTTTTGGAAACCTTTTACTCTTTCTAATTATTTCATATTCTATATATGAATAATTAAAAAATAAAAAAAATATTTGGAATTTTCCAAAATTTATCATATGTTTTTAATTATTAATGCTTTCTTTTTTGTAGCTACTAATTATTTAAATACGAGTCGTTAACAATTAGATTCAGTAATCAAACAATAAAATCATACTCTATAATTATTTTTTACATTCTACAATTTCGTCGTTAAAAAAAAACTTATACTTATATGATAATATACGGGTCAACTGCTTGATCCAATTATGTGTAAAAAAATGTTTTATACCTATAAGTAAAATCGAAATAGGTGGAAAAAAGTGAAATTACAGTCCTAGGAGAGCGACTGCGACAAACAATTCGAAAACCAAAGCTCCCAAATCCACCTACCCTACGCGCAGTGAGTTTAATAATGAAATACGTCGGCACATCGGAGGAAGGAAAGCGATGCAAGCGCAAAAATTATGCCATAACCAAAGCACGTAAACCCCATGTACCCCGCGCGCTGCTAATTTTGATTCGAAATTATTTTGAGAAAAATAGAAAAGTAAAACTCACGTACAGCTTGCGTCGTGAATTTTGGTCAAAAAATATTTAATTCAAAAATACGTCGGCACATCTAAGGAA
Source organism: Nasonia oneida (assembly GCA_037356405.1). Taxonomy (NCBI): domain Eukaryota; kingdom Metazoa; phylum Arthropoda; class Insecta; order Hymenoptera; family Pteromalidae; genus Nasonia; species Nasonia oneida. The sequence continues at coordinate 304,695 of JAZHPH010000118.1, read as the reverse complement.
GGCGAGAGAAGCGAGAATATTTGTTGAGACAAACCGTTGAAGTCACCTCCCCTACGCTCCGCCAATTTTTATAGGGGAATATTTGTTTAAACAATGCGCCTGCACATCGGAGAATGCGAGCCAAAGCAAGAATATTATCTGAAACTAAAACCCGTAAACTTTGCATCAGATTGTCTAAAAAAGGCCGCTTTGTGCGCACTATTAATATAACGCAGGATATTCTATTTATTATATCTCGCTACGCTGCGGCGCAATGCAGCGCTTATTTACGCCATGTCAAGGATTAAGTATTATAATATAGTATTCTGTGATGATGTTTCACGTTTCTAAAAATAATTAGATTTTCCAAAGATTATTACAAATTTTCAAATTAATACATATATCATATTTCGTACGTGAAAATATTGGATGAATAATTAAGAAAATTAAATGTATTTATAGTACTTGAATGTATTAAATAAATCGATGTAGCAATAAAAGAATATTAATTCAAAGTGCAAATCAGACTAACATATAAATTACATTAAACATTGCTACTTATGTTTATTATTCCTTACGACATTGACGTTAAAAACAAATGCAATAATTTTGTACAATATTTATAATTAGTTTGTTTGTTAATTTACTATATTAATTTTTACTGACAGCAGATTAGGAATTTCCCTATAATTAAAAACTACTTAGGACAATTCAGGATATAGTGGGTATTTTAAGTTATAATAAATAAAACGCATAATTACATTTCAGTTGTATCATATTAACAGATAAAATCAACATAAATAAAATTACTATACACGCCACAGGTTACGTGATTACATCGTTTTATATCTAAGGCTATTTTAATACAAAAATTATTGACTTAATTGCAAATCCCATTTTTGCTTTATGAACACAATTTACATATATTACTCTGAACAAAGGAAAAAGGAATATGTCTATTGCAGGTGTCGTGAGTTGATCTTTTACATATTTTACAAGTCTTGTAAACGTATACATTACGATTCCTAAAACATAATTGACAAATATCAGTCATACTCTCGGATTTTTGAATAATCATTTCTGGTATAAAAGACCTATACTCGTTGGGATCAAAATTACTATTAAAATGTATTTGCCGCCCAATAACGTTCATATAATAAATCACGAAAATACCACAGCTGTAGCCATCCGTTTGATATGGTCGATTGTCACCTACAAACCATATCAAGTCCCACTTATCGACAGCTGTCAAAGAATTAACGATTTTTTTTGATTTACAACTATTAATATATCTGTGGAAATGATTTAATACTCTCTTGGCTTCAAAGAAAAGCTCATTTTGAGTTAGTTCAAATGGGTCGATAAGGGTTACATATTTTAAATTCATGTCAATCATAAATAAACGCCAATGACCATTGCTCTCGTAAGGTAAAAGTATTTTCCCACTCTTTGGTAAGGACATTGTATACATTATCCATGCATCTCCTGGAGGAAAATCCCATTTATCTTGAAATAAGTAATATGTTTGATCTGTAGAAATATATATTGTATCTATCCATTGCAATTCATTTATCGTAGCGCATGCGTCTATGATTTTTCCATCTATCCATTTGTACGGTAACAGCGTACGAAACATGTTAAAGTCCAATTGAGTTTCTTCAGTAATTCCCAATTTAACTTGATTTCTAGTAAATGTTGCAACTGTATAGTTTACACATTCAACTTTATCTGCAACTGTATTGTATTCTAAGTTTTGAAAATAATGAGTATAAATCTTCATTAAACCATTACTCAGAATGTAGTTAGTATCACATGACTCTCGAATGTCTGAAAGTACTAAACTTGAAAGCTCTTTATCGTCAATTTCAGGAGAGTCAGCATCGTCTGCTATACTGTTATCTGCAGGTACTTCATTACGATGCATTAGAATTTGGTAAACATAACTTATCAAGTGCGAACTGAGCAACATGTTTAAATAAGTAATTTCCCTCTGAATCAACGCACAATCTAAACAATTATTATGGTCTCTGCATTATTATTATGAAAAATAATCTATCTAAATTATTGTATTCACAATGAAATTTTTCGTTTAATGCGTTTTTCGGATGGAAACATTTAACGTGGAGCAATATATCATCATTGAAGTCACATCTATCATTAAACTTTGCACAAATTTCACATAAAAATTGTTGGCAATTCACTCGAAAAACATTAATTTAATTCTCATTAGTAATTTTGTCAAGCTTACTACATACGTCTTCGTCGAAGGTAATTTCATCCAAGGGTTTGCACTTAGTTTGATCAGACGGATTAATCTTACCTAAATCGGTCTCTAATACATATTCGGTATCCATGTAAATTAATACAAATTTTTTGTAAGTTTTTCTTACAACGCTGTTAGCTTCAGGAACTAGTGGCTTTTCTGACTGCAGCTTCAAGTTCAACATATATAAATCTAGGAATACTGACAGTATAAATGCATAATATAATTTATTTATTGGATTTGTTAAGTATTGCAACAAATTCATTTCTGCTGAGTTCAAATCACTTTTTGAACTACCTTCAGCGATTTCTTCTTCAAGAAATCTTGTTAATGGAGTCCATCTCCGATAAATCCTAAGCATGCACAAAAAATATAATAACCACCATAACGTTATTGGTCTCAAAATTTTTAAAATCGTTAATTTTGACTTTATTTGCAACACCGCCCACCTATTACACCTATTAGGACTGCTGGATAAGTAATTGTAAAATGAATTAGGAATTTGTTCATAAATGGGCGGCATTTTCTTCATGCCGTCTCGTGCAACTAAATGTTGAATGTGACAGCCACATTTAATAATTTTGATACCTGGCACTAAAAGCTTTAATTTTTGTGATACTGAATTATGAGCACCCATCATAAGATTACATGTGTCAGAGCAAAATGCAATTACATTACTTAAAGGGATATTTGCTTTTGTGAAAGTCTCAATTACCTTGGTAGTGAGTGTTTCGGCATCAGCTTTGACATTTTCATCTTTATCAAATATTGGCACTAATTCCCAGAGGCTATCACGAATACGCCCACTCTCTTTGTCTTCATATCGCACAACTACGCACATACCTTGATCATTACTTACATCTGTACTTTCATCAATTAAAATAGAAAATTTTGTTTCACGTAAAATTTTGCACATTCTGTCTTTTTGAGCAGGTGCTATGACATTTGCAACTATCTTAGTTGCTTTTGTTCGATCTAAATCAACACTTTGTAAAATTGCAAAATCAAAAGCAACATTTTTCAAGAATGGAATCAAATGATTAATAAATAGAAACGATAAATAACGAGCAACAATTACAGCACTAAACTTTATTTCGGCTATAGCTTTCTGAAAATTAAAGAAATCAAAATCGTTATTTTTATTAATCTTTGTAAGATGTTTCTTGCTTTTAGCATGAGTATTTAATACTGTTTTATTAGCAACGAGTTCACGATCGCAAGTTTTGCATTCGACTTTTAGAGGATTATTTTCACAAGGTTTTAACCAATCACCAAACTCTTCCTGCCATTGAGGCCTATATTTATGTACATATTTGAATAATCCAGAATTTGAATGGTTATCTGTTACGTCTTGTAAAATTTCTGTATCATAATGGTCTAATACTTGAAAATTGGGAATGTTTATTTCTTTATTTCATTTATCATGATTTTCAGATTCAATGTTGCTATTTGTTATCGTCAAGCAATCATCAACACTGTCAGCGGGTCGAGAGTCTTCTACTGAACTTATAAAATTATCAATTTCAGTAGATCTCTTTATTTCCTCTGTATCGATTTCCATTTCAGCTTCATTTTCATGAAAAGAAATTGATAACTTTTTATCGCAGTTTCTTTTTTCATCACCAATTTGTAAGTCAGGGTTGTGGTCTTCAACCTTTTCAGACTCATTTTCAGTAATTGTATATATTTTTTGTAATTCTTTGTGTCTTTCATTACGTTGTGCGTGTCTTTTCAAAACAGAGGCTCTAGGGCTCAAATCATATTTACACAATTTACAATGAGGTTTCTTTTCATCACTGGGAGATCTGCAAATCCATATTCTTAGCAGTGGGTCTTTTTCCCATGCAGGATTGTACTTTCTTATTTTAATTTTATTTTTGTTATGATCCATGTTTGAAGTGAAACTTTTGAGTTTAGATGAAATTATTATTAAGATAAAATCTTATTATTATAGCGCTGATGGCTGCTTTAAATTTAGCGCAATTTGCTGCTGTATTTAAGCGCAAATGGCTGCTTAAAGTGTTTAAATAGCGCAATTGGCTGCTGTTTATTAGTTGATTATAAAAAAGTAAAAAATTAATAAACAAATCGTACTTACCTAATAACCCACCCTCGAACACTGAAAGTGTACAAATAGACACCCTCTCCTCTTTTAATAACCTTAGAAAATAGTATAAGAGGAGATCACATTATTCTACAGCTATTATATTTCATAAAATGGATCGAGACATTCAATACTTGCAAGAAATGGATGTTTGCATAAAAAATATAAAAGAAAATGAAAACTCTTTTAATGGAAGTTATTCAAAGCTTAGGTAAGATAAAAAGTCTGGTAGAAACGTTCCCCATTTATTGACCATCAGTTGGCCATTTTTGAAAGCTTTGGCCAACCATTTTAGTATACATTGGCCAATAGTATAGACCTTATTTCGTCACGGTTTTCAGCATTTATTGCCCAAAGAATGGGGGGAATTCCAATGTATACTTTTGAGGTTACGTTCTCTTAATAATCTTGATTAAAGTCGTTTATTACACTTTTACGATGCGTGGCT
>JAZHPH010000118.1:264057-299871 GCA_037356405.1 Nasonia oneida | reverse complement strand
AGCCACGCATCGTAAAAGTGTAATAAACGACTTTAATCAAGATTATTAAGAGAACGTAACCTCAAAAGTATACATTGGAATTCCCCCCATTCTTTGGGCAATAAATGCTGAAAACCGTGACGAAATAAGGTCTATACTATTGGCCAATGTATACTAAAATGGTTGGCCAAAGCTTTCAAAAATGGCCAACTGATGGTCAATAAATGGGGAACGTTTCTACCAGACTTTTTATCTTACCTAAGCTTTGAATAACTTCCATTAAAAGAGTTTTCATTTTCTTTTATATTTTTTATGCAAACATCCATTTCTTGCAAGTATTGAATGTCTCGATCCATTTTATGAAATATAATAGCTGTAGAATAATGTGATCTCCTCTTATACTATTTTCTAAGGTTATTAAAAGAGGAGAGGGTGTCTATTTGTACACTTTCAGTGTTCGAGGGTGGGTTATTAGGTAAGTACGATTTGTTTATTAATTTTTTACTTTTTTATAATCAACTAATAAACAGCAGCCAATTGCGCTATTTAAACACTTTAAGCAGCCATTTGCGCTTAAATACAGCAGCAAATTGCGCTAAATTTAAAGCAGCCATCAGCGCTATAATAATAAGATTTTATCTTAATAATAATTTCATCTAAACTCAAAAGTTTCACTTCAAACATGGATCATAACAAAAATAAAATTAAAATAAGAAAGTACAATCCTGCATGGGAAAAAGACCCACTGCTAAGAATATGGATTTGCAGATCTCCCAGTGATGAAAAGAAACCTCATTGTAAATTGTGTAAATATGATTTGAGCCCTAGAGCCTCTGTTTTGAAAAGACACGCACAACGTAATGAAAGACACAAAGAATTACAAAAAATATATACAATTACTGAAAATTTACGGTTCAGTTATATCTGTAAATGATGATCTTTCAAACAGTCATTTTATCGCCCCATAATGAAGATATTTACAAAATAAATTAAAAATTAATTAATAATTTTAAGTTTAGTTTTGTTAAGCAATAAATTTTGCACTATTATCATGCTAATATAAATATATCTATTAATTTGATTAACCAGATAACATGACATAATGAAATAATGGTTAAATAACTTGTTACGGTCAAGTGAAATGAAGTGCAGTGTATGCGTATGATATAAACTTTATACAGACAGTGGAGTAAGACTGCATTAAATCTAACAAACTGAAATATTAGTAAAATCAAACTGATTTAATTAGGTGGTGATCATCCTAACCTCTTAACCTCAAATTATGTGGACCTACACTTGAATATATTTCCTACAAATTTTTTCATGTTCTTTGCATTTCCTATCCTTATTTAAATTATAATTATAAGAATTACATTCATTGTTGAGCATTCTAACCTCACAATTGTACATGCATCACTATAGTAAACTAAATTTACGCAAATTAACTATTAGGAGCTGTGTATAACTTCTATTACACTAAGCGGTAATTTAGCGGTTTTCTAAACGGTTAATTAACGTTATTCGTTAAATAACTCATTGCTTAGCAATTAAACCGTTTTCATTTCTACCAGGGCTAGGGTAGGCGGGTTTAAGGAGGTTCGATACCAAAATGAAAATGGTTAGAATGTCTTGAAAACAATTAAAATCTGTTAATAAACATGCGATACACCTGTTGGTAAAATATTAGATCGATTGTCAGTATAGTTTTTGCAATAATTGACTTCAAAGTTAGGCTCTTATACACAGGCTCTTATGGGATAACCTTAAAAATGATCAAAACACTTAGAGTGCGATTGATAAAAAATGGTAAGAAGAAAATGAAAAACTTTCTAAATCATTGGAAAATGATTTATAAACATGTGCACGAAATTGTAAAACGATTGACAACAGGAATTCTGTGTACTGAACGAAAACGTAAACAAAACCGCCAGCTTGTTGGCTGTGAGCGGGGCTGCGCGGTGCAGGGAGCCGCGCGCGGGGAGAGAGGGGAGTCTCTCTCTCTTCCCCGCAAGCCGGGAGCTATCGAACCTCCTTAAGCCTTTTCGCTATTTGTTGAATGTTTGTGAAACGTTGTTTTTTCGTGAAAAATTGTTATTTATTGTCAGAATTTATTTTCAGTAGGATTTTTCACAATAAATCAAAAACATTACAAATAACTACAAATAGTCACAAATATTCACTAAAACTTACAAGTAGTAAAGAATATATCAGAACAAACCATTATCAGTGTACTGATATGGATTTTATACCACTTACATTATTTATTATTTGTCGTGCTTTTTTTGTGATATTTTAGAATTTTTATCGATTTTTTGTGACTTATTTTAAAAAATCGTGAAGAAAAATGTCCGCATTCTTACAGTAAATAACAATGTATCACTATAAATCACAATAACTAACAATACGTCGAAACGTTTCACGAAAAAATACGTTTGAGATTAATATTTTTACATTTTACAAACACGCTATGTCGATCGCCAAAATGGCTATTTTTTAATAAATAATGTATTTTTAATGTTTATGAATACCCTGGTGGAAGTATTTTTAAATTGCAACGAATAGTAATAAATAACAATAAATAATGACACACATGAATAAACAGCAAGTGATAATGAATTCATTTGACATTATTTGTTTTTATTTTTCATTATTTGTCAGTATTGTTTAATATTTGTTTTTACTTCCGCGAGGGTAATATATTAATAATAGCTAAAAAATTATCAATAACTTTCATTGAGGTTATGTGACATATCACATGTATAATAATAAACGAAAACCAACCTTGATAAATTTTCTGCAGTATATTCGATGATCAAAGGTAATAAACAATCCAATGAAAACAAAATCTCTCGTATTTCCTCTAAAATGAGTCGAAATATCTTGGTTCTTTCTGGCGCAATGTTGGATTCTAGCTTGACGTTAGGGATATATCGTTTATCGAAAGAGATTTGACCGTTGGATGGACGAAAACAAAGTTTATGCAAAGTCAAGCGTTACAGCGCGAGCTGTATTCGTTCGATACAAATTTTTATCTGATGACCGTCATTTACGGTCAAAAACGGCGTTCAGTATGTGTCACTTGGAAGTCAGAGTTTCGGTAAGGTTGGCAACTGGCAAGAGATGCTCCATCGCTTCAAGTATTCGAATCAAACCGTGCAGTAATGAGTTATTATGAAGGTAAATACTATTTTTTTTTTTTATATTATTTGCATTATTTTATGTGTAAGCAGTCATCTGCATTTATTTTAATATGTAACCCCTGAGGAAATATGAATTATCTAGGTTATTTTGTGTGTTTTCATTCACATTGATTCCATGTGGATATCTGTATAGATTTTTACTTTCAATTTTAACATTGAACTGTAACATTATATTGTTTCAGGAAATCAAGGGTCATTTTGGCAACCGTACCAGCAACAATACCAGCAGCCATACTACAATAATGTAGTCCAGCATCCTTCCTCGGCTCCGCAACCACAGCAGCAGTACCCAGGCCAACAACAACATCCTTATCCAGCTCCGCAACCACAGCAGCACTACCCAGGCCAACAACAGCTTCCTTACCTGGCTCCACAACCTCCATCATACTACCAGCCACAACATTAGAACTGTAAGTTGATTCCATTTTTAGTAATACAATATTCATCATTGAAAAAATTTCAATTTGCAATTCATTTTTTAGTTTCTCGCTACCAACCGTACCGCAGAACAAGAGGACGGAAGAAAATAAAGGAAAAGAAAAAAGTTGAACTTATTTCCAAGATAATGGACACTATGGTGACCCCTGAACCAAATTATAGACAATGGCCCCGGCAACAGTGGCAGACAGCTTACTACCCCAACACGCAGTATGGATATGGCTACCCAAGCAACACAGCACCGTCAGGACCACTACCAGCAGCAGGACTTCCAGGACCACCACCAGCACCACCAGGAGTACCAGGAGCAGCACCAGGACTACCGAGACCATTACCACCAAGACCAAAACCACGTCAAAACTTGTTTCTACTGATGCCAGACAACCTACATCCCCCTCTAATTCCTCTTCCACCTCCCCCACCTCCTCCACCTGCAAATCAGGAGAACATCGCATTGCCATAAAGATCTATTTTCATCCCTGATTGTTGGTGGTAATTATTATAAGTATTTATTATAAGTATAAAAAGGATTTTTCTTATACTATGGAGCATTTGATTATCAGTTTAATGTAGTTCGCCCACTTATCAGAGAATCAATAAGTAAGCATTATTTTTCTGAAATCATACAGTTACCAGAAGAGATGAAAAATTATAAACAATCAGTTATTGAACTAATTTAAAAGAAAATGCAAGTAAAAATGAGTTTTTTTTTATAAATGCTAAAAGAATATTTTTATAGAAAACATATTTTTCTTATAATTTGACGAATCATAATTTAAAAAAATATCAAAATACTTTTTTTTACAACTGCTATTTATTGTTAAAATAAAATTTTATAAGTGCTAAACCATGCTTTTTACAAATTCATGAATGTATATCATTGTTAAGACATAATAATAAATCATTTTTCTTTAAAAATAATTTTATTGGTCAGAGCTGTTCGGTGTTGAATTTTGAATTTTCCTATTGAATTTTCCTTTACGATGTCTTGCTTCCACACATGTTCTTGCATATAGTTGGTTTTGGGTGCACAAGAATTTTTGCAAGTGTACACTGCCAGTAGAAACTCAAACTGTCGATCACCTCCACATTCTTCACACTTTCGTATGCTTTCAGGCTGATGACTTGATGAAATAAACAGTGGACTGCCTCCTCTCTTATATCTGTTGGATAAAGAATAGCATTAGTCATGAGTTTTCATATGTCTATCATACCAATTTACAACATAAATGCTCAATATTTTAAGACTTGTTTCGATTCACCTTTTATTCTTTTTCTAAATTTAGAAAACATTTTGTCTTCAATGTCACTTGCCATTTTCAGCAAATCATCATCAATATCGTTTTCTGATTGAGTACCCGCCTGTCCAGTTTTTACTATAGTTCTTCAAACTTTTTGAGTTCCTCTTCTGCAGTGACAGTATCATCATTCGCTGGGTTATACTCTTCTTTTTCAGTTACATTTTGAGAAGACAGTTCACTGCCACACAAGTTTTTGTGACTATTTTTCTAATCCCAGACTTGATGCGATCGACAGCAGTAATTGACTTTTTTACATTTTGCACAATGACTAGATGAATATATACTGCAAACACTGCATGTGTTTGACCACTTTTCTGTACCTACAAAACACATTGAGCTATTTAATGTTTATTCAAGAAATTCACTGTACTAATACATTTTGGACAACTTACATATTATCGGCTCTCCAATCCTTCTCCTCTACAGGTGGATCTGAAGGATAAAATTCATTGACTCGCTCCTACTTTGACCGCAGAACTTTAATGTTACCATTGCAGTTCTCTTTACAACAGTCTGAAACGCCTTATCATCTTCTTCATATGGTGCATACACTTGGCACAAAAAAGTACAAGGATTCTAGCAATATTCACAAGCAAGTTGTTTTGCATCTGGTATATTTTATCTCAATAAGAGCTTGAATAAGTGCGACACTAATCATTATTTAATAATTAATTGTTGTTTCCGGGCCTCCCGTTTTAACAGCTGACCATGCAGCAGACGCAGACGCAGTCGTGGATAGGCTAGCGCGGACTCTCAATGAATAGACTCTTCCTTTCACGACTGGCGCTGGCACCTAGTGAAATCTAGGGAGAGTGCCACCGCCGGCCATGTTGAAATTTTTCTGAATCATTCACACCGCTGGCCGTGTGGCCACCACAAAGTTATTAGAAAAGTTAATAAAAGCAAATTGCTCGATATGTACCTGAATGAAAATAGAATAATCTATCTTTGTACCGCGGAAATTTTATATTATCGTTCGTCAAAGATTTTATCGCTACAATCGCAAAATGGGCCTTTTTTCCTAGAATTTTGGGGCCCCTGAAAACTATTGTGGGCCTTCCTAATATTTTTCTCTTATTCCACATAACTCAAACTATACTCTAACTAAAGTTCATCTAATTCCGTTTACTTAATCGTGAGATATTAGGTTTTAATACAAAAAAAAAAATGTTTACACCGTGCGCCGCCAATAGCCAACACGGACATCGCACACTAAAACATCTAATTTATCCATATCTGCTTCTAAAGCGTCTCGGTCTAAGGGTCTGAGAGTCTGTCACTTCAATGCGAATTCCCTTACGGGTCACATTGAGATGGTCAGGCTTTTCTTGTCTACTTATCCTCCCTTTTCCGTAATAGCTGTGACTAAGACCTGGCTAAGCGACAAGATAAGATTCATCCCTTCACTGAATGATTACATACTGTACAGACGAGACAGAAACAAAAATGGTGGAGGTGTAGCTCTCTACATACATCATTCATTGACAGCCAGCGTTATCTTGTCATCTGACGGTGAATGGTCAGGCAAGTCGGGTAAGAAGGAGTATCTGTTCTGTGAGATCTTAGCTAAGGAAGTATTGCCCATCTTCGTGGAGGTGGGGGTTGTGTATCGCCCCTCACCCTTCATCCAGGAATCTAATTTTATTAGGGGTGTGCGAGTACCCGAAAAACTCGAGTCGGGTCGAGTCGAGTTTTTTTTTCGAGTTCGAGTCGAGTACTCCAAAAAATTGAGTACCTGAACTTATCCAGCTAGTCGAATTTTTCGATCTACTCGAGTCTTCCGAATTACTCGAAAAACTTGAGAAGATCTAAATTTTCGAGTTACTTGAAATTATCGGGCCTTGAATAATTGGATATTTGGATATTATATTATTAAATATAGTAAAATTATAACTTTTCGATGTATTATGAGGCATATGATTCAATAAATGTGAATTTTAAGTAGCTTACAAAAATTTTCTATCACTCGGCAATTTGGTCAAAATTTAAACTTTGTTGTTAAAAGACATAAGTGAAATATAAATAAACTTGATTTTTTCAATATTAAGTTATTTTTAATTTAAAAACTATTAGGTTTCCAAAAAAATTATAGATACCTTTTTTTATCCTTTTAACATGCAGAATCAGCCAGTATTTTTTGGGCGCCAGGTCAAATTGTCTGTGAGCCTGTGTTTGTAAAGTCACATAGACAGGGTATATACATAATATAAACACACATTAAATTGTTGCGTTACATTGTATAAAATACATTTAACACAGCTGGCCGGTTATATTGCCGGCCCTAAAAGCAGCGTATTTTAAAGCGTGAACGAAAATGTCAAACAAGTCTCCCTATAGTAACCTACACTGTAAAATAGTATATTGTGTACCAAGGGCGTAAAATGGGATTTTTTTAGACCGAGTGTGGAGTTTGCAGTACAAGTCAAGGCGAAGTAGCCCGAGCCGCAAACGAGTACTGCAACCATACAAGGCCAAAAAGCCCACTTAGCCCTTGGTGCACACCATATTTTTTGTAACGCATGTACGCGTTTTTAGAAGATTTGCCAATGAATTGAGTAGTGGGCGCAATAGTATATTCCGATACAAGTGCGCAAAAGTTGATTCTACACGAGTGGAAGGTTTGTCGCCCAAACGAAGCGAGGGTGACAACCTCACAAGTGTAGAATCAACTTTTCGCACGTGTATAGAACGTTATATTTTTATACAGGGGCGGAAAATGTGCTTTATCCGCGTGCGTAAAAGTGCATTTTACGCACACTATCGAAAAAGTACTTATACTCCCGCTACTCGAAATTAGCGGGCGTAGAAGTACTTTCACGCCCGCTGCTGCATTTTTTGGTCCGCCGGTCGGAAAACGACTACTTGAGTCCCTAATTTTATGTAAAAAAACGCGATAATCGTGCATGTGTTACAAAAAAAATTTTATAAAATCACTAAAATGTAGTAAAATTACATGAGGTTCCAACCCCACGTATAGCAATTTTACTACTCTCAGCTATGTAAAATTACAAAAATCTAGCAATTTTACTATTCTTGTAGTAAAATTGCTCCGCCCAGCGTAGGTCGGATTAGTTTACTACTCTTAGCGTAGTAATTTTACAGGGTCAGATTCTTGCGTTCAGTGTGAAAATATTACCGCTGTTGTAAAATTACAGCGCGCAAAATAGTAAAATTACTATATACTGTTGTGAATTTACTTGTACGCTTGTAAATTTACTGTGCTGGGCGTAGGACGGATTGGTTTACTATTGGGTTAGTAATATAACGACAAAATTTTGTACAGTGTAACCTTGAAAATACGCCGTCCCGCAGACGAGCATAAATGTAGCGCGCTTTTCTAACTGGGATTCACAACTGCAGTTACGATAACAGTAAAAGCAGTGCGTTTTTTGCGACTTATATAGGGGTTGACCACGATCAGCTTAACCTATAAGCTTATTGCTTAGTTTATATACGAACGAAAAGCAATTCGCTTGTATAAGCTTTATAAGCTCTCACTTTCATTGCTTCCTGCTTTACCGAGGCTGTCTTAAAGCCATACGTAAATATAATTATAAAATATGTTGCTAACATGGCGGAGACAAGCGCAGGCTCGTCGTGTGCACAAGCGACAATTTATTACAAATGTCATCCTAAAGTAGAAGTGAAAACAGTTATGTGTCTAATTTGTGAAAGTGTGTACTACACAATTGATTTTGCAAGATTAGATGGTGCAATTAAATTAAGTAGTGTATTGGGAATATGCAACGAACATCATGATCTCGATCTAACCTCAAATATAAGCGAAGAAACGCTGAGTCATGATGCGAGGCATATAGTCGCTCAGATAAAATCAAACCATAACTCGGAATCTAAAAAGAAATTGCTCGATAATTTAGAAATCATCAGTGATGAAGAAGAAGGAGAAGTGTATGAGAATAGTTTGAAAAGAGAAAATTCACTGTTAAGAGAACTAAATAGAGAATTAACAGAAAAAAACAAGATGCTTAGAGATTTACTGGAGAAACAAAAAAGTGACACAAATACAGTGAAAAATAAAACTTTTACGTAAGTAATATCTTATTCAAAATCTAGTACCAGGTCAAAAAGGGTACCAGCATAATAAAATAAAAAATCTGCACATACCATTGATCTGATAAACTTGTTTGTAGCACACTATTTAAATAAGGATAAGGCAATTTAGACCAAAAAAGTTCACAAGAAAAAGGATGAAGTGATTGTTAATTGTTTGAATGAAGAAAGTACAAGTAAAGCTTTTAGTATATTAAAGAAAAAACTAGCTGATGAATGTGAAGTGAACAAAGAAAAAGTAGAAAATCCAAAAGATAAAGTAGTTGGAATTAATAATTTTTAAAACCTAGATGATAAAAAATTGGAAGAAGATATAAACGAAAGAAACTTTAGTAAATTTTCAAAAAATATATAGTTCTACATACATATAAGAACAACAAGACTAACTTGCAAACAGCGTTAATTGAAATGCCAGCAGAATTGTATCAAAGTGTCAGAGAAAGCAATAATAAACTATTTGTAGGATATCAAAACTGCAGAGTTTATAAATATTGCAATATTAAACCATGCATCAACTGTGGCAGATTTGAACATAATGGTCTGAAATGCAATAATAGGCCTATCTGTTTTAAGTGTACGGGCAACCATAAAACTAGAGAGTGTGAAAGTCAAGGAAACATAATGTAATGTCCAAATTGTATATACAGCAATAGTAAATACAAGACAGAATACAAGACAGAACAAATGGCAACAGACAGCCACGAATGCAAAATTTTGCAAGCCAAGATAAGAAAGTTTATTGACTTTACCGACTATATAATGCAACCTATATTACCAAGATATGTCGGCATGGCAGGGGCCACGACAGTTAAAACAGCGGGAAGGAGAAATATCGGGATGTCAACAGCCTCTATTAACACACTCAACGATAATATACCAAATAAAGGAAGGAACAAAAATTAACCATGGATCAGGATATTAACATTGAAGAAGTAGGCAAGAGTGTGAAGTAGAAAACATCAGAGAACTCAACGGGAAGGTCATGAAGAAGAAACATTTAATTTTGTGTCTGAATATAAGGAGTCTCAATGCAAATTTTGAAAAACTAGAAACATTTGTAGAAAGTATGTCAAGAAGCCATGTGTGATAATCTCTACGGAGACGTGGATCGTAGAGCACCCTCATTTCTATCAATTACATGGGTATAAATTATGCTACTACGAGAGTAAAAAAGGCAGATGGTGTCCTTGTGTATATTAAAAATAATATTTATGAAAAAACTAAAGTAGAAGTAATTGATAAATAAATTA
Organism: Nasonia oneida; assembly: GCA_037356405.1. Taxonomy (NCBI): domain Eukaryota; kingdom Metazoa; phylum Arthropoda; class Insecta; order Hymenoptera; family Pteromalidae; genus Nasonia; species Nasonia oneida. The sequence goes on along the minus strand of JAZHPH010000118.1, from coordinate 289,632 downwards.
AGGGTGATTAGCTCAGATCTTAAGCTTCAATCAGGTGAATCATTAAGAGTTTCGGCTATGTACAGGTGTCATGATGTTCCCAAAATAGAATTTCTTAATAGTGTAGAAAAATTTCTACCAAAACACATTAGAACCAAAAACCACTGTATAATAGGAAATTTCAGTATAGATATAATAGAAAGTAATGTACAAAATAATAATATAGGTGCAATATCAATAAGTCAGGAATTCTTAAATAATTTCTTTGTAACAAGACCCTCTCTAGATAACGAATCGGGTTCTTGTATTGATAATTGTTTTGCAAAGACGAGACGTTAATATTGAATCTTATAAACTATGTACTCCGTTTAACGACCACTATCCGCTTGTAATAAGTATCGATCAGCTTAAAGTGCAGAATGAGCTAGAAAAGATAGAAAATTGTATTAATTATAGAAAGTTAAAGGAATATGCAAAGAAAATAGAATGGAATACATGTTTGCATTTGCAGGATCCAAATCTTGCTTTGGATGAACTAATAAAAATGATACATAGCTCTGTTGGAAAAGCCACTTGTAACAAAAAAACTAAGAATAAACGATTACCTAGGAAAAAATGGATAACTAAAGCAATATTAGTATCGTGTAAAAATAAAGAAAATCTATATAATATATGGAAAAAAATCCTATATATATAACTCTAAAGCATGAATATAAAATTTATGAAAAAAATTTGAATTAAACAATAAAATATGCTAAACACAAATTCGAAAACAATGAGATAAGAAGAAGTGGCGATAATCCAAGATAGCTGTGGAGCATCATAAACAGTAAAATAGACAAAATGAAATCGCCTGACTGTATAGTGGTAAATAACCAAAAAATAGTAAACAAGACAAATATAGCGAATGAAATGAATGATTATTTTAGTTAAGTTGGAATAGACTTAAGTAACCAAATATAATAATAAGTGCGATGATCAAATAAGACTGCCAGCAAGAAATAGCGAATCCATATTTATACAACCATCTAATGTTTGTGAAATACATAGAGTAATAAGCGAAATACAGAAAAAAGCTGGTAGGGTAGACAACATCAATGCAAGTACAATCAACTGCATTGCTATGTTTCTGGCAAAACCCTTGGAACATATTTTTAACATAAGTATACAGCAATCGATTTTGCCGAATACGCTAAAACGAGCTGATATAGTACCAATTCACAAGTCTGGAAATAGTACATGTATTGCAAACTATCGCCCAATATCACTGATTTCTAAAATATTTGAAAAAATTATATTCAACAGACTTTTCAATTTTATAATGAATATTATATCAGAGAGACAGTTTGGTTTCGTCAAAGGCAGAGGAGCAACAGATGCGCTTGATTGTCTTGCGGATATTATATACAAAAGTCTAGACAAAAGTAAACCAATAATAACGACATTTCTAGATCTATCCAAAGCTTTTGATACTGTTAATCACAGAATATTATTGAATAAGTTGGAAAGATATGGAATAAGAGAATGTGCCTTAAAACTCTTAACTAGCTATCTATCAGGTAGGAAACAATGCGTTAAGATAAATAATTTCAAAAGTGAATACAAAGATATTTCCATAAGATATGCTAAAATACTCTACAATGTCTTATGCAGACGCCACAATCATCATCTCGAGTGATGACTCGTAGTCAACAGCACAGGACAAGATGAATTTTTATCTTAGCGAGGTTGCCAAATGGCTGATTTTAAATAATCTATCGTTAAATGTAAATCAAACTGTATACATAACCTATGGCAACTACTGTGATAGTGTTCCAGAGGATATAAATAATAAAATTGGAGGCAACTTTATAAATAGGGTTGAAAGCCATAAATATTTAGGGTTACATTTCGATTACATTATGAAATGGAATATAAACATTGACTCCATTCTAAAAAGAACAAGATATTTAATTTTTGTCTTCGCAAAAATTTAAAGTATAATGGATAGGAAAACCTTAATGATGATCTACCATGCATTCTTACAGGGCCTAGTCAATTATGGAATAATTGCCTGACTTGGGGCATATAACAATTGTATGTACTCGATACAAGGAGTACAAAGGAAGTTATTAAAAATTATTAATTTTTTTATTTAATTTAATTTGAATTTTGAGGGCCTATTTTGCAACTAATAACAAAGTTTTTTGTAAATTTTTAGCCTAGTTAGCTTTTTATTTCAAAATATATTACAGATGATTGATTATTTTTATTAACTTAAAAAATCTTAAAAAAGTGGCATGCGCATACCATTACAATGTTTTGGTCTGAAAATTGTTTGGAGTATTTGTTGACCCAAAAACAAGAGAAACTGTTAGCAGAATTTATTTTAACTGATTCTATACATTTTAATAAGATAAAGATTAATTTTGTATTATTAATAATAAAAAATACCTATTTTTACCTATACACCGATAGGTACACTAGACATATAAAAATTATAGAAAAATCTGGTCAACAGTTTTGGTTTGAAACACAGTCAAGAAACTATTCCTAAAATTACAGCCAGATTCTCAAAAACCACATGCGCATGTCACTTTTTGAAGGTTTGAAAAGTGATAGTTGAGAAAACAAGGATTTAACACAAATAAGTAAAAAATTCTCTTTATATTATTAAAGCATTGTAACAGAGCATTTATATATTATTATCGTTTATTAAATTCATAAATCACTAGAATCACATTTCTCATTTTTGGCACTTATATTTGTATACAATCACAGTGGTATCAATGTATTTGAAGCTATAAAAATTGCTCTTTTTCTAAATAACCTGCAAATGAAATTTAATTTAATAGTATATTCATTGCATAATAGGGAACAGACATGATTTTGCTATATACATATAAATATTTATATACAGTAGAAAATAGCATAAGAATACGTTATGCATCAATTTTTTGCTGATTTAATACCTCTAGGCCCTAATATGATTAATTAAAAATTCATATGTTCAAGTAGTTTTTAAAACGGCAGCTCTTCAATATGGCGGCTTAAAGGATAAAGACCTAACCTAACGTACGGGCATTTGAGTGCATAAATTCAGTCATCATGAATCTATTTTGATTTTGAAGCATTATCTCTCATCTCTATTATGATTTCGGAGAAAACAATAAGGTTATTTTATGTATTAAAATTTACATACGTTTATTCATCTATATATATTATCCTCCTTCGCGCCGCCATATTGATCACGTGAGCTCTCAATCATTTAAACGTATTATTAGCAAACTGAATTTTCAAAACAATATTACTTAACAAATATTGCAGTAAAAATCGTAGCTCTTATACTTTTGTGTAAGATTTATTCTTAACTTTATTTTAAAAAAGGTTTTAAAAATCATGTCTGTTCCCTATTATAATGAGAGGAGCATTTAATATTTGCACTCACTTAAAATAATCCTTTTTCATACGTGGGTCCTTCAGTGTTAACCTTTGAGGTCTCCTTTTTTTAGTTTTATTTTTTTTTTAACACTCGGGCTTTCTTTGTTTCTGCTTGATTCTGAATATCACTACGCCTTTTCCTGCTGTCATCTTTTGCTTGGCATATCTTTTTCATATTGTCTGATACTTCAGATCCAGCGAGTGATGACAGTATTTAAGCGCTCTGCTGATATCCCAGATTAAACTCTGTGACTGTATAGGCAGCTGCAATTTCAACTCTATTTTTTGAAGCAGAAGATGTCTTGAAGCACTTTTTCCACAACACCGAATGAATTGCTTCATTAGCATTCTGCGTCAATCCTTAAGTACACCTGTTTAACAAATCAACGTTAGATAACCTCTCATAAATTGGCATTATGGCTTTTACAACTTTTTCATTTAAAAAAACTTTCATCTTAGAATGAGTCTGAGGTTTTACTTTTTCCGCTAAGGCACGGTTATAGAAACAGCAAGAAGCTTTTCCAGTTGGACACAGACTATGATTCGGTGTTTTATCTGTTGAACTACAATGAGAAACAGTAGCTAAAATATCTTGTCTTATCTTGTTGACACCTTTCTTGTTACGTTTTATAGCTGTTCTGTAATAAGTGGCAAGTGTGGCAATTATCTTATCAGTCAGCGCTCCAACTGCTCTACCTCCAAGTGTCACTCCTTTTGATTTTGCTGTCTTGATCACTTCTCTCAATGCGGTAAATAAACGTTTCGCCACATGATTCACACACTCCTCCTTTTCGATTGGCTCTTCATAAATTTGAAGCGACAATAGGTGTTTGTAGGTTTTAGCATTTCCGTCAGACAATAAGGTCTTATAACGCATTTGACATTCAGAGATGGATCTTTTCCATAAAATTTCTGCAATGTTTAACTTCATAGAACCTGAAAAGCCGCTAAAATTTGTATCACATTCACCAGAACTAACATGATGTTTATACCAGATATCAAAGTCTGGCGTGTCCTCACCCAAATCATTTGCCGTAATAACACATGTATGGTAATATTTGTTCAGAACCTTATAGTCAATCACTAATCCAGTAAGAACATTAATGGCAAAACCTACGCCAAAGAGTTGAAAGATTCTTATTTTGCGTCTCTATCGCAAGTATATTTGAGAAAATGTCATCGTTATATATTTTATTTGATTTAATTAAATATTATTGAATCATAGTATCGAATGCAAGATTCTCGGCGAAAGTAAATATATATTAAACAACAAAATTCATATAATACGACGTTCGATCATCAGTTCTGAAAAGAAAATAACATTGGATATGCGCGATTGAAAAGAGAAATTAATAAGAATGCTTGGATATAACAAAAAAAAATATTGACTTAATTCTGTTGCGTGATGCGTAATTCTGAACGCATGCTCAACGCCCAGATCTGTGAAATTCCAAGAACACGAAATGCAAAAGGAAAGAAGATCACTAAATTAAAGGAAAATACGCTCCGTTTCGCGCTGGATTTGGTTAATATGAAGTGATGACTCTTGTGCAGAAGAAATGACGACGTGCGTCCTGGGGCAACCGACTGGGGCTTAACGTAGCCAGCCCAGTCGGACGGCACACAGCAGTACTTTTACGCCCTTTCGGAGGCTCATTAGTATGTTAATATTTGTGCAGGAGACGAGCAGTGGCTTGTATCCCCCAGTTTGGGCTTAACGCCTTATTCCTGGGTGCACGTTAGTAGAAGGATAAAAGATAAAAAACAGTTTCCTCGAGAAGGAATCGCCGGAGTTACCTAGACCCGGTGGGGTATTAAAATTATCCGTTTTTATTGGATGCTCCGACCTCAGCTCTCTTGTGGCTGCGGATGTCTGACTCTCACTAACACGGCGTCTGGGCGAACAAAGTTGCTTGTGCTGCGTCGTGGCGTACTGGATGAAGGTTCAGGTGAGAGTGAGTAATGGCTTCCGCACAATGCGAGCATGTGCGTGAAAGCGGCGCTTGACGAGATAAACTCGGTAACGCATTTACATAAACGCAATGCTATTACCGAGTTTATTTACGCGCAGACGCGACACGAGAAAACCCGACGAAAGCCGAAGCGTATGCGGCAATATGAGAGCGGCAGAGAAAGAAAGACTTGCGCGAGCTCCGAAGCGAGAAAGTAGGCGGGGCTAGCGCGCACTGGCGGACTATGTACTGTAGGCTCTCGTGCCTCAGTACAGGCACGTACCTACAAAATATAAAAGCTAGGGCGCAAGTGCCCGAAAGGTTCCGACTCGGCGACGAGACGGAGCAAAGTTCAAAATTTGCTCCCACACATCCAGGGATCAGCAATGGCCGGAAATTGGACCTTGCAGAGTGATTTAAAGCCTCGCCTTCGTCAAGATCCATCAAAAGAGCACAGAATATCAATAACAGTGGATTGACTTGTGTTTGGGTATAAACTTTTATGCACTTCACGAACAATATTTCTGCTTTTTTGAAGCACTTCCTTTTTTAATGCACTGGTTGCTTCATTCACTTTTGATAAATGAGAATGATATGTCGCTAGAGAAATACCTGACATATTCATATTAGAGCTAAAAATTTGCATAGACGAGAAGCCAATTCCAATTCTCACAAATGATTGAACCATATTTCGGTTCATTGTATAAGGAGACTTTTTTGTATTCCCAAGTCTCGGACTAGAATCAGATTCTATACTTATTTGACCGCACTTGTCACAAAAAAAAAATTGGAGAGAAGCCGCATAGCCACTTCTATTTCCAACTTTAAAAGTTAATGATTGATTCTGGCAAAATATGCATACACATTGCTGAGCTATATTTTGAAGAGCACTTGAATGAACTAAAAAATTTTCAGTTGATGCAATATCCTGAGGCACACTGCCACCATTGGTTTAATCCTTAGTTGCTTCATTTATCAATAAAAACTTCCTGGATGTAGCAGAAAGTTCAATAACTTTTTTTGTAGCAGTAGCACTAGTAGCTTTCGGTGTTGAACTACGAGTGACTCTTCTTGATTCACTACACAAATTATCATTGAATTTTTCAGTGGCACGTTTTAATTGCACTTTCTTTTTCTTGAGTTTCTCACTACTTTTAGGATTTTTAACCTTTCTTGCTTTGTTTTAATTATGTCGATTTTTTTATCACACACGAGTTTTTTTGTTTGTTTTTGGTTTACGCCACTTTAAGGATAACCTATGCATATTTACAAATACGCGATAATTAGAACTAAAATTCTAATTTCTAATTGAAAAAAACTTATAAACTAAGTAATAAAGAAAGCTACTGCGTCACATATCTACATAGCAGACAGCCTATCGAACGCGAAAGGCGAATTCACGTGAAAGCAGCAACGGATCGATGTTCCCGTTCCGTTCCGTTCCGTTCTGCTATTCCGCATTTTTTATACGTTTGATATAGGGAGAAATGGAAATACACAGCTGGTCTACAAGAAAATATATTTGAAAGGAAAATAATTCAATATGCACAGTAGCAAATAAAATTTGTTGCAATTTTAATTAAATTACGCGTAAAAACGACGATTTTTTGCATTTTAATTTTAGTTGTTTTATCCATAAAAAAATTTTTAATAAAAAATCTGATTGTTCAGTGAGTTTTAGAATAACTTAAATAGCATATTAGCCGGAAAATTTTTTTGTGCAATTTTTGACCAAAAATGACTATATTCCTCCCTTAACAGAAATCATTTTGAAACACAAAATTCCCCACTATCGGTTAGCCAGTTGTTCCAAATTGAAGCAATAACATATCACTATGGGAAATTAAGGGATATTTATAGTAAAAATACGAAAACTACTAGGAAAAAGAGTATATCATTGCCAAAAATTAATAAATCTATAAGTAAGAAAAGCAGCTATTACATGGCTGGGAAATTTTCAATTTACTCTCTAATGATCTCAAAGAGTTAACAGTTAGAAAAGTAACTATAAAAAATAAATTAAAGGATTTCATAAGAAATCTAATAGTATGAAATGAATTAGAGCCACTAGTTTAACTTCTGTTATAAGTAAAAGAAAGAACAGTACGAAAAGATTAATTTTCGTTTTTAGTTTTTAAGCTATCTGTATAATTATTGTGCCATACCTATGTACAGGCAACTTGTTTGCCTCTATAGGAAGCCTTTAAAAGGCTTATGTATATGGTCATAAATAAATAAATAAATTTCGAGTTGTATGGTAAATATATGGTTAAAAAATAATCTCGAGTAGTGCGAGAAACTCAAGTAACTCAAAAGATTTGAGTAACCCGAAAAATTCGAGTAGCTCGGAAAATTTGAGTAGCTCAAAAAATTCGAGTAGTTCGAAATATTCGAGTAACTTCACTCGACCCGGTACTCGACTCGACCTCGTCGAGTCGTGTTTTTCGATCGAGTAACCCGACTTTTCGAATACTCGCACACCCCTAAATTTTATTAAGCAACTGACAACGCTTATGCACAATTACTCCACGAAAGTCGTCATGGGTGACTTCAATTCCGATCATCTGAAGTCGCCAACTTTATGAGGGCCTTCATTGATGAGTTGAACGCCCTAAATCATCTTGCCCCATTAGACTGTGATACCAGGACGTAAACGTTTTCGTGACCTTTTGTCTGAAAGAAACAGACTCTACAGGCGCTTGAGCAGAAGTCGATAACCTTGGGATCCATACTTCTATAGAATCGCAGGGACGACGCTCATTAACAGGTTGAGGAGGCTAGGCTAAATTACTATTATTCACGCTTGTCTACCTTGACCGACGTTTCAGAGATCTACAGAGAGCTTGGAAATCTTGGCATTATCACCTCTAAATCACCTATTTTTACCTGCTCGGTTCTCTTCAGATGCTCTAAACAAACACTTCAGCTCCATTCCTTATGACCCTCAAGCTTCATCTGTTGAGGAGTATCTGCGAACCCTGGAGAGTCTGGACCTCCCTGAACACTTCATCTTCAGGACTATCACAGAGTCGGATGTGCCGGCTGCTGTATCACACTTTAACACCCAGGCCAGGGGAAGCGATGGCATCCTACAGGTTGCCATCTCCGAAGCACTGCCAATACTCGCTCCTCTACTATGTCAAATATTCAACCTGTCTCTGTGCGAGGCACGCTTTTCCTCTGCCTGGAAGTCGTCGCTCGTACGAACACTAAACAAAGTTAACTCTCCAACAGCTCTGACTGACTACCGTCCGATCTTTCTACTCTGTTTTTTTACCTTGACAATTTCCAAACAGGCTTCCGTACTAGCCACAGCACGCAGTTTGGCTTAATTAATCTGACTGATGCTGTCAAGCTTGGGATAGACAGGAAGAAAGTCACTCTGCTACTTCTATTTGATTTTAGCAAGACGTTTGATACTGTGCGTCACGTCAGGCTACTTGGAAAGCTATCCTCTTTCGGCTTTTCTAAGCAGGTTATCCGCTGGCTTGCATCTTACCGCTCAGGAAGAGAACAGGCCCTCCAACAACGAACTCTCCACCTCTCTACCATTAAACACCGGTGTCCCACAGGAGTTAGTTTTGGGCCCTCTGTTATTCGCGTTGTATATCAATGATATTGATTTCTGTCTAGATTCAGATGTGTCCCATCTAATCTATGCGGATGACCTGCAGATATACAGCTAATGCCACCTTGAGGAGCTTGATTCTTGTTTTGTCAAGATAAGTGCTAACGCCGAAAGGATAATGGGCTGGGCTGCACAAAATTATCTCAAACTTAATGTCCTGAAAACTAAGGCAATCGTCCTGGGTTTCCCCTACTATATAAATACATCACCTTCTATTGCTAACACCTTTATAAATATAGGGGGAGCCCGGGTCGACTATGAATCATCTGTGCGCAATCTGGGGTTGGTGCTTGACTTCAAACTTACGTGGTAAGAGCACGTTACACAAATATGTAAACGTGCTCACTCTTTTATGTACAGAGTCTACTTCTTTCGGAAGAGCACTAACCTCAGCCTGTGCCAATACCTAGTGCAAGCACTCCTATTTTCCATCATCGACTAGTGATCACTGGCTTACTGGGACCTGGCACAAGAACTCGACACGATACTGCAGAGACTTGTCAAGACGGGGATCCGTTGTATCTATGGTGTAAGAAGGGACGAGCACATCTTACCTTATAGGCGTGAGTTGCAATGGCTTAATACCGCCGGGCGTCGGAAATACTTCATGGCTTGATTTCTAAGAAAAATTTTTAACACTTTAGTGCCTACTTACATGTTAGGTAAAATATACTAATATAAACAAAAAAGATACAGTTCATAAGAAAAAATGGATTACGAAAGCAATATTAATATCCTGTAAAACTAAAGAGTTGTTATATAATATATGGAAAAAGAATCCAACAAATATGAAACTGAAAATGGATTATAAAAATTATGAAAAAATTTTGAGTAAGGTAATTAAAGATGCTAACAATAAGTATAAATATAAAAATAATGCCATTAGAAAATGCAGTGGTTGTCCAAGACAACTTTCGAGCATAATAAATGATAAGTCAGGGAAAAAAAAGAAGCAAGGAGGATCACTTGATAGTATAATAGTTAATGATCAGAAAATTGATGACAAGACCACTATTGCGAACACTATGAATGAATATTATTGTAATGTAGGATTAAATTTAAGCAATCAAATTTAAAAAATGGACTTAGAACAATTGAAACTGCCAGTTCGAAACAACTACTCAATTTTTATTAATCCAACTAATATGTATGAAATTCAAAATATAATTATTGCATTGAAAAAAAAGGCTGGTGGAGTACATAACATTAGTGCAATAACTATCAAATCTTTATCGAAACATATATCAAAACCGTTAGAGTACATATTTAATCTATGCATACAGAAATCAATCTGGCCTAATGCACTGAAAAAAACAGATATTGTATCTATATATAAATCAGGAGACAATAGTTGTATTAGTAACTATAGACCAATATCGCTAATTTCTATCATTGCCAAAATATTTGAAAAAATCATATACAATAGACTTTATAATTTTATCATGAAGCACAAAATAATATCTGATAGACAATTCGGCTTTCTAAGACAGAGAGGAACGAAGGATGCTCTCAATTGTCTATCAAATATTATATTTAGAAACCTAGATAAAAGCAAACCGATTATAACTGTGTTCTTAGATCTGGCCTTCGATACTGTAGATCACAGTATATTGCTGGACAAATTAGAAAGATACGGTGTAAGAGGAGAAGCCTTAATATTACTCAGAAGCTATCTATCTGATAGGAAACAATGTGCAAAGATAAGTAACTGCAAGAGTGAGTACAAACAAATTATGATAGGTGTTCCACAAGGAACAATACTTGGCCCTCTATTTTTCATATTATACGTGAATGACCTACTGATAGATATGTAAAATGAAACAATATTATCTTACGCTGATGACATAGTTATCATCCCATGTGATAACTCGTGGACAACTGCGCAAGAAAAATTAAATGAATATCTTCGTAAGGTGGTAATATGGCTAAACCTAAATAAATTATCACTCAATGTAAATAAAACCGTATATATTGCATATGGCAATTACTGTGATAGTGTGCCTAGCACCTTAAACATCAGAATTGGTGATAATGTAATAAATGTTACTATATTATACCTTCTTTCAAAGTATTACAAACTATGGCATCATTGCATAGGGTGGGGCTTATAACAATTACTTAAATTTAATTCAAGGGATACAAAAGAAAATACTTTGAATTATAAATAAAAACTGTTATACAGCAGAGAACCAACCTCTAAGTATAAGGCAAATGTTTGAACTAGAGTGTATAGTATATCATTATAATGAATTAAGAGACAGATACATAAGAAGTACAAACAAGACACGAAACAAGAATCTACCATTGCCTAAAATTGATAAAACGGTAAGCAAGAAAAGCAGTTTTTTGTGGCTGTGAGTGTATTTAACACGCTACCGAATGATCTCAAAGACCTAGCAATAAGTAAAATCTCTATGAAAAGAAAATTAAAGAGGTTTATAGAAAAGAATTAACTTTTGGTTGTTATATATATTTTTTTTTAATATTTTAATATTGTTAACTTGCTATGAAAAGGAAAAAGGGTATGATAGCGTTAAATGCGTTACCTTGGCTCTATATGGTAGTTTTAAGTATATTAGTATTAGTGATTAAGTATGCCATTCCTATGTACAGGCAACTGTGTTTGCCTCTATAGGATGCCTTTTAAAGGGCATATGTATATGGCATTAAATAAATAAATAAATAAATAAATAAACAAATTTTAGCCTGACTGCCATTAGTATGCCTTCCTTTAGCCTTCCTCTACTCCCTCCCCTTTTTTCCTTTTTTACCTCTACTTAGTATTCTTGCAACCTTTTAATCTCCTAATTGGCCTTTAATCCTCTAATTTGACTTCTTCGACTCTCTCCGACCACGTATCTTAAAGGCAGATGACGTCCAATGCCTTTATGTAATTCTACCCCTCTTCTTCTAGCCCTTTTAATCCTGCCACGTTCCAGCTTACTATCTTTATTCTTTTCTTTGTTCTTTCCGTTCCCCTCTTTCTTCTCTTTTCTTCTTGTCTTCTCTCAGTCTGCATCTCTACAAAAAAATTTCTCCTCTCTCTCGTTCTATCTGTATTCTTCGTCACCGACCGGTAGTCTGTTTCTTCCCACTTTTACGACGTACCCTTTTTTCCTCCATTCCTTAGCCTTTTTGTTCAGCTTTTTTCTGGTCCTCCTTTCTTTCCAGGTTGAGTCGTGATCTATCTTTGCACTCTGTTCCTATTCTTCTAGTGTTCCCTCCTCTAATTGGCCACACTCTTCTTATCTCCACTCGCACTCTCAGTTGCTCCTCTATCCATCTTTTCAATTTTGGTTTGTCCTATTCATCTCCTCTTAGACGGGTCAACACTACGTTGTTTCTTTTCCTTTCTCTTTCACCCTCCTCAATTCTCCACTCTAGTTCTTTCAGCTGCCTCATCTCCTTATATTTTCTCCAGAGTCCTTCTTTCCTCCTTCCTTGCCTTCTTCTGTGCGTCCTTCCTTTATCTTTTCTTCTATATCCCTTGCTTCGGCCTCCAGTGCCAGCTTTAGCGCCTCCCTTTCCTCACATTCCTTTTCCGCCTGGCCCTTTAATCTCTCTTCTATTTTGAGCCTTTCCCATTTTTCCTTTTCCAGCTGACGTCTCACCTCATTCAGTCCTCCGTTCACCTTCACCTTCCCTCTCTTTGATTCTTAGGACTTATAACAGTTTTAAGATACTTTTCCAAAATTATCTCAGAATTTTCTTTTGCTGCTTTATGTTTTAATTATTCCAATCCTATATACATTTTACAAAGATTTAAATATGTTAGTAAAATAAAATACAAGTAATGATCACATTCCTTATTATATTTATTAAGTTGAACAAAATTCATCCAAAATTAAACGAGTAAATATTGATCTACGTTTACCTTATTTGCTAATTTAGCACGTTTGATAGCTGCATTATGCTCTTCATTAGACGCCATTTCTTTATCTTTCGACCCATTTAATTCAGTGGCCGAATCGAGCGTTCTCTTGTTGCTGATATTAAGAATTTTGGGAGCAGGTATACGAAACCTCTTAGCAATTTCCTATTCCAACAACGATATATTATCTGTAATACAAAGATAAAAAACAATTAGATAAAGAATTCAATTTGGAAAATGTATGTGTAAAATTTTCTATGTATCCGAGTAATTTTTAATATTAATTACCTGATGCACACAGCACAACACATTTTTTTTCTCTTATCTTTATCCTTGTACTTTAATTCTTAGTCTTTGTAAATATGGTTATACTCTACGTACTTGTGGTAATCAAATTTTTTTAATGATGTGACAAACACTGCATGTCTTTCAAACTTGTCTCCTGTTTTTTTTTTCCAAGTAGAATATGAATGTACGCATGAGGTTAGTCAGCTGATTCTTCAGCAGGAGAAGTTTCTTTTAATATAGCTTCTAATGCACTAATAATTTCGACTTATTTGCAAATTCATCACGTTAAATAAATATCGTCTCTCAAAGAGAAAGATAACCTACGCAACGATCATTACAATGCTCACCACTATTGCTATATCTATATGTCACAGCACAGCACATCAAGCACGACAATATGCGGATAACTAAATGCGGTTAGCGAAATGCGGTAAATATATTACACATCGCGTCAAGGAAATTCGACTACACGCGCGCGCATAATTGTCTTCCTGCATATAATTCAGAGTGCCACGGGTTATCTAAGTTATTTCGTGCACAAAATTTTTCAAACTTCGAGAAAAATTATTATCGTATAAATACGCAACAAAGCCATATGATTGTATCTTGTATCTTGCATATTTTATTAGTTCAACTATTTTATGTCTACGAGTATAATGGCCTAAGTAATGTGACTGGTGATAGAAAAAAAAATTAAATTAAGGTAATCTCAAATAATTTCTTTCTACATTTTGATTTTTGTGAGAAAGCATTTAGTTGTTGTACGATTGTGTGCATACAAAAATTTCATAAAGATACAAGTTTCTGAATTGATAGAAACATTCTATCGTAATGAGACAATAATAATTATTATGTGTATTTGATTTTGAAAATACAGAATCCGCAATCACAATTGATAAATATACTGTTCAAGAGAATCATATTTAATATGCCTCGAAAAGGACTTTACAAACTATATTATGATAGAAACTTTATAACGACATCAGTTTCACGAAGTATAATGTCAACTTGGAGGAAGAAATTTGAAGACAGAAGTATGGAGACATCCCAGAGTTAAGTAAACAGCACTGACAACTTTACGATAAGATATTTGTAAAATCTTGATTTTTGCACAATTAAAATATATTTACAATATAGGGGAAATCGTTGAATGTAATTAATGGTAATTGCAAGCTTGAGACAGCATCTATGGAATATGTTAATAACTCAATTTTCATGGAAGCCACCGACGTACCATTAGATGAAGAGGCAGCTGAGGTACCTGTACAAATTAATAGAGGTCCTACTACTAAGGTAGTTATTACATCTTAATTTATGTAATCGTTATTACACACGGAATAAAATATTTACAATAAACTATAATTGTATTAGAGTAGATAGATTTATAATGTATAAGAACGCAAATACATTTTTACTTTAAACTTTTTTAACTCCTTTTTTCAAAAAAAAAAAAACGAAAAAGTTATAAAGCAAATGATAGACTGAAAAAATACTAGTAATTGTACAGATATAAATGTTGCTGAAGCATTATTATTATTTATGACTATATTCAAGAAACATTCGCTAACGTGGATGGCTCCTCTAGATATTTTTGAAGTTTTCTATATATTGAAATCTAAGCCTTTTCCTGTTACAAAATACTCGGTCAAGAAATTACTTAATGTTAATAATGGAAGTCTGACTAATCATATATTATGCGTCAAGTGTAACACATATCTGAAAAGGAGCAGTCTGTCAAATTTCACAATGAATTGTCCTTGTGGTGCAACAATAAAGTCATCATATGTGGGCTCATTTTTTACTGAAATTGATCCTGCACAACAGTTAAGAAGACTTTTTGAAGATCCAATCATTCGTCAAGCCCTAGAAGAGAGATTTCATCGCAAAAAAACAAATGATAATGCATCAGAAGATATTTGTGACGGTGAAATATACAAAAAGTACGATAGAAATCCTAATTTATTAGGTAAACCGAACAATTTTTCATATACTTTACAGCAATTTATATAATGAAACATGAATTTTCATATTATTCACGAAGAAGGTGCATGGTATTGATTGGATTATGGGTGGCAAAAAAGATCCAGATATGAACGTGTTTCTTCAGCCGCTTGTTGATAAAGCTAATGAATTATCTACAAGAGGACTTTTATGAAAGTGTGAAGGCAAGGATGTTATTAGTAAGTTGTTTCCGTTAGGATGTTGTGTAGATTCTCCAGCTCGCGCATCCATGTTGAATACGAAAAGATTCAATTGTTCTTCTGGCTGCACTTATTGTGAGCATCCTACTGTATCAGTAGATAGTTTCAGTAAATATCCGGTACTTGACGAATCACCGACATTACATATACATACTCATAATTCTTAATAGAACAAATAATAGTTTCTGGTAATGTAAATGGCAAATCTGATGTCATGGGCGTTTTAGGCCCATCACCGTTAATGTATTTATGTCATTTTGCAATTATTTGTGGAGAGAGTAGTAATTCTTCTACGTTGACTCAATCCCTCGGTGGTTATTCAAAATAGAATGATCTTGGCTTTATCGGTCTTCCCGAGGCAATTTGTACGTAAGGAAGACACCGACATTCCTAATAACGTCAAATTCATAACATCGTTAGGAAAAAAATTTAACCCGGAAAGTGTGCATTTCAAGATACACAAACCATGGAATGTATCAAAAATTTAGAAAGCTTCATCAGCTTTAAAGATATTCCTGTTGACACTGCAGACAATATACGAAACACACTAATAAATAAAATCACACAACACACTCACAAAACCAAACATACGAAAATTGAAGATAAAATTTTTGAAAATAAACTAATAGAAACAAAAAACTTTATCAAGAACAACAGGAACATTATTTCCACTTTAGCTGACAAAGGCAACGTAACCGTAGCGATGAAAAAAATAGACTACATCGAGTAAATGGAACAACTATTGCCCGATAGAGAAACATACGCAGAAATACTAAAAAATCCACTTAAAAAGCCTCAAACAAGGTTAAAAAAATGTATTAACACGTGAAATGATAATGGAGTTTTCGGGAAAAAATACAGCAAATTCAAATTTACACAGACACTGCGATTTCAAAATGTTACGGCCTACCGAAGATACACAAAAAAGATATCTCAATAACACCAATTATATTAATAATTGGTTTACCGACTTGCTCATTATCAAAAACCTTTTTAGCATTATACAAAAAAGCATAAAAAAAAAACAAAATCACAAATAGAAAATAGCGACGAATTCATAGATAAAAAAATATAACTATTCCACAAAATCACTGTTTAATCAGTCTTGATGTATAATCGCTATACACAAATATCGACAAAACACTCGTCAAAAAAAGTATTGAAAAGAGGTACGCGCAAATCGCACAAAAATCCTAAATACCTCTCGATGAAATTTTATTAGCTAGCGAACTATTTATAGAAAACACTTATTTTCAATAAATCTAAAAATTCTACAAACAACTTTTTGGCACTCCAACGGGCTCTCCGATCTCGGGACTATTCGCAGACATTGTCATGGATGACCTCGAAACCGATTGCCTATCAAAACTTCCAACCAATTTTCGTTTTCCGATATGTCGATGACATTATCACATGTACCCCGAATGACAAAATTGACGACATTCTCGAATCATTCAACACATACAATGATAGACTTCAATTCACTGACGAAATTGAGAATAATAATTCCATAAGCTTTCTAGACGTTGTGACATGGCCAAACTCGGGGAAACTTGGAAGTCCCCACGAGGCCCGAAGGCCCGCACAACTATTTTTTTTATACGTTTTCTCCGCGTTTTCTCGGAGGAGGTTCCGCCGAATCCTCTCTCCCTCGCTCGGGTTTGCAAGGGGATAATCGGAAATTATAACTCTCGAGTTCTCTATGTACAGCACTTTATTCTCTTACCCGTCCCCCGATCCGTTACAACATCTCTACGCATTCACTCTCTCTCTCTCTCTCTCTCTCTCTCTCTCTCTCTCTCTCTCTCTCTCTCGCTCTCTCACATACACCCTCTCGCGTTCACCTCCGATTCCGCGTGTCGCGTCGCAATCTCCGAACAAAGGTGCGCACTCGCGGTCGAAACCAAATTTCCTCGACGACGCGGTTGCTGCTCGACGATATCCTCGCGTCCGCGATCACGCCTCTCTCTCTCCTTCGTTCTCTCTCTTTGTTCTCTCACAAGCACACTTTCTCTACCACGATCGCGTCCGCGAATCTCCTAACTCGTCTCTGAGTACCTACTTAGTTTTCGCCTCGACGCCTAGACTGACGCGGGCAGCTCGACTCGGGATCGCAACTTCCTGGAGATGACCTTGGCGCAGCTTCCTCTCTCGTTCCCTCGGTTGAAGTGGCCTCGGAAGTCCAGGTCGTCTTCTCGATCTGGCTACTCGCTTCGTCTTCTAGACGTCCCCACGATAACCCTCGAACTTTACACCCCACAATAAATCTCACAAAGACTCTAACTCAAATTTCTCCGGCGCGTGTGTTCCTCTCGAGCACCACCCAAAAAGTGCGCGAACGGGAGAAACTGCGCTCCTCACCGCTCGCTCCCGCTTCTCCCACCCCTCAGTTCTCCTCGCGCGCGGTCCCATCGGTCGAAAACCGACAAGTATCAGCCTTGCACGATTCATCGTCACCGCTCCTCGTTGCCCCGACGGCGCGAAGCTCGGCTCGGCTCAGCGATTGGCGCACGCGCTCTCCTCTCGCGCTCTCTCTCACTCGTACTCATGCTATCCCTATCCCCGCACTGGCGCAGCAGTGCCACTCTCTACACGTTTCTCTGTTTCTCTTCTCTCTTCCTCGGCGCCATTCTTCCTCCGCTCCGGTGATATTCCATATTTACGTGCACTATGCGCACTCGCGATGTACCTCGGGAAAAATAGCACAAAAATTAGAAGAGCCCTGGCAACTTAGCTGTCGCCAGTGGTTTTCCGCGTTCGGCTACTCGCCTTCACGCGACGTGCAAAAGGCACCGTCGCAATTCCCCTCCCCTAGACTGAATCTATCCTCGACGTATTCAGTCTACTACCTTAGAACCACTGTCGACGATTGAAATAAAGAAGGAAAGATAACTCACCGGCAGCCTGGTCAGGCCTTGCTCTCCACTCAGCTCCAGAATCTTCACTTCTTGTAGTACCCCTGCTCCGATATCTTCTCACGTCACCCCTTTCCTCCGCTCCGAGTGTTCACCGCCTTAACGAGGTTGGTCCCGGTACGTGTTAGAAATTCGCGCCTGTTGCAGCTGTCTCACAGCTTCTTTTAACGACGGTTCTTTTTCGACGACGAGCTTCTACCTGGGCCAACAGCTGTTCTCTTAGCTACAGCTCGTAGCGCCTGAGCTGATCAGCTTCCGCTGCTCTCTTTCACTCGGCCTGACGCTGCCTGTCTTCTTCCGCCCTCTGTTGCAACTCAAGGTCTCTTCTCCTCTGCTCCTCTGAGACTACGAAGATCTGCAGCTTGCTGAAACTCCTCCATTCGTCTCGCTTCTTCTCGTGCTCGCTGCATCTCTCTAAGCCTTGCTTCTTCGAACAAGAAGTCTTTTCTCTCTCTTTCCGCCTCTCTTTCTCTCTCCTCCTGCTCTCTTCGCTCTTGCTTTCCTCTTCTCTCTTGTTCTCTTCGCTCTTGTTTTCAAGAATCTTGTTCATTCTTGAATTTTCTTCTGCTTCTCGATCCCAGGCTAGTTCGTCGTCATTGCTAGCGTCAACAACGACTGGCAACCATCCCTTAGCGGGTTGACCCTTGTTGTTACGCTGCATCGGTGACACTCTCAAGATGCGAGTTTTCTCTCCCGTCGCCAAGTCGTTGACGATAGCGGGCAGCTCTACAGTCTTTTTCTTCTCCACTTGCTCCGGCGACTCCTTCTGAAGGGTATACTCGTCGAGTTCCTTCTGAGCTTGCAAACTTGCCCACGCCTCGTCTTGACTGCGCGTCTTATTTCGACCTCTGCTGACATCTCCACATCTACAACGTTTACAATCTCGTTGACTCTTCTTTCTTCTCTTCTCTCTTCATCTCTTCTCTCTTCCCTTGATTCTTTGGTTGTGTCGTCGAGCGCTCCATCGATTCCGACAACTCCAGCGACTGCCGCAATCGCTGGCCTACGTAGCGGACCCAGGTATCGCGGAATTCCGCCCTGCTGGATCGACTGCAACAGCTTTGCTATCGGGTTAGGTAGCCCCGGAGTAAACCAGGTATTCTTGTCAGGATCAGACGGGAAATAATCGTTATGGCCTTCTTCTCCTATACTACTTGTAGCTGCGGGTCTGGCTCGCTCCTCGCCCTTAGCTGCAAACTCTTAGTCGGCTCTGCCAACGACTCTTCAGTCTTCTCGGTCTCAACATTTATAACTCCTTCTGCCTCCCCGCCTCTGATCCCGTCGACTGACTGATCCTGGGCTGCTTGCTCGAGTGCCAGGGTTTGCTCCGCGCTATGCCATTTCAATGGCACATTCAGCATACGTAGCTCTTCCGGCACTGGTGGCCCACGGCTGCCACAGTCGCAGCAGCGGTCGCATCCAGTTGGCGGCATTCGGACGTCTCTCGGCTCCTGGTACTCCGGGAAAGGAACGTGACGGCCTACGAATCGTTCTCACTTTCGCTGCCAAGCTCTCGGCATCTTCTCCAATCCACCTGCCACTGGTAAAAAGATTCAGAGACGAGCCAGTAACTACGACTTCCTAGGGGGAATGTGACGTTTTAACTCCGTTACGTCCACCTTCGCGATCCGTCTACTCGGTCCGCTCCCGTTTCCCAAGACGTAAACCGTCGGCGAAAGAACTTCGATTATCTCGTACGGTCCTTCATACTTCGGTGCAAGCTTCGCGGAGAACTTCTTTGCCGCGTCTGACAGAACATGCACCCTTCGCACGACTATATCTCCTACTTGAAACCTAACATCTCGCCTCCCTTTGTTATACTGCTTCTCCTGCTTATCACACGCCTGATCTATAAATTTCGCAACTAAATCTCGCAGCGCATCGAACCTCTTCATCCTCTCGACCAAACCGATGGGTCGATTTTCGCGACAGGCGGTTTGCCCTCGACTTCGCGGCGCAAACTAGCTACCTGTCTCGGATGACAGCCGAAATTTAAGAACGCGAGCGATACTTTCGTTGACGCCTGCACCGCTATATTCATCGCATGCCTAAATTCGTGCACGTGTACGTCCCAATTTCGGTGATCTTGCTTAACGAAACTCGTAATCATCGTTTTTAACGTCCTATTACTCCGCTCTACGGGATTCGCCTGCGGATGGTACGGCAGCGTCGTTATATGCTTAACTCCGCACTCCTCCAGCGTATCCTTTAAGTGTTTACTGTCGAATTCCTTTCCGTTATCAGTTAAGAAATAATCTGGCGTCTCCCACCTAAATAAAATTAACTCCTCTAACGCCCACGCGACCGATTTGCCGTCAGCCTTACGCCACGGCTTAACCTCGATCCATCTCGTGAATAAATCCTGAAAAACGATTAGGTATAACATATGAAATTACGCAACTAGTGCGAGGGGAACACGACTCATGCACGTGTGGTAGTTCGCGCCCGAGCGAAGCGAGGGCGCTGAACTACCACGAGTGCGTAAGTCGTGTTTCCCTCGCACGAGTTGCGTATACTATTTTTCATAACAAGTGTCGCGGAGCTCGACATTATACTAAATTAATATATTATACAAATTAAATTTATTTCATAATGCGAAATAGGCCACGCTCCTGTGAAAGCTTATTCATACAAAAAGTTCGTTAAATCACACATTGTCGCTATATACGAGTGTAATTATACTAAACTAAAATATTTTTGCAAATTTAAAAATGAATTATTTTCAATTTGCAAAAATATGATCAAAAGTTTTTACGGTAGTCTTCAACATTGAATAACGGTTCCATAGTGTCGGAGGAGAAAGTGTCATTGCCAATTCTTTGAAATAATCTAAAAATATTTCTTCAACGAACATTGTGGTTTTTTTTGTTGAACGCCAAGACTTAAAGTTGTTGTATGTTGCAACATATAGACGTTTTGATTTGTCCGGCAATAAATCTAAAGTTACTTCTTTAGCTGCTGCAGCGATTTCGGGTGGAATTTCATTTCCATAATCGGATATATCGTCTGTATCACAAGAAATGTTATCACTCATGTTTACTTTTAGGTTAGATACCAATAGGTTATAAACAAGACGTCTTGCGCTAATGATACACAATTTCGCAATCATACATATGTAAAACAAATGACAGCGACAGGATAGGTTTCCCCACGCAGTCTTCAAATGTTTCTGCGCATGCTGTGAGAGAGCGTGCCTAAGTTGATGATTTTAGCGCCAAAACAAATGACTCTAAAGTCGAGCTCCGTGCACGCTGTTATGAAAAAAGAATCCAACAAATATGAAAGTGAAAATGGACTATAAAATTTATGAAAAAATTTTGAGTAAGGTAATTAAAGATGCTAAGTATAAATACGAAAATAATGCTATTAGAAAATGTAGAGGTAATTCAAAATAGCTTTGGTTAATAAATGATAAGTTAGGAAAAAAAAAGAAAAAAAAGGAGTATCACTTGATGATACGATAGTTAATGATCAGAAAATTGAGGATAAGACTACTCTTACGAACACTATGAATGAATATTACTGTTATGTAGGAATAAATTTAAGCAATCAAATTTAAACAATAGACTTACAATTAGAGAAATTGAAGCTTCCAGTTAGAAAAAACTACTCAATTTTTATTAATCCAACTAATATGTATGAAATTCAAAATATAATTATTGCAATGAAAAAGAAGGCTGGTGGGGTATATTAGTGCAATAACTATCAAAACGTTATCTAAATCTAAACATATATTAAAACCATTAGAGTATATATTTAATCTAAGCATACAGCAATCAACCTGGCCAAATGCACTGAAACAAGCGGATAATGTACCTATATATAAATCGGGAGACATTAGTTGTATTAGTAGACCAATATCGCTAACTTCTAACATTGCCAAAATATTTGAAAAAATCATATACAATAGACTTTATAATTTTATCATGAAACACAAAATAATATCTGATAAACAATTTGGCTTTATAAGAAAGAGAGGAACAAAAGATGCTCTTAACTGTCTAACAAATATTATATATATAGAAACCTAGATAAAAGTAAACTGATTATAACAGCGTTCTTGGACCTGGCTAGAGCCCTCGATACTGTAGATCACAGTATACTGCTGGACAGATTAGAAAGATACGGTGTAAGAGGAGAAGCATTGAAATTACTGATCAGCTATATTTCTGATAGGAAACAATGTGTAAAAATAAGTAACTTCAAGAGTGAGTACAAAGAAATTACGATATGGGTTCCACAAGGAACCATACTTGGTCCTTTATTTTTTATATTATATGTTAATGACCTATTGATAGATATGCGAAATGAAACTATACTATCTTACGCAGTTGACACAGTTATCATTTCATGTGATAACTCGTAGACAGCTGCACAAGAAAGATTAAATGAATATCTTCGTAAGGTGGCAATATGGCTAAACCTAAATAAATTATCGCTCAATGTAAACAAAACTGTATATATTGCATATGGCAATTACTGTGATAGTGTGCCTAGCACCTAAAACATCATAATTGGTGATAATGTAATAAATAGAGTAGACAGTTATAGATATTTAGGATTAATAATAGACTATAACATGAAGTGGGATAAGCACATAAATTATGTTATAAAATCAACAAGATATTTTTGACAAGATAAAATTGATAACACAGTAAGTAAAAAAAGCAGCTATTACGTGGCTGTGAGTGTATGTAACACTCTACCGGATGATCTCAAAGACCTATCAATAAGTAAAGTCTCTATTAAAAGAAACTTAAAGATGTTTATGGGAAAGAATTATTTTGGATGTTATATTATTTAATATTGTTAACTTTTTTATGGAAAGGTATAATGGCATGATAGCGTTGATTGCGATTCTTGGCTCTATATTGTAGTTTTAGTATAGTGTAGTTTTAGTAAGTTTTTTAGTATTAATGTTTATATATGCTATCCCTATGTACAGGCAACTGTGTTTGCCTCTATAGGATGCCTTTCAAAGGCATATGCATATGGTATTTAATAATAGTACTTTTGATCCTATAATGGGGAAGATGTTATTGGGAGAAAGGAAAAAGTAAAGAGAGATGAGGGAATTAAAGGACGAGGTAGAAGGCTGGAAGATTAAGGTGAGATTCGATAGAGAAAGAAGAGAGGCGTTGGAAAAGAAAATGCAGAAGGTAAGAGAGGATGTAGAATTGGTGAAGGGGAAGATTAAAAGTATGCAAAGAGAGATGGATAAAGTGAGAAAAGGGATGATAGGAAAAAAGAACAAAGTCGAGGCAGTCAAGAAGAGGCAGGAGATGAGAAAGGCGAGAAGAATAGGAGAAAGAAGAAAAGGGAAAATTTTGAGAAAGAGAAGGACGGACGCTTCAGAAAAAAGAAAAGATGAGAGCAGGTGCAAAGTATGGGAGAGAGGATTGATAGTGCACTTAAATAATTGGACCGAGCAGGACTCAGTGAAGAACTGGCTAGAGGATATAATGGAGGGAGTATAATGGGAGTTAGAGGACACCAGGACAGAAGACACCAAGAAGGTTATATTTAAAAGAATATGAGATATAGAAATGATTTGAGAAAAGATGGCTGTAATTAAAGAAGGAGGTAAGATTA
Organism: Nasonia oneida; assembly: GCA_037356405.1. Classification (NCBI taxonomy): domain Eukaryota; kingdom Metazoa; phylum Arthropoda; class Insecta; order Hymenoptera; family Pteromalidae; genus Nasonia; species Nasonia oneida. Next base: position 265,786 of record JAZHPH010000118.1, on the reverse strand, counting down.
GGTTAGGACAATGGCTGTCCTTCGAAAAGGGAAGGGCCAAAGCTCTCATAATGAGAGAGAAGGAATGAAGAAAAGAAGAATGAGAAGGGAGATGACTTACAGGAAAGAATGGGTGGCGGAGATTGAGAAAAATTTGTATAAGTGGGATGAGGAAAAGGGGAGAATCGTTAAGAAAGGAAAAGGAATTGATCGGGGAGAAAAGAATAGGTATAGGAAATGGAGGTAGGGAGAGTCAGAAGAGAAAGAGGAGAAAAGAAGAAAAAGAATAAGAATACAGAAAAAATGTACACACACAGGAACAAAGCAGCAGAGCACTAACACACACACGCACGCATACGAACAGTCACACACACGCGCGCGAACACACAAAGCGCGGGAGAGCGCACACACTCACACACATAAAAACACATACACATGACCTAGAAACACTAAATCACAGACATGCACACATCATAATTTAATGTAAAAGAGAAAAGGTATAGAAGTAGTTAATTATTGTAAACACTGGTACTTAGAAGTGAAACAATAAAGTTATTATTATTATTACTAGCAGATTTTTAGACTATTTAATGACAAATTAATGACACTCGAATAAACCTTTTGTGTTCTCCTCGAGGAAGCTTTGTAATGGTAAAATTTTAAGTTTTGTCAAAGCTTCTAGAAAATACGTTTTGGTGTGTTAGAAGTTTAAATCAAGTGTTTTTATAAAATATCGGTCTGGGTGCGTTCGTGTGTGTGTGTATACCGTGATATATCCGAAACTTTACAGGCGGTGTTATTTAAATTGTGCATAAAGATTTGTTTTTTTTTATTCTGAATTCGGGAAAAGTAACCTTACTTGGTTTTAATTGAGGTGTTTATACACGTACTTTTTCCTGTTTGGTACTCGGGATTGACCGCACTGTTCGGCATAAAACGCAAAAGAGGTAATTTTTCCGAAATAAGGTATATCTCCTAAATGAAATATCAAAACCCCACAAAAAAAATTTATGATAAGTTAAGGGTTAAACTGTATTGTTTTTCAGTAACAATTGGAAAGCTGAAAAAAATGAGTTTACTATATCCAACGTTTACAAGATTTTTACTTGTATTGTAGACTTGTATTCATTAACAACTTTTGGAACATATAGAATTTTTGAATGTCTCGGCTCAGTTCTTTGCGCAGCTTTTAAAACCCTATAATTTTTAAGATATCGATGATTCCATTTTTTTTTAATTTTTTTGATTCCATATATCTCCAAAACTAAACATTCAAACTCTTTCAAAAAAAAATTAGTGGTTTATCATAGCAAAAATTAATTACTGTTAAAATTTTAAATGATTTTGTTGATTAGTATCTAAGTTATGAGCCATCCTTTGAGTCCAATCTCTAATGAAAGCCGATTTTGCTTTCTCCCAGAGGAAGCTTTGTAATAGTAAAATTTTGAGTTTCGTCAGAACTTCTAGAAAGTACGTTTTGGTGTGTAAGAAGTTCAAATCAAGTGTTTTTCGAAAATGTTGGTATGCATGCGCGTGCGTGCGTATGTGTGTGTGTGTGTATTTTCTCTCTCGTTTAAAGAGGTATTAGGGAAAATCTTAGAAAGACCATAGCATGACCTTGTTACTAGGGTCGTTGAGACAGCCCTTTATCGACCCTCGGTAGAGGTGCCTAGCTCAATCTTCTATGCCCTTGAACCCTGTGATACCACCGTCAAGCAATGCTTCCCCGGGGGGGGGGGGGGGGGGGGGG
>JAZHPH010000118.1:217665-231948 GCA_037356405.1 Nasonia oneida | reverse complement strand
TGATGCATTTTTCAACGTACTTCTTTTTCGACCACTGTTAATGCTATGTCGACCGCCTTTTTTGGCCTTCCTTTTATGTTAGAATTCCTATTATTCTTCCTTTTTCGTCCCATATTGTACTCCTCTGATTAATTGGAGTAAAATTCACAAAAAGCTCTAATTTCGAATTATATTATTATTATACGGGTTTCTATATTTTGATAACTGAACTTATTGTAAAGAATATCTATAATACACAAACAAACAAAAATTATTATTTTAAAAGTACTGTAATTTAAAGTAACTTTAAGATAACTATTCTTGTAAAACTAACAAATAAAATGTAAAATTTTAACAAATAAATTTATGACAATATCACATAATACTTAAGTTTCTTATAATATGTTAATAGTAGCATTCATTATATTGCAAATACAACAGTTATTTAAAAAATTATAATTATTGCGATAAATAAAATAGTTGAAATAATATTATAGAGAAATGTTACTCTTTTAAACATTTTAAATACACTAATTTTTGGATGCTTTTATGAAAAAAATTATGGCTTTAAATGAGTTTTAAATATTACTTTACACTTACCTTTATTTTATGTCATGATTACATGTGAAATGTACAATTAATTAAAAAAGTTAACACCACTTATGAAAATCGCGATGTAAGTAAATGTACGTATGAAATATCTTATTATCTCTTTGCTATGCACACATCAACTGTCAAAGTTATACTAATACTCATGACACGCTAAAATTACATTATGAACAACATTCTTTCAAAATAATAGGTAAAATTTCAAGAACTGTAGTTCTGACGAAGAAGAAAACAAGTCAGGAATCGGTAAAGTACACAGTTCTAAACAAAGCAAAACAACGCAGTTTCTCGCGTTTATAATTTTGATGTATTAAAACTGGCACTATACATACTCTACACATTCAAACTATACACTGCGTTTTAACCCTACACAAAAAAAATCGTACACAGTAAAACTATACACTAAAAGTTTCTACACCTCGCTTTCGACAATATTTAGCCGAATGTAAAACTGTACACTTAAACATTCTACACCGAAATATTCTGCACATCGATCATTTGTCTAAATAAAAAATTGGGGCAGTCAAACTGTACACTGAATAGGTCTACACAGATTTTTTTAAGAAATCTGATGATTTTTAAAATTCTACACGTGGCAAATCGTACACTGTCAAATCCAACACGTGTATTTAATGGGATATCATATAAAATATATACCCTACACACTAAAATTGTACACGGTAATACTCTACACATGTATTTTAATAACATTTTTATTAAATATCGTATAGACTATAAACTCTACACAGTAAAACTATACACGGTAAAACCCTGCACATGTATTTAATAAAACGTAAACCCTACACAGTAAGTAAATGTACGTATGAAATATCTTATTATCTCTTTGCTATGCACACATCAACTGTCAAAGTTATACTAATACTCATGACCCGCTAAAATTACATTATGAACAACATTCTTTCAAAATAATAGGTAAAATTTCAAGAACTGTAGTTCTGACGAAGAAGAAAACAAGTCAGGAATCGGTGAAGTACACAGTTCTAAACAAAGCAAAACAACGCAGTTTCTCGTGTTTATTATTTTGATGTATTAAAACTTTGTAAATTACAATATACCTATTACATGTCGATTAAATTTTTTTTTTTAATAAATCTTATTGCCGATTTATATAAATTTCAAAATTTAAATAACACCTCATTTATGCAGATAAATGTGATTGAAAATTGCAGGGGTGGTTATAAAGTTTTGGACAAACTCATGTCTATGTATTGTTTCGCCTCACAGGAACCTAATTATAGATTAATTATTATGTTATAGATTTTATTATTTATTTATTTAAAAAAATACATTTTTATATTCTTATATTATTAATAACACATACATAGCATACATATTAATTCGTTTGCATATACCAAATTTATCAAAACATGACAATATTTGATCAAACTTGAAAATACAACCGAATGACTAACATAATTATTCAAGGGGATATCTGCGGCAAAAAATATGAGCCAAAACAATAATTAAATTTAAGAAAAGCAAGGTGTCATACGTAGTTGTAAGCTAGTTTAAAGTTTTGTAACCTCCCTGCAATTTTAAATCACGTTTATCTGCATTCATAACGTGTTATTTAGAGTTAGAGACGATCGAACGTTCAAGAGGACCTAAAATAAAGTTAGATTAGTGATTAGTGGGATAAAACACATAAAAATAAGTTTTTTATCTAATTTTTTGCTTACTTTTGCGAGTCTTATCCGAGTAAAACTTCTTTTTGGAGTATTTTTTGAGGTTATGAAAGAATCGGGTCTACATAGGCCAAAAACAATGGTGGATTCGTGTTCAGCGGGCAAAAATACATAAGGATAAGCTTTTTTCTCATTATTTTTCTGCTCCAGCAAGTATCAAATAAAGAGTTGTTTCCTTTTTTGCGCTAAAACGCGCGCGCTCATGCGTAAATTTGGGTCGTATGACGTATTTATTATACAGTTTATGTAATCAAACATATATTTACCATCAGCATTGTAAAAAACATAAAATGACAGAGTTTTATAACTGTATAGAATGAGAACAAATCCTACGGAGTCATAAAAGACAAAATTTTGGCGATTCTACACGTTTTTCCCGATTTTCTGGATGAAAAAAAAATCCTACAAAATTAAGGGGCAGATTTGAATTCAGCGGGAAAAAATACATAAAAATATCGTTTACAAACATTAAATACAAAAAAAATTCCATTGATCTACAGTGACTTTTGTGATTTTTTTGCGAAAACCGTCAACTCTAACGAGTTATCCTGGACCATACAGTAAACATCAACATTTCTGGTAATTTTTCTGTGATTTCTGATAGTTCGAACATTATCTTCCAAAAATTTCATGTTGATCGACCGACTGGATTCGGACTTATTTGATTTCGAAATAGGAAAAGTCGAAATATCCCATAGTGCGTTGAAGCCGCAATTCCAGGTCCATGCGATGAGCTCCGAAGGTATCTATGGAGGTGGCGTTGGCTGCGCTGAGTTTGAGAGGGGCGCGCTGGAGAGGTTTCTTGATACATGACCGAGGCAGCAGAGAGACAGCAGAGCCCGTGTCCACGAGGAAGCTGAGTCCTGATTTCCTATCTGTGACGTGCAGGCGTTGCTGTTGAGGGGCGCCAACCTCGTCAGCCTGCAGGGGCGGTTGCGCTGTTAGTTTCCCTGGACTGGATAGACGCAGGGTGGCTTACATTGTGAAGCTTCGCTATCGAATTGCCGGTGATACCAGCACCATGCTGGGTTGTTTGCTTGAGTTGCTGCCGGTGACTGAGCTCGCGCTAGTTTCACGCGTGGGGCCGAGCGCGTTCTCGCACGGCCACGCTGCTGCTGTTGTAGTTGCATCTGCTGTTACTGAAGCTGTTGACCAGTTGTGAGTGAAGCTGCGATGAACTGCAGCGTGACTGCCTGCTGCTGTAGCATCGCGGTGATCTGGGCGAGGCCGAACCGTAACGAGGCAGCATCTTGCGTTGAGATGGGCGATGCAGTGCCCGAGGAGATGCCGCTCGATGTTGTTATGTGTGCAGGTGAGCTCGGGCGTGAGACTGCGCTAACCGTGATGCCTGGCGAGACGAGTTCGTCTGCCAAGGTTGCGAGCTCGTCAAGTGATGCTGCTCTGAGCACCCTGCACAAACGGTTGGCTGGCGATGGCAGCAGGTCGAGCCACTTGACTCGCAATGCCTTGTCTGTGATGGCCGTGCCAGCGAGGCGCCGCATGTATCGAAGTAGCTGCGATGGCTTGCGGTCATCGAGCTGGACTCCGTTTAGTAGCTGGTGCAGCTGATGGTCGGCTGAGACGGCGAGACGCTGCAGGACGGCTGTCTTCAATGATTCGTAGCGGCGTTCTGCGGGCGGGGCGAGGATAACGTCAGTTACTTCCTGAGCCACTTCTGGTGGTAGATGGGAGACCAGCAGGTTGTATCTCTGCGTGTCGCTGCGGATCCGATACGAGTCAAATGCCGACTCGGCCTGCGCAAACCAGAGACGGGGATTAAAATTCCAGTAGTTTGGGAGTTTGCTTCGCGCGACCGTCTCGACGTCGAACGCGTGATCATCATTTATGTTTCGCGAGTCCTGCGGCACCGCCTGTCCAGCAGGTGTCGCCCGCAGTCCGTCGTTAACTGCCCCGAGCGGGTTTGGCTGGGCTCGATTTAGTTCCGCTGTCGTTGGACGTGTCTTGTTTCGAATAGTTCAGCGCGTGGCGTGCGGCTGCTCGTGTAGCGGAGCTGGAGTCGCTGCGCAGATACTCGGCTGTGCGCTCGGAGCGCCGCAGTGTGACGCGTTGTGCGAGCCACCTGTTGGCGCACGGCGGACGGGAGCGAAGCCAGCGGATCGCGCGCGAAAGTTCGCTTGCTCGACGCTAAGATGGCCGCTCAAAATGGCGGCGAAACGACGCAGCATGCGGCTCTAGCAGCCTCGATTGCGGCGCGCGTCGGGAGGCGGCGAACACGCACGAAAGAGAGGATATATGAGAAGAATGTGCCCGGTGGCACCGCGACGACGACCGTGCTACGCACCAGGTCTCGCAGATGAGCGCAGAGCGAAAATGAAGCGACTCGCTGCTTGCGTCTCGTGGCTCGCGCACGACTATGCGAAAGATGTAAGCGACTCGCGGGTCGCGCGCGGCTTGATAGAGATTTTCGGGAGTACCTGGTGCTTGCTGGGCTTACTGCGCTGTAGCGACGATGGCGTGTGCTGCGCTCCGCCTGATGGTAACGGCGTTGGCGTAGACCTTGGTCGTGCAGTGGTGGTTGCACTGCGTAGCTGTTGGCGCGGTCCCGGCGACTGGCTGTAGATGGGCTGCGGCATGGGACGAACGGCTCGGACAGTACCAAGACGCCGGAGAGTGAGAGAGATACGGAACCTTGTAGCTCCGATGGGCTACGGGGTGGCTCCGAAGGCGGGTATCTGCTTTTGTCCCTTTTTTTTCTTCGGAACGGTGATTCTCGAGATCGGGCTGTATAGGGGCTCTGCGGCTCTCGAGGCTGTTGCTGGTGTTGCTGCTCGTTTCTGGTGATTGCTGCTTGTTGCTGAGCGTTGTTGGTGCTAGCCAGTCACCGTGAGATGCTCTGCTTCGAGCTGTGTAGCTGTGATCACCGCTCGCCTGTTGCTTCTCGCAGAACTCGGCGCCGGGCTGTAAAGAGGCTCCGACGTGCGAGTGTGCTCCGTAGAGACGTTTTTTCTTTAGGTTGCTGTTTCTTGAATTGATGCTCGAGGCCGGGCTGTAGAAGGGCTTCCGACGCTCGAGGTTGCTGCTGGTCATTGCTGGACGAGGGACGCCGTTGATGGGAAGATGGCGGAGTCCAGCGATGTGATGTAGTTGCGAAATGTCGGGGTCACCACTGTTAGAACGGAAGATAAGTATTCGCGCTCTAAACGTTGTAGAAAGGATTTCAGAAGGATATAATAAGGGAGCAGAGGTCGATCTTGTAAAATATAAATTCTTGATTATTTATTGACTACTGAATAACAGGACAGGCTTAGATTCTTTCTCTCTACAATATTTAGCGTCTGGCTTCTTCGAGTGCCGAGCGAACTCTGTCTGATAACGAAGCTCGAGTCTCTCTCGCTTCGCTACCCATCGTGGCGGTTGGCCGGTTGCGCCTTGGAGCCGCCGGTGATCGAGTGGGGAGACTGCTCTACTCGAATTCGGCCCTCGGCACCAGGAGCTGCTTCCTCCGATGACCTCGGTGGTGGGTGGCTTGAGCCCCCACATGTTTACCTCTGTCTCACGAACGTACTGAATAAGTAAGTGCTGTGATAGATCACAGTGATTTAGAATTAGCTGAACAATCTTTATTGTCTTTGCTTCTGTAACTTCTCTACTACAGTTCTGTAGACTAGGCATGTGTAGCTACCAGCTGCATGGCCAAGTTTCCCTTCTGCGCCTCTTTTCTGACAGAGAACGTAGTTATAGTGACTGTTACAATCTTTTACTTTATGTTCTCTGCTCCTATATTTGTAACAACAGTTACTTTGATCTTGTGTTGCTGTGCACTTTTTGGCGATATGCCCAAAACCTAGACATTTATAACATCTTAGTGGCTGTATCCCTCGTTGTACCTCTTGGATTCTGTAGACTACCCATCCTATCTTGATTTTCTGCTTTGCTATCACCTGTGTAGCCATTGCCGCAGGCATTTCAATGATCGCGGTCTACGTATCACCGTATGTCCGTCGCACCGATTTTACTGTCGTTTCCGATATTGTTTCACTACTTTGAAATTCCCTTTGAAGTAATTCTACTATATCGACCTTGGTTGTTAATATATCAAGTTCCTTTATTTCAAAGACCGCTTGCTCTTGCAGAGTTTTTACTTACAGCACCGGCTTGTTGGACCATTTCCACCGCTTATCGAAGTTCCGCTGCCTTAAGGTCCGCGGTGCACTGAAGTTGGAGCAGATCTCCAGCTGCTGTCCTGCGTAGTGTTCCAGTATCTCCAGTTTGGGGTCCGCCTTCATCTGCCTCAGGATGTCAGCGTAGGACTTGCCCGCAGTAGCTTTTACGATCAGTTCTCGATCTTTGTATTCTCTGGGTTTTTTGATTCCCAGATGTTCTTTGAGGACTTTCTGGTTCGACTACGCTCAATTTCCTGCCCCGCAGACTTGGGGTAGTCTGTGTCTCATTTCTCTCTATTCCTGGTCACTGTTGCAAACCGTCATCTGCCGAGTAGAGAGCCCCTAAAGCTGGCTCTTATGCTCGGAGCAAGATCTTTGATCTGCTTGTGTACATTATTCCGGTCTTTGACAAAATTGACGAGTTCATCAATTTTGACTTCCTGCCGATCCAGTTGTGCGCTTCTGCGTTCCAAGCAGGTACTTCTTTTTTCCTTGCAGTTGAACTCTTCGAGTACTATATCACTTGTAGCTATGTTTTCATCAGAGGCCAGGTTAAAAACCTCTGTATTCGGCTTGTGAATTTGCTCCCCCCCCCCCCCCCCACACACACAAAAATCCAATTGAGTGTTTTTGATCGATTCATTTTTTATTTTGCAAAAATTCAAATTATAGCTATGATTTAGGTTTGTTTCATTGATTGTTATCAGATTGATGGGATACAGTTTAAATTATGTTTTAGATTTAGTATTTTATTATGCTATACTATAATATTAATAATTTATTAATTTATTATATCTTACAAGGAAGGGTCCCCAGGTGTACCTCACCGACTTTGATCATTTTGTGATATGTTGTAGTACTCGAGAAAATATTAGACACGTGTTTTTTCTTACGTGCTAACTCGTCGATTTAAGGGGTGAAAATCACCCTTGAAGTTTACCCCCAAAAACAGGTTTTTTCTAATATCTCAAAAACTATTTGAAGTTTTTAAATAAAACCAACGCCAAATTCCTTATTATAAAAAGACGCTACTGTAGGCACAACTTTTACCCCTAAGGGTGTCAACCCCTGTTTTTTTAGAGGTAAATATGCAATTTTTCGCTATTTTTTCAATATAAAATTGATCAAATCGGCTAGATTTGGTTGAAAATTGCACTACCATCAAGAAAATAAGAAATTAAAGATGACGTGTTTCGAGATTTACGAAGAAAAATTTTTTTCTTGATTGTTTTACCCCTGAGGTTATTTTTTTATTTTATCCTTAAATGAAAAATTAGATCCATGAATTATTTTTAAATTTTTTAAATTTATTTGCAGATTTACACATTTATTGTATATTTTTTAATTTTTAATAAAACAACATTGAATATCGATGAAAATCATTTCATTTTACAATGAATTATTGCAGGTTTGAAATAAATTAAAATTTTGAACTCTTGTGTAATAAATTTTATTTCGAATACATTCTACAAACTTATAATATTACAATTATTTAGATCATGCAATTTATATCTAATACATCGGTAATTGAAAATTACATAATTTTCTTAATTGTTATCAAGGATCATAAGTAGAACAATAATGATAATCATCAAAAAAGTGTTTCAAACATAAAGATTTTTTACACCATGAGCATCGAACAATTGCGACATTAGAGCACCCTGCAATTTCACAAAGTATATTAGATTGTAATCTAAAAGCAAAATTTACTGGATTTTCAAAATTTTCAGGATGAACATCCGTGTAACCACTTTTATACCATGAATATTTAAACAGATTTATATATCTCGGAGAAGATAGTTGATTGTGCACTAAAGATTGAAGTTTAATGATATTGTTTCTTAAATGAAGATTCAATTCTTCATTCATCAATATCACGCTGTCCGAAAAGTGTCTTACATAATTTTTCCAAACCCTAAATCCAAAAACATCTAGCGGTTGTATTTCGCCTGTAGTTTCTTTTGGAATTATTTCTTTATTAGTAGGTTTTACTTTTTCTACGGCTGAAGGACAGTGCCCAGTCCATGAGTCTACCAAAAGTACACTTGATAAACCAACAGTCGGAAAATATACTTCTTTGAGCCATGTTTTAAAATGATCTAAAATCAGACACATTTCAAATTTTAGTAATTTTTAATAGAATACAAATTAAAACAAAAAAATGATCACTAATAATAACACAGGATGCCTTCTGAATCCAAAATAGTATCATAATTATTCGAATACGCCTAATATGAAATAATACCTGAAGTTAATTTTCCTGATTTAGAAGCCATTGCATAAATGTTAGCTGGTCTGAACAACTCTTGTGATACAACTGGCCCAATTCACCAGTTTTTTCTTTAAAAACGATAAAAAGAGGGGAAAGAAGACTACCATCACCAGATATTGTTGGCTGTATTGTATAACTATGAGTCGTAGAAGCTACAGATTGCACCAAGCATTCTACGTGACTTTCCCCTTCGATTGCTAATGTACGGCCAGAATGGAGTTCTAATTAAAATCCACTTTGATCTGAATTATAAACATAAATATAAACATAAACACGGATAAATTTTCTATTCCTTTTTCTTTAATAAGATTTTTCACTTGAATAACAAATTCATCAGCTTTTTTTGTAAATAATTTGCTCCTTCTATTGTTTTTTTGGTAATAAATTTATTAATTTTTCTTCCAACAATTCTATGGGCTCACTTAAAATTTTTTACCTAATGTTTTGATGCTTTGAAACGAAAATCTTCATGACCAATATCCTAGTAAATCTATATCATGGATAATATGTCCAGCATCAACAGCAGCTTTGAAATTTTCTAACACAAATGAACAAATTCTAGCTATTTTTTCTCTATAAGTTCCACCTTTATTTAACGTTTTTGCCCAACGTTTTAATTGTGTTATTGATGTTACCTTTCAAAATCTATTTTGTACGGTTTTTAAATTTAAATTTTTATTAACACCACTTCTCCAAAACTCTACTGCTCTTGCTTTATAATCATGATCTAATTCTTCAACATCTGATGTGCACTGCTGAAAACTTTCATCTGTAATACTATCTTTTTCATCATATTCTACAACCTGCATTTGAATATCTTTATAAGGTTCTGCAAAATCAAGAGTTTCATCCTCAAAAACTTCAAATTCATTAAATTCATGCATAGAGTTTAATAAAATTTGTTCAATATGCTCTTTGAAATCTCTTCCTCGCTGTGTTATTGGAGTTTCTTTCAGATTAAGTGCTTGAAATGTTATTAAAAGCAAGTTTAACACGTTCATGGGATTTACAAACATTTTATTCCACTCTAAAAATTTAATACTGTAAAATGAAAAACTGTTCTTGTTATTTTATACTGTTATATTTAACACGTTGAAGTACACTTTTAAACTCAAAGAAACATAAAGTAGAACTGACCAAAGTAATTAAAAATGCCGATTTCAATGCTTTCACAAGTTGCAGAATTACAAATAAAAATAAATTTATCACGAAGACTCACGGATAAATTTATCACAGATAACTATTATCAACAGGTCAATAGCATTATCATCAGCATATGATATATAGCAAGTACTATTAATAAATATTATTGAATACGTAGATATACTTACTTAATTTAAAATGTATTTCAATAACATATCATTATATGTGTTTTAAAATTTCAATGTGATATATGATATATATATATATATATATATATATATGTATATATATTTGGAAAATTTTAAAATACTAATGATTCCTATAATTTTTGTATAAGATTTCCTACAAAGTTTACGTATGAATGCACTTTTAATGAAGAGTGTATTTTTTATATTTTTGGTATGATACAAATTTTAAGAATCCTGAAATATGTCATTGTTTGAAATTATCTAATCTTTTTAAAACTGTCAGAATAATTTATAAATTAATAGTTTAAAATTATAGAATTTTAAAATGAATCATCAAAGAAACTCTACAAATAAATGGAAAAAAAATCAGGAAGTAAATGTTTTAATTTTATATCGCTTGCCAAACATTTTAAAATTGAAAAATTATTCATGGATCTAATTTTTCATTTAAGGATAAAATAAAAAAATAACCTCAGGGGTAAAACAATCAAGAAAAAAATTTTTCTTCGTAAATCTCCAAACACGTCATCTTTAATTTCTTATTTTCTTGATGGTAGTGCAATTTTCAACCAAATCTAGCCGACTTGATCAATTTTATATTGAAAAAATAGCGAAAAATTGCATATTTACCCCTAAAAAAAACAGGGGTTGACACCCTTCGGGGTGAAAGTTGTGCCTACACTAGCGTCTTTTTATAATAAAGAATTTGGCGTTGGTTTTATTTAAAAACTCCAAATAGTTTTTGAGATATTAGAAAAAACCTGTTTTTGGGGGTAAACTTCAAGGGTGATTTTCACCCCTTAAATCGACGAGTTAGCACGTAAGAAAAAACACGTGTCTAATATTTTCTCGAGTACTACAACATATCACAAAATGATCAAAGTCGGTGAGGTACACCTAGGGACCCTTCTTTGTTAGTAATTTGAATAATAGTAACGAACAAATTATTGAAATGTTATAGTAATATAATGATATATAATGATAATGATATTTTATATAAATATAATTATAATGATATTTTATCAATATCAGATAAGTTATTATTAAAACTAATTAATAGTTTTGTAAAATAATAGATTAATAAATCTATTAATTTAAATTAATCCCGTTCATTGTGATCAAATTAATGGCATTAATTTTAAATTATTTAACGAATTGAATGTTTTTGATCGATTCATTCAGTTTATATTGCAAACATTTAAATTATCTAAATTATAGGCTATTGGTCGGCCACCGGGGTTTTCACCCGATCGGAACCGGCGACGGGTTTTGTCATGTCGTATTGTAAACTGACTGTCCATATTTGCTATATTTTTCGGGGTTCCTTCCCCTAACCTGATCCACGGAGCAAAATTCTAAAATTAAAAAAAAATTTAATTTTAAAAATTTACAAAAATTTCATAAATTTTATAAATTTGCAAAAATTTCATAAATTTTGAAAATTTGCAAAAATTTAAAGATATTTTTAATTTTTGGAATTTTTAAGATTTTTAAACATTTTAAAGAATAACGAGAAATCTTTAAAATTTGTCCAGAAAATTAAAGATTGGCTATAACTTCAGCGAGGCAATATGTTTTCAAATATAACTTTAGCGAGTCAAAAATGTCTGCTCACTTCTTTTATGCTTCTCTAATATCACTTGCTTAACTGCCAATCCATGAAAATAATACTAGCTTGTCAAAAATTGTATATTTTCCTCTTCACCTATTACGGCCATTATATTAGTTTTGGACAGTTGTGTGATAACTGTTCACCCAGCTGAATTGAAAATATGCAAGCTTGTTCCTCAAAATTCCATAAATCTATGCGTGTTCGCAGAAGTTTATATTTGTGTTTGGTTGCATGCGTGTATGTGTATAATATAAGATACGGCGAATGCCGGCAGAGATATTTTTTATAAACTGTTCTTAAAATATGCATAATTTAATCTTATATCTGTGCTGTGTAAGTAGGTAACAAAATTTATAAACCTGTGCAATTTTAGGTTGTAGCAATCGAAACAGCTATTCCTGATCTTGCTGTGAATCAAATAAGGACTGTGCAAAATGCAGTTGATAAATTAGCCAACTGTGTTGCATATTTAGATCGCAGACTAGAAGAATTAGCACCTGCAGATTGGAAATCGCAATTAGATTGCGAAAATTGATGTTCCTTTGTTTGGTCATCTATATTGGATCGTCAAATGCTAAAACTTAACTCAAAAATGTATAAAAGATAAATTATAACTCATAATGGAGGATATAAATGGTAATAATAAAATAGAAAACAAATCTCGTGATAAATTTTATTTTTTGTTTTGTGTACTGAACAACATACAATTAATCCAGAAGAATAAGTTCAATGCTTTTTTCTAGATCTTTGCTGGTGTTTATATCTAGATTATTTGTACTTGCCTGAAAAAAATAAAATTTTTAATAAAATTATTTTGATTATAGTATTTATCAATTTTTGCCAACATATATTCTAATACAAAAAATTATGTGCCTTACGCATCGTGCAAACTCAAAGAAAAGGAACTATTTGAAGGCATACATTTTCGAAAGCTGTCGATTAAGAGATAGTATGCAAACATTAAAGCTGGATTTTGAATGAAAATACGAAATCTTTTTATTTTAACTAACTCCGAAATCATTCGAAATCTTTATTGCAACATAACAAATTAGTATAGTAACTGCGTACCCGGAAAATTGATGTAAAACAGTTTAACTAGTCACAATTTGTCAAATTACAATTTATCTAAGTTTGAGTTTATCTAATATATATTACACCTTTTTTTTTTAAATTTTAGTTAAATTGTATTTAGATGTATTGTTTTATATAAATTGTTTTTAAGGCGACTCATTACTCTGATAGACTAGCTGGCCTACGAGTTTTGTATTAAGGTAGTTTTTTTTTATATACACTCTTAATCATTAGCTTCCAGATCGTGGAAACAAAGATGCCTGAGCCTAAGTAATAAGGTGGTTATGGTTATTTTTCAAAGTATGCGAGTCTGTCACTAAAGCAACTTGGTACTAGAACTAGCTGTAACGCAGGTCAAGGATGGTAATGGGGTATGTATAAGTCCAATAAATAAAAGATTGTTTTAATATATCTATATATCTGCTTGTATGAGGCGATTTTTGATAAACAATTTAATAAAAGTTTTGGATAGTTCATTGTTCATAAGTTTGCAGACCCCTCTGTTTTCTTATTATAGAATACGAACACTGTAACCTAACCATCAAAACAGCAGGTTATTCATTAGATAGGTCGCTCGCGCAATTTTCAAGAAAACGATTTTTACATTTTAGCTCTTTAGTTGAAATTTGCTTGATGGAATCGTTTAAAATTTTAACAACAGATAGCTTTTTTTATAGCGAATCACCAAATAAAATTTTGAAGCATTTGACTGCATTGTTCACTTCTTGCGTCCGTAATCGAGGCACAAAAAAACCTCTTTTTTTCAGTTTTCGATTTATTACTGAAAAAATAAGTAGTCAAATCACTTGAAATTTTAATGGGGTATAGTTTGACACGTGACCCATTGATTTAAAAAAAAAAATCGCCTTTTTCATTTTATCTGTCGAACAAAGCGGCCAATCCCGAGCACCAAACGAGGAAAAGTATGTAATTTTATTGTATTTCAAATGCATTATAGCTGAATTGTTTGTAACAATGGAATGATTGAAAAAAACGGGAAATAGTGTTTTATAAAAATCAAAAAATGGCCATAAAAAAAATATAGTTAAGAAATTAAAAAATAACTGTTTTTCCCGAATTCAGAATCCAAAAATATATATGCATGTCAAATTTTATTGACATTGACAAAGTAGTTCCAGAAATATTACGGTATACATACACATCCACACACATCCACATACACATACACACACATCCATACGGACATTTTCCAAAAACACTTGATTTGAACTTCTAACACACTAAAACGTATTTTCTAGAAGTTTTGAAGAAACTCAAAATTTTACTATTACAAAGCTTCCTCTAGGAGGAAGCAAAAATATAAAAATTATACTGTCGAAAAATGTTCATGTTTTACCGACCTCTCCGCTTCAAAGAGCGAGAACAGACTAAGGAATAAAAGCACTGTCCTGGCTATTTATTTACAATGCTGCGCATGCGTGGTATGCATATACAGACATCAGGGCAATATGGACATTTAATTCTCTTAACGATCACGTATATCATCCTTCGAATGAAAAAATTAATTTAAAAAATATGTTCCTATATTATATAGTTATTTTAGCTATACTCCCCCCCC
>JAZHPH010000118.1:156041-217545 GCA_037356405.1 Nasonia oneida | reverse complement strand
TCACCAACCCTTCTAGCTACGCCCCCCCCCCCCCCCCACCCCCCCCCCCCCACCCCACAGAAATAACACGAATTTGGTATGATTAACTTACTCAAAATGTACTGTTAGTTCATTTTCATTAAAATCTTCTGTAAAACTATTTTTTTATTTATTCCATATATCATCACCTTTAATATTTTCTAAAAGTAAAACAATGCAAAAACTGTCTTAACTGAATTGGTAACATAACAGTGCTTGCTTCTTCGAAAATATCCATAATTTGAGAATCATGTTCTAATAAACCCATCGCAATAGCAGTGTTTTTATATGTACTGTAATTTATGCCTTTCGTGATCTTTAGGTGAAACTACATTTAATCTACCAATTGTAATATTTTTCTTTACATTTTTTCTCTTTTGCCATATTTTTTTGTCTTATTAAATATATAATGTTCTGGAATATTTACGTACTTAAAAGATTTTGCAAAATTATCAGTTTTATTTAATTTAAACCAAGCTGTTGTTATTGGTGTTTGCCAACCGTTTATTGCGCTTTTAATTTTACTCATTTTAAATATCTCATAATTTTTGTGTTTTTCATGAACAGGCATATTTTAAACTTTATGACTTCTAATACAAATCAGAAATTTTTGAAATCGCCAAACTGCTTCCATTGGACTAACAATGTAAGATATCTACCATCAACATAAATTGTAATTTCATCAAGTTTTTCTTGATTACAATCATCATTTTGACATTTTTGAATTTTGACAAATGCTCTGTCACTGCCTTTGTGAATATACTTATAGATCTAGTTTATACTCTGAATAGATGCACAAAAATCAACATTTGTGTGGCATTTCTATTTCATTACCAAAAATTTATTATATGGTATAACCATTGAATTATCAACTAGAATTTCTTCCTTATTTTTAGTTTTATAAACATGATTTTCAAAACTATTGTCTGTTCTTCTATATTGAGGATAACTATCTTATTTTATTATTGTTACATTAGCAAAAGGTTTTGGAAATCGTTTATTGCATTCATGCTTGGGATTTTTAAGACAAGTACTTGTTCCATCGTGAGGTCCATGAAGCATGTGTTTAATAATTAATTTCTTAAGTTTTTCATTATTTGAAATTATTTCAGCGGATGTAAATTTATCAATTTGTTCTGAGGTTATTAATTTGTTGTCAGGATGTAATGTTATTAAAATGCGTGCATGTAGTTAACCGCTTTTTTGAAATTCAATTGTATAAATATAAGCTAATATTTTACCAAAATTTTTGGTTTTGTTATATCATTCATAATTGATTGTAATTTTATGTTGTGACAGTGCACACGCACACATCTAAAAGAGCGTGCACACAGCACATGCAAGCGCGTAAGCAGCGCTTACGCACACACAGACACTACACGACACGCGCCTACGAGACGCATGCCGAGGCGACAGGAGTCGTCCGCGAAGCATAAGCATAGGACAAGCAAGTAGGTGCGAGAGAGAGAGACCAGAGAAATTATAGCGCGACACGAGAGCCAGCGCTATACCCAAAACGGCGCCTAGTCGCCGAGAAACAAATACCAGCTTACCCCGAAGGGCGAAGAGAAGGAAGCCGACACACCAGGCAACGAAACCGAGCCTGTCACTCTTCCGATAGCTGCGATAGCAGCAAGAGGTACCCGGCGCTCTCGGCGAGGCGAGCAGCGGGCGGAGCTGGACTCCAGCTCCGTGATCCCGATCAGAGGGCGAGCATCAACCCGATCGGAGAGAGAAAGGCGTAGCCGCAGGCAGAATCTCCAGAATGTGCAAGGGCGAGAAGAGACAGCTCGACGGATTCCCGGAGCAGCGCGCGACCGACTCCGAGCGACACAGCAGAAGCCGACGGCGCACCGAATATCCTGTAAGTGTCGGCGAGCAGCGCACCTTTTACTCTCTCTCTCTCTCTCTCTGTCTGTCTGTCTCTCTCTCTCTCTCTCTCTCTCTCTCTCTCTCTCTCTCTCTGTCTGTCTCTCTCTCTCTCTCTCTCTGGCTCTCTCTCTCTCTCTCTCTCTCTCTCTTTCTCAAGGCGCATAGTGCAAACAGCGCGATAGACGCTGTAGCTAGATTAGATAGCAACTTCCATCAAGTCGGTACAACCAAAAGCGCATAGTCTCGGCAAGCGCCTCGAGTATGCAAGACACACGCGAACATGTAATACCCGGACCGGGCGACGGCCGACAGATATTCTATTTGTTAATTTAGGAAAATAAAGGTATACCGGGCGTGATTAGCCCGAGGGGATAAACACAAATAAACAGAGTGAAAATCTTTATTCTGCATGCAAACCCCGCTTCCAATTTACATTTCAGCTGTCCAAGCAGAAAGGATCCCGCCACTCTCCGCGGTCCGCTAAAGCGGAGACGCTGAGTTAGCCGAGGCCGATCCTTGTCGTCAAATTGACGACTTTTGCGCCACGCTAGCTTCCTGCGCGCCAGCCCGAAGCTTCGCAGGGCTCATTCGTGTAATTTGCGCGCGAGCAGGAGGCAAGCATGTCACAGTGTGAAATAGTCCAACAGTGATATTCGGTATATCATTTGGAGTTGTTCTATTTGGAAATTTTCTCAAAATTTCATAGTTACTACGACGGTTTGCTTACGTTCAAACTTATACGTAAATTCATAATTTGTCCATCGATCTCTGACCTTTTCTCTGTTAGACACTTATCTTAAAATCTGCGTAATCACAGACCTATACATGAGCAATGAATTCTGTCCCGCAACGTATCACTGTCATCGAGCAGTTATAATATTGTTCGTTATCTTTTATATAGATAAAATGAATAAGGTGATTTTTTGTAAATTCATATCTCTGAAACTAAACATCATAACCTTACAAAAATCATATCGATGAGTCACGTGTCAAACTATATTTTATTAAAATTTTAAGTGATGCACTTGAGATTTTGAAAAAAAGTAGTATATTTTATGTGTTTTGGCTGAGTTCATTGCACAGCTTTAAAACCCCTATGGTTCTTAATATATTAAGACCATAAAAAAAGCTATCTGCTGCTAAAATTTTAAACGATTTTATCAAGCGGTTCTCAAGTAAAGAGCTACAATGTAAAAATCGTTTTCTCGAAAATTACGTGAGCGACCTATCTAATATATAGCCTGTTGTTTTGATGGTTAGGTTGGTTAGAAACATATGTAAGTATGCGTAAATTTCTGTGAAAAAAAATTTGACGGCAGCATTCGTATTCTATAATAAAAAAATAGAGGGGTCTGCAAACTTTTGGACAATGAACTATCCAAAACTTTTATTAAATTGTTTATCAAAAACCGCCTCATACATTAGGAGGCAGATATACTGTATATAAAACAATATTTCATTTATTGGACCTATAAATTTAGTTGGAGGAAGCTACGTGCCAATAAATAAGCAGCGGTTTTTTCTTTTTTTTTTAAATTATTAGAAATATTGGTGACTGCATCTAATAAACCTTGATAGCATTCTATACCTTATTGTTTTTGGCTATTTCTTGAATAGTTTGAGTAATTACTTTCTATCATTGCATAACTGTATATGAAAAATTGTTACACCATTGTCCTGCATACAACAAAGGACAACAAATTTGTTCATTTAGTCTGTAGGCAAGTCTATATGAATAATATTGCAAAAGTATAAGATTTTCTTTAACACGTGCATGATGTTCTTTAAAGTAATTAATACTCCATCCCAAATCACCCAGCGGAAACATTATTGGAAAAACCATTGGATCGAGGAATTTTGTGGATGATTTTCTGGTAATTCTTTAGGGTATATACAAAGATCGTTATTTTCTGGCAAACCTAAATCAAAAACAATAATTGCACTACACTCAGCGATCACTGGTTTGTTATACACATGTTTCTCTTTTTTGTCTTTTCGTAAAAAAATCATTTTGTCATTCGGGAGATTTTGAATATTTGAAATTTGGTGCAAATGTTTATAATTTTTTGCAATGGGATTATTTTTTAAAACATTCGTCAAAGTTTCGATACGTAATCAAAACAATTTTTTATTTTTATCAGAATATAATCTTTGTTCAACAGCTTCCTGATCATTATGTTGACTATGTTTTGGAGTATTGCTATTATTTAATTTCAAAGTACTTGGAGTTACATGACTATCAAGAATGGGATTACAATAATTAGAAAAAAAAAAGCATATTCGTGATCAAATATATTTACCAAAAAGTCACACAGAAACTAAAATGGGGGTTTGGCGAGCGCAGCAAGCTGGGGAGCGAAGCCCTACTAGTGTGTGTATATAAATATTTAAATAACTTATACAATGTATATATACAAAGTTTACAACATCTTAAATGTTCTGATTTAAAAAAATGTATTACTCATACAAAAAATATAGCATCAGCAAAACCGCCGCAATTTTTTGACACATGTAATTGTGTCTAGTCAATATGCCTGGTATTTCACACCATTAAAAATTTTCTTTTCTCAAAACATTAATTTTGAATTTATTCTACTGTTTTATTAAATTTAAAAATACAGATTAAAAAACCGCTGCCAATTCATTGTCACGTAGTTTCTTCCAACTAAATTCATAGGTCCAATAAATAAAATATTGTTTTAATATATCTATATATCCCCTGCTAAAAATAGTCTATAGGGATCAATCGGAATCGATTAAATTAACAACGAATTCTATGCTAATTCTGAATACCATTTTTTGTATAAGGACTCGATTAAAATTGATTAGAATCAACCGGAGTCAATAGATTTTAATATGGAAAACAAGAATTGGAGTCGATAGTTGATACCAAACATTGGTTTCTATTAACTTTACTAGTCCTTTTTTTGTATAAAATTTTATCAATTCCTATAGATTCCTATTAATTCTATCTATTTTAATCGAGTTTTCATGCTATAAATGGGATTCAGATATAGTTTAGAATTCAATTTGCGACGGTACGTTGTCCGTCGCAAGGCCGCCTTTTTTGAGAGAGTAATAATTGCGTTTTGCAATTATTAATGCGCGTATGATTTTGTTTGTTTGTGAGAGTCGGAGAAGAAGAGAGCATCGTGGAGAGAAGAGGAGTTTTGGAGAAACAGAGCGCCGAAATCGTGCCCGTGAGTGTGAGAGAGAGAAAGAGAGCATGGAGACGTGCGCGGCAACAGCGGGGCCAATCGGGCGAGCGTGGAGCGAGGAACTCGGGGAGAGAGGGAAGTAGGCTGCAAAATAGTCTGTTTTCAGACTCGCAGCAGACTGATCGGGCTCGCCGGTTCCGTCGCGATCGGGGAAAAGCGCGGGAATTGGTCGGGAGATAGAGCGAGCAAACGGTCTCCGGCAAGGTCAGTAAGGGATGCGCGCAGGGCGGGGTGGTGTCGCCCACCATTTAGTGCCTGGTGGCAATTGGGCTACTGGAGGCGCTGAATGGGTGGGGCTGCTATGCTCAAGCCTACGCGGACGATTTCCTGATACTGATAAAAGGAAGTGAAATTGGCGCAGCCATGGAAGCCATGCAGCTTGCATTAAGGAAAGTGGAGAGATGGTGCTGCTCGACGGAACTTTCGGTTAACCCGGATAAAGTCGAAATGGTGATCTTCTCCCGCAAGTACAAGTTAGATGCCTACAGAGCGCCCAAACTCTCTGGAGTCGCCCTACAGGTAAAAGACTCAGCTAAGTACCTCGCCATTGTTCTGGATAAAAAGTTAACCTGGGAGAAGCATCTCACGGCCCAGTGCGATAAATTCCTGGTGGCTCTCTGGACATGTCGCAGGGCATTTGGCAGTACATGGGGACTAAGACCCCGGATTATACTGTGGCTATACAGGGTCGTCCTGGTACCGCGTCTGGCCTACGCCGCGTTGGTCTGGTCGCCAAGGGCGGAGCTGGCGGGTGCTAGGGCAGCGCTAGAGAAACTCAGGGGACAGGTGCTAAGGGGGGCGACAGGGGCCTATAGGACCACGCCTACCAAAGCACTTGGAATGCTTGTGAAGGTGGAACCACTCCTTCTTACTATCATTAGGATGGCTGCTAAGGCAGCGCACAGACTTAATGCGTACGGACAATGGACACAAGGCACGAGGCACACACGGCTCCCGGGTGGGGTGGGTCTCTTGCCGGAATTTTCCATCAAAACTGATATGATGATCCCGCGCTACTTCTTTGGAAGAAGATACGGGGTCGTGATACCGACAAGAGAAGAATGGAAGGCCCGCAGGGACAGTCTACCAGGAACTGGGGACGTCTGGTACACAGATGGCTCTAGGGCAGAGACTGGCACTGGTTCGGGGTACTACTGACAAAGGGGTGGAAGGGGAACCTTCTTTTCCCTGGGGCGATATGCTACGGTCTTCCGGACCGAGATATACGCTATACTGACCTGCGCTCAGAGGAACATGGAACTCGGCGCAAGGGATAAAATTATCACCATTTGTTCAGACAGTCAGGCGGCACTTAGAGCATTTATGGCTCATAGGACGACCTCCAGACTGGTCTGGAAATGCAAAGTGGTTGTAAATCAGCTGACCGCTCACATCAACAAGGTCAGGCTGCTCTGGGTCCCAGGGCACACCGGGATCAGGGGTAACGAAATAGCATATAGACTTGCAGCTTTGGGAGCTAAACACCCTCCAATCGGGCCGGAGCCCTACACAGGTGCCGCAAGGTGCCTGCTAATGGGCGAAATCCGTGGCTGGGTTGAGAGGAAGCATACTAAGGAATGGCAAGGAACTCAAGGATGCAGACAAGCCAAAGCGGTAATGGGACAAGGCACCAATGTCGGCTGAACCAAGTGCATCGCAGGAGGCAGCAGAAATAACTCCTGACTCCTGACAGGTAAGGTATCACGGTCTGAAGATGGGGAAGGAGGCTACGGGTATATGCAGGTGGTGCGAGGGGGCGGAAGAAACGTCTATCCATGTACTGACTGTTTGCTCAAAATTTGCGCAGCTCAGACATCAGTGCTTGGGGGGAGCTTTTCCCCACGTATGAAGAGATTAGGGCACTCGACGCGGGAGCCATATTGACCTTCTGGAGAAGGGCAGGCTTACCTGCGTAGGGGATGCCATGACGAAGGGTGGTACAATGGGTTTACAGCCTAAGTGCCAGGGATCTTGGTGGTCCCCCCTTCACGACTGAGTCTCGAGCCGTCGAAGCGAGAGGACGTGTTCGCGAGTGAAAAACGTTGTGGGTTGACGAGGAGGAGATCGCGTCGCGTAGCATCTCCGGGCGCGTATCGAGAGGATCGCTCGCGGGATTCTCGCCGAGTAGTGAGTGTGTAGATAAAGAGGAAGAGCCGAGTGTGCGTGAGAGATAGATTTAGATTTAGATTTTATTTATTTATTTATTTTGCTGTACAATGTGTTGTACAAAATTTTATACAAAATAAATACGTAGTAAAGTAATATAAATATTATATTTATATTATTAATTAATAATATAGTAAATATAAATTATGATGTTGAGTAAGGTGAGACTGAGATGACTGTGGAGATAATAAGCTATGTGTTTTCAAGGGTGAAAAAGTAGTGTCTGGCTTGTTTCTTGAAGTGTCTAAGGGATCTATTGTCGCGGAGCTGTGAAGGTAGTGTATTTCATAGGTATGAGGCGCTTATGTGGAATGAGTTCCTCAGCGTCTCTGTAGCGAAGGTTGGGATGTCCAGAGGTGTCACACCCCTGACAGGACGAAGTGCCACGTGGAAGTCAAAATAGGTAATG
The DNA here is from genome assembly GCA_037356405.1 of Nasonia oneida. Classification (NCBI taxonomy): domain Eukaryota; kingdom Metazoa; phylum Arthropoda; class Insecta; order Hymenoptera; family Pteromalidae; genus Nasonia; species Nasonia oneida. The sequence continues at coordinate 209,862 of JAZHPH010000118.1, read as the reverse complement.
ATGTATGATGGTACCGCTGTGTTAAAAAGTTTTCTTAGAAAGCAAGCCATGAAGTACTTCCTACGCCCGGCGGTGGTAAGCTACTGCAACTAGCGTCTGTAAGGGGTGATGTGCTCGTTCCTTCTTACACCATAAATGTAACGGATTCCCGTGTTCACTAATCTCTGCAGTTTAGTGTCCAGTTATTGCGTTAGGTCACAGTATACTAGCGAGCAATACTTTATTATTGGAAAAAGAAGCGCTTGCACGAGATGTTTGCGCAGATTATGAGTGGTGCTCTTTCTGAAGAAGTATAGTCTATACATTAGAGAGTGAGCACGCTTACACAATTGTATGACATGCTCTTTCCAGGTTAATTTAGAATCAAGGACCACCCCTAGACTGCGCACAGATGATTCGTAGCTGACCCGGGCTCCCCCCGCACAGATGATTCGTAGCTGACCCCGGCACCTGGGAAAACAGAGGAGGGAGATCGGACGATAGTCAGTTAGAGCTGTTGGTGAGCTGACTTTGTTCAGCGCACGCATTAGTGACATTTTCCAAGAGAGAGAGAGAGAGAGAGAGAGAAAGACGCGAGTGTGTGCGTCGTGGGAAATTGGTTTATCAGGAGACGTGTGTGTGAGAGAGAGAAGAAATTGCGCGAGAGAAGTCGTAGGAGAGGTCGCGAGTAGAATCGGGAGAAATGCAGCGGAGAATGGGAAGAAACGCGAGAGTCGCTCAGAACCGATTCTGAGAAGTCGGGGCCGTTTTGTGTTGCTAGCGCGCGAGAAGTAAAGGAGAGCGGGCTAGCGAACGGCGCGTGGTGTCGTGGCCGAGACGAGAGCGGCAGCATAGCGCGCTGCCTTACCGACTTCGTCGGGACAATTCGAGTCCAGTGAGCGAGAGAGATAGAGCGAGCGTGGAGAGTCGGGAGAGGCGCATTGTCGCGTGGAAAGCGGGATTTTGTAAGTTGGAGAGAGAGTGAATAAAGGGAGAGTTTAAGCGAATTCCAGTGTAATTTTTCCAATCACCCTGAATATCCCGATTTAGGGCGATCTGACGGAACCTCTTCCGAGATCGCAAGGAGATTCGGAAACGTTTATAAAAATAATAGTGTCGCGGATTCGGGGCCGCGGAGCTAGAAAAAAAATAGTTTCGCGGGTTTTGCCACGTCACAAATTGATAATTTAATTGATCTCTATTGCCTATTTTTAACAGGGTCTGTTTGCTAATGTATGAGGCGGTTTTTGATACATAATTTAATATAAGTTTTGGATGGTTCACTGTCCAAAAGTTTGCAGACCCCTCTTTTTTTATTATAGAATACGAACGCTGTCGTTAATTTCTTTTCACAGAAATTCACGCATGTTTACATGTGTTCCTAACCAACCTAACCATCAACAGGCTATTTATTAGATAGGTCGCTCGCGCAATTTTTGAGAAACCGATTTTTACATTTTAGCTCTTTAGTTGAAAATCGCTCGACGAAATCGTTTAAAATTTCAGTAGCAGATAGCTTTTTTTATGGTGAATCACCAAATAAAATTTTGAAGCATTTGACCACATTGTTTTAGAGATATAAGAAATTTGACTTATTTGACTCGCGCTTGACCTTCGCACCGCATGTGGATTACGTGGTCTCTAGGTGTCGTGGGCTGATCGGATTTGTGAAGCGAACTACTCGAGACTTTTCCAACATATCTGCTATTATTTATCTTTACAATACTCTGGTTATGCCTACTTTCATTTATTGTTGTCAAATTTGGTCACCCCATACTCAAATTGCCATCAACCATTTAGATTCCATTCAGCATAAATTTATTCGTTACCTGGCTTATAAGTCCGGCCGGCCCATGGCGCCTATTGACCACGATTATTCACTCATTGTGCCTTCGTTGGGTATTCCTTCGATACACTCAGTGCATCGGTATCATGATGGTCTGCTTACGTTTAAAATTCTGCGTAAATTTATTTGCGACAATTATCCTATAATCTGCGTAGCCATAGACCTATACACGAGCATCTGGCGCATTCGAACTTTGGGTTCTTTTCGACCTTACCTAGATTAAAGCGTGCTTGGAATTCTCTCCCTCAACGTATCACTGTCATTGAGCAGTTGTCTGAATTCAAAGTGAACCTCAAATCATTTGTGTCAGCATTTGGTTAGGAAACTTGGTTCATAATATTTTTGTTGTTTTATATATTTTTTGTTATTTTTACAATTGTTCACCTAAATTTTATATTTTTGTAATGGCACTTATGCCCGTTAATTTATATAAATAAAATTTACATAAATTAGCAACTGACATCTTCTGCAAATTCATGACAAAATTGAAGGTTGCCTGAAAGGTTTTTTTTAATTAACTCTGCTGATCAAGAAATAAATAATGTTCTTTCTCCTCTTTCCCTGGCAATACTAATATGGTCCGCAAAGATGATATCTCTTAAATTATTAATATTGTCACTAAAAGTGATCTCGATCACCTGTCTTGACAGCCAAATAAAGTATAAAATATCTATCCCAGTATTCGTCCTTCTGAGGTACTATCGCGTAAAGGATTACGTACAGCCCATGTTAATGCGAGTTTGATTCAAAAACATTTGCTGCAAATTGAAGCTTTTCTTATATCAAACCATTTTGATACTCTCACCATTTCTGAATCCTGGCACACGCCTGCGCACGACTCATCACTATATCTTATAAATGGCTATAAACCACAGTCTATCTAATTTTGCCCTACTTACTCGTATCAAAGTTCATCAAACAATGCTGGCTTGCCTTCCTAAAACCAATGGCCGTAGCTGTAATAGCCTATCTCTCCATTACTTTAAGGACTGACTCCCTTCAATTGTTCCATCATAGCACACTAATCTCAAAATGACAACTTTATTGTCGATTTTGAGGTTGTTGAGCTATAAAATATCGTATGAGACTGTTGTGGGAGGTGTTTTTCTACCTTGCTCGAAACCTCGAACAAGGTAGAGTACCGTCTCCCACAACAGTGTCATAATATACTATCTTTTACTGATCTGCTTAACACTTCGGTCAGCACGTGCGTATATCCAGACATATGGAGAGAGTCCTTAATTATAGCATTTGTAGAATTTCAAAACCGTAAAGACACGTTCGGATTTGATGGCCCACACATTTTTAAGTGCATTAGGAATAATTTAATGAAAAGTGACTTCAAAATTAATGATCAGACTGTTTCTTGGACTGCCATTAGTGATTTAAGAAAAACCGAGCGTTCAAAATGTTGCAAAGCAGTGCCTAAATTAACGGATCGGCATATTAACCCTAACAACTTTGAAAAAATGAAAGTCAGTTAAGTGACACAAGTTTTTAGTAATTCTGTTCGCGCGGGTCTTATGGCAGGTGCTACTTCTGAAGATTTAAAAAATCCAATGACCATTGCGACCGCTAATTTTTGTAAACGATTAAACGACATTTTTTATTGTCTTAATGCACAAAGCTCTAACGATTCTAATTCTTTAAAGCGCGGTTTATTTCAACAAAACCATCAAGTTGAAAAATGTTTGCGGGATGCGGTGCCTTGGCTTGAGCAATAGAAAATGATCGGTGGTAGGAATCCGGATTGTTTTAACAGTTTAATTTTAACAATTAATGGTGTATTAGAGTTATGGGCTCAATTAAAAGCAGAGAATGCATCGTATTTGTTAACTTCTCGTTTAAATCAAGATAAAATTGAAAACTTTTTTAGTTATATGAGATCCTGGTCGGGATTTACCAATAACCCAACTGTCATGCAATTTCGTAGAAATTTTCATTACGCTTTAATGATAACTTTACTAGTACCACCTGTCGGAACAAATTGCGAACCAGATGAGGCGCGATTACTGATTTCCGATTTCAATAAATGGGATGGCGATATGGATGAGGATGCCATTAAAGAAATAAACGATCTAAAGAACTCCGCGATGAACAAAAGAATCGATGAGTGGTTTTTTAATAGAGATGTTGAATTATAATTAATTAATGACGAAATGCAAAGTACGTGTAACGATGTCGAGGAAGAGCAAGGCTCAAATCTAGAAAAATGCAGTAAAAAATACGTTGCCGGTTATCTTGCGTTTAAATGTTTAAATAAATTCAGCTGCGATAAATGTCTTCAATATTTAATTAATAATTATATGTAGACTATATATTTGATAACGCCAAGTTTATCAGACATATGTCTTCGTAAATAATCGGTCGATGACGGTACGTGCGTAATAAGTCGCATGGTTAATTTATAAGATATACTAACAACATACTTATTTTATTTAAATTCCAGTTCATTTTACGCCTACTTTGATTGAATAGGTGCGGATTATATCCAACTAGGCGTGGAATTCCGTGGTTTATGTGGGGCTATAGACAAAGGGCTTCATGGTTTTATTTGGAATAATTGTATAAAACTAATTTTTTTTAATTATGTATAATTTCCACGTTTTATTAAATTATTTATTAGCAAATTTTAATCACACGTACTAGTTATTTGAATCTTGTTATACAATCAATTGTAAATAAACAAGACAAAATAACCAACGCACTAAGAACAGTACCTCAAAGGTACCGGAAATCTGTTAAAAATTTTAAAAAATAATTAGAATATGTAATGTAATAATTATTTTATTTTATTTTAATAATATAATAAAATATTAATAATAATAATAATATGTATGACTGCGTATAAATGTGAATAAAAAACCCCTGCCAATTCTTTGGCACGTAGCTTCCTTCAACATTATGAATTGTTTTTACTTCATATATAATTCTATAAAGTTTTTGTACTTTTTCGTTTGATATATAAAATTATTTCGAATCAATTATATATGCATAATCAATCATAGTTCTCTTTCTTTTTCTCGCATAACTATGATTGTTTAAATATTGCAGAAAATATAACAGAAGAAACTGCAATATCCACTGCAGGAGCGATACAGAAATCATGCAAAAATTAACAGAATTTATTGCTGGTATTACGTGCTTGCATTAAAATTTACGTACATAATATAGCCTTAATATAATGATCAGTATTGTATACTACATTTTTGTATAAAATATTCGATAAAGCTCGTTTGCATTTTGAAACTCATATACAAATCTGTACATAGAACCAGCAAGTTTATACAAAATATTATGCACATATTTATGCACAGAACAGTGCAGTAACTCGTGTACAAATCATGTACAGCAACATGCATATTCATATTGAGTTCATGATGCAATATCTCATGCAGAAAATCTTGCATTAAAGTTTACATTTTTTTATGCAGATGTTCATGCAGTAGCTCATACATAATGTCATGCAGTCAGGTATGCAGGATCACATGCAGATTATTTTCGTAAGGGATACTAACTAAATCCAAAATTTTGAATTGATTTTACTCTTACTTTTACTCCAGTTATCGCGTCACGTAGAAAAAACGACTCATAGTATACAGGGTGAAGTCTAATATTTTTTAAACTAACTGGTTTCATAAAGAACTCAAAGAAAGGGATTAAGGTGCTATATAATGCTAACTTAATTCGAAATTTGAACTTGATTATTGCCTTTTTACTCCAGTTATCGCGCCACGTAGAAAAACGATTTTTTTCAATTTTTGATGTTTTTCTTAGGATTCGCCCCATGAAATGACTTACAATTAAAGTAGAATATAGTCGTAACAACTTTTAATAATCATGTTTTTTTTTAAAAAGATTCAACATTTAGTATTCGAGTTAAAACAATTTTAAAAAATTGCGCTTAATGGTGTATAATAAAAGAACGACAAACGATAATATTAATTTTTTGCGGTAAAAAGATAGGTAATTTTATTTTTTTCAGGTAAATATTAAGCGATTTACTTTTATTAACATTTCCAATAACTTTATTAGAAAAAACTGAAATATCAAAACTAAAAAATCACTATAAAAAATAACGCGTACACAAAATGTAAAAATGGACTTTTTCCCACTATGTTCTAGTAAAAACAAAGAAAATGAGATTTGATGGGTTAAAATCCACTGAGTTGAAGCTGAGATACAGGCGTCTACATACGCGCACTCATACACACATACATCCGTACGGACATTTTCCAAAAACACCATTTTTCGACTAAAATGCATCAAAACACACTTCCCACGTGTTTTTACACAAACTCCAAAAATTACTATTACAAGCCTTAGGAAGGAAGAAAAAAAAAATTCACAGTGGTTTCGAACTCGGATCAAAAAGGTTTGTGCTCAAGTACGTTGCCCATTAGACCAACGATGTCGACAACTGAAATGAAGTCGATATGATATTTAAGCATTTGGGTTTTAGGATAAGATTTTTCATATTGTCTGCTTTATTGTGCATTTGTAATGTTTATTACTAGTTATGCACAGTTATTCTGCACTGGAAATAGTAATAAGCATAGTTAAAGTGCGAAGCATTGCCATTGATACATAGCCCAACAACTTTTACCGTCTCGGGCGGTATGTTATCAATCGCGCGTGCTCATATTACCGGCAGAATCTCGAGCTCCGGCAAAACGCCAGAATTACGCTCAAGCGCCGCGGTGGTCGGGGTGCGTACTCGTGCTCGAGGTGCCTCACTTTAGGATGGGGCTTTGCGCTTCTATTAAGATCTATCTTCTTTGGTAGTGTCACAACCCATAAAGGCATGAGCAAACAAAATTATTTTACATAATTCAGGTAATTCATTTTTTATCTTATTTATGAACCAAAGTCTAGCTTCTGTCTTGAAAATGGTATATTTGTATTCTTTATTTGTATGGTACATAAGTAAAATCAATAGATTAGTGTCATTCACGATTACGCAAGTGTGACATATTTTGTACTAATCACATCAAAAGTTTCATTTCCCTCCCACTGAATCTTATGTAACAACCAAACTCCATCGATAACATAATGAAACGTTTCAATATTACACTTATAGTCACAAGATTGTGAAGATATTGTTGCAGAGAGTTTTTCAATGGCGGTTACCAATGACGATTTATTTACTACTCGGAAAATTTGTGGACAAATAAAGCGGGCGGATATGATAATAATTTATAAGCCATTATTTCTTGTAAATTAAAAGTCCATTTTAAAGCTATTGTTACTAATCTTTGGAAAAGAAGAGCAGGATAAAGTGACACTGTTTCTCCATATATTTTAACAGATTTATGTAACAGCATGTTATTTCCTTAATTCTGTTTACGAAAAACATAGTCTAGGACAAACTTTCCAGTCATATCATCTAATACTCTTTTGTACCAAGTATTTTTAATTGTTCTATATTACCTTTTTTTGATGCTGTTATTCCTGTAACAATCTTTCTCAGAGTTGGGGTAGTATCAAAACGTTTAAGAGGTTAAAAAAAAATTAGTACTTTACCAATATCTGAGTGATCTCTTTTATAGGTGCATTCGTTGCTTCCTCATGTTGGTTACTAGTCGCATACTTTAAATCTTGGATAGCTTCGTTTACTAAAGCACGGACAGGCATTGAATGTGTCCCAATTAAACGTTGATTTTCATTCAATGACTAAATCTGGAGAAACTGCAGAACAAGAATTACTGTTTCTATTTATCACAGACAGTCCTTTTTCAGATTGTTTGTATAAGTCATTATTTTGTATTTTTAAACCTTGCATTTGTTATAAATAAATGCGGACTGATTTTGTATAATCATTGTGTCCTACTGCTGCAAAGTATTGTAGCGTTTTAGACAGAGTCTGCAAATGTAAGTCCTAATCACCTGTACGTTCTGATTCAATATTGCGTCTTCAAATATCTACTATGTCCATATGGTCGAACCATAAGGATGCTGTTCCACTACTATGCAGTTCAGTGCGAATCAGCTTAATACACTGATAAATAAAATGTATAACATCCGTTGATAATACGTAAGCCTTACAAATATTGTTAACTTCTAAAAGTCCACATAATTTTGTAATCCGTCTTAGATTATCTTAATATTAAGTATGTTCTTAAAATCTTCATTTTTTGAATCATAAATTGGTGTTAATAATATAATATGGAGTGCTGAATCGATTATTCTATGTCCGCGAAGCGTTCGTGAAATAGCTTTACCACTAAAAATGTGCTTTACGCAACGAGCAACATAAATTTGTTCTAAAGCTGATTCAAGATCTGTATTCTGCATTAAATATCCAACGCAACTAACAAAGTTCATTCTAGTGTGAAAGCCTCCTAAGATAACAACCATAGTTTCACTGTTTCTACTATATATTAACGATGTATTATAAGAAATCCCACTGGAGGCAATAATGTCGTATGCTAACGACACTGCAATAATATCAAGTTGTGATAATTGAAGTAAAACTCAACAAATTGTGAATAAATATTTAATAGTGATATCTAAGTGGTTAGCAGTGAACAAGTTATCATTAAATATAGATAAGACTGTATGCATAACTTTCGGTAGCTATAGGGATAGTGTACCAGCTCAAATTGATATTAGGATTCAGGGTAAAAACATAACTAGAGTTAAAGATGTTAAATAATTAGGAATAGTTTTTGACTACAATCTAAAGTGGGACGAACACATTCAATACATAGTTAAGAAAGCGAAATATTTAGTATATATTTTTTACAAAATTGTTTGTTGCACGCCGGAGATCGTGCTCAACGCGTACAGCGAAGCCCGTCTCGACGACATTCTTCGACTTATACCGATGCGAACTCACAGACGCCGAGGCCGAGGTTCGTGCCACCGAACACTCGGCTCGTCTATTAAAACTCAGTTCTCTCGCTCGCCGCGCGCGATTACTTGTAATTGTTACTTGCATCAATACATGAAATATTCTTATCACGCAAGCGTTCGAGTTGTTATCTATCGACCCCCGTCCCTGCCGTCTCCCGCTCACAAACTCGACAGAGTTAGACCAGAAAAAGCCGCGGCATCGTCGTCGCCGTTGGCAGTCGAGAAACCCTAGACGCGGAGAAAGAGCTGCGAGTTTCACTCGTCGTGCATTTTGTATTCGCCGGCAGCCTGGCTGCATTGTACGAAGTCGCCATTCTACTGACGGCTAACGTCCGTCGGCGACTGCAGCATCATCGATGAAGAGCCCTGGCGCATTAGATTATCATAGTAAGAATCGATCGGTGACACGCCGGCACCTTCGCGGCCGCCGTGCATAAGTCCAGTTGCCCCGTTACAATACATTGGTTTATATGTGAGCTGTGACCTCACGCTTAACAAGGCGAATTTCACCTCGTTCCTAAAGTCATGAATTTTGTACGGTGATAGTTTATTACATAATTGAATAAGAAAAAGTATTAGTTTTAATATTATCTAAGCAAAGCCAAAAAGCTGTTCGTTGGCTCGTACGTTGGCTCTGTCGAAGCAAGGCAGCGAGCTCAACCACTGCGCATGCATTGTGCGCACCGATCAGGCGACCAGCTGTTGAGTGTCAACATTGTCCACGCAGCTGACTGCGCCTTGTGTTTCGACGTTTTGAAGCAGTCTCCCGTTTCTTACTTATAAGACAGTGCAAAAAGTATTTAAAAGTAATGCACACATAATGGCACAGACGATGCGATGTGTGAGTATCAGTCATCGAGGAATGCTGCAATATAGGAGAACACGTAACTCCAGCAAAAAACTTGAATTCTTTCTTGGAGATTATCTCTTGTTTTTGTGACTATTTCTGCTGTTGCTCCTGCTAATTCTACTGCTGTGCTAATTATATATTTGGCCTGCTAGATGCTGTCTAGGTGACCATCACACAAGAATCACAAAAAGTATTGTTATGTTCTTGTGTTTATTATTTTTCTTATTTAAAATAAATATTTATTCTGCTCTGTGCAGTGAAATTAGTGACTATGTGTTTGTGTGATCACTTTCAAGAGTTGAATCAGTACTGTAATTCTGATGCCATCTAATGGTAGCTATGTGGCAGGCTGACTTCTTTAACAACATCATGTTGTGGTGGTGCTGATTGGCATTTCTGGGTACTTCAACATTATCTGGTCGTGCTGCTTGGTGTTTCTGGCTGATCGAACCGTATCCGGAGACAATCCTGAAGCTATATTTCAACGTTCTTGCTGTGCTGGAGACGTTTCTGGTTTTTTGAACCACCTGGGAATGACCATGGAGCTGCATGTTTGCTTTCTATCAGTCCTGGTTGGCGTTGTTGGCTGTTTGAACCACCTCGGGATGATCTTGGAGCTGGATTCAACTTTCTGGGAGTGTTAGTTGATGTTCTTGAATAATTAAGCCACTTTTATACGGTTCTGGAGATAGGTTTGTACAATCTGACATAATAATATGCAAAATACATAGACATAGGAGGGATCTCTTGAAAAAATTTTGGCGGGTTTAATATACTTGATATCTGTCTTGTTTTAAATTCTTATTCTAAGAGATCAGTGGTTTCCATATATCTATAATTATTTGTGAGAAAAGTCTAATATATTTTTCTATGTGTCTAGGTGTACGAGCAATGTTGCATTTGTTGGCATTGTAGTCTACTGTATACACCGGAGTATAACTAATGATATTGGTGTCGTTGGTATTTGAGCTGTCAAAATCTTGGAGTTGGAGGAAAGCTCCATAAAGACTTCGGCAGTACTGCTCTATTGATGGATGAGTGGTTTTATCAGGTGAGATCAGTGAGTTGAATAAATATTTTTTATTATGATTTTGAAATCGAGTACTACGAAATTGAGTACTAGGATCGAGGGCACCAGCAGAGATTAGAGGAGAGATTGCCGATGAGCATGGGCGAAAGCGTGCCATGCGATATGCAGTCGTAAGCTAGCGCCGCCCTGCGGTTTTCGCTCCGAACTATACGCATCTAGAAGCAGCGGAGAAGTTGGGGCGGCCGTACGCAACTAGCTTCCCCACCAGCAGCAGCGGCGAAGAGGGAAGTAGAGAGTACACAATCACATCGCGGCGCGGCGGAGCATAGAGAAGAAATAACATAAGCGGCGGTAACTGTTAAGGATTCGGGCTTATGCGGTGAATATGATTCATAAACAATGATATATTTATAAACAATCACCGATAAACTCTATTACAGACTAAACTCTAAGCCCTTAATGTCAGTGGCCATGACCGTCTTTATGAAATCAACCCTCATAATTGAAAACTTTAATTTTTTAGACGGATTATGGTTAAACCGACACAAATACGTTAAGCTTAAGCTTAAACAAAGCTAAATTAAACTAACAAGCCACCCCAGCCTCCCGATAAACATATGCTACTTTCAGTTTTCATACAGCAACGACGATCGTGGCGGCGCGGTCTACGTTGTTGCTTGGTATTTATGTGCACTAGAGCTCGAGTCCGAGGTTCGACAAGTTTTCTTCCTTTTTTTATTTGCTTATAAAATGTTTATAATGCGTAAAAACAATAAGAAATTGTAACGGGGTGAGACTTGACGATGAGAGGAGAAAATCACAAAAGGAGACGCCGGGACCGAGAATCGATCCAGCGCTCCCGAGATCTCTAGGCGCGCGTGCTACCGCTTGAGCCAACGCCGCCCTATTTCATCACTCTCTATCCTGCCTCGATTGCCGGCGTGTCGAGGGACGTTGTTCCTCGTTACAAAATATATCTTATTATTCTTTTAGTACGTAGGGGACGTGAAATGTGTAACTACAATTATTTATAGTTTTATAGGTAACGAAAAAATACAATTTTAAATAAATTTATATTATTTTATTAGTACGATAACGTTTTCACAATTACATTAAAACGAAAAAATTAAGCTTAAGCTTAAACCAAATTAAATTAAACTAAAAAGCCACCCCAGCATCCCGATTAACATATGCTACTTTCAGTTTTTCTCCGTCAACGATGATTGTGGCGGCGCGGTCTACGTTATTGCTTGGTATACTTATGCACTCGGGTTTGAGTCCGAGTCTCAGCAAATCTTTTTTTTCTACTTGCTGAATATACAGTATACAATAATAACGCAATATGCCATTCTGCTTCTGCAATTACATTTCAATTTAGGTAAGTATACGGTGGGCCTACAATAAATATAGGTATAATTTACTTCTGAATCGTTTATGAAAAAAAAAAGTATACAATGAAACTTCTTGAATTTTAGGAATACAAATTAATAATTTTTTTTAACATCAATGTAATTAATAAAACGTTATCGTACTAATAAGATAATTTAAATTTATTTAAAATTGTATTTTTTCTTTACGTAAAAAACTATAAATAATGGTAGTTATACATTGCAGGTCCCCTCTGTACCGTATACTTACCTAAATTGAAATATAATTGCAGAAGTAGAATGGCATATTGCGTTATTATTGTATACTATATATTTTATCAGCAAGTAGAAAAAAAAAATTGTTGAGACTTGGACTCTAACCCGAGTGCATAAGAATACCAAGCAACAACGTAGACCGCGCCGCCACGATCGTCGTTGGCATATGAAAACTGAAAGTAGCATATGTTTATCGAGAGGCTGTGGTGTCTTTATTAGTTTAATTTAGCTTTGTTTAAGCTTAAGCTTAACTTATTTGTGTCGGTTTAACCATAATCCCTCTAAAAAATTAAAGTTTTCAATCATGAGTTTTCAAAAGTTTTAGATTCTAATTTTTTTACACTTATGTTGTTGTTTAAACATTTTTTTTAGTGCAATAATATGCCCGAATAGTTATTTGGCGTTGGTTGAAACTACCGCGAGGTGTGAATGCGCAAATTCGATAGTCGCCGTTTGTCACTTTTCCTCCGCCGCGTCAGGCGCGGTGGACCTAAGAATATATAGCGCCTCTCCCTTCTCCTCCATTGCCGCTGGATGCGTATACTTCCCCTATGCTCCTTTTCTAGATGCGTATAGTTCGATCGCAGGCCGCAAGTGGCGTCATGATCGAATTCGTCACGCATTTTTAACACGGCATCGGCAATCTCTCCTCTAATCTCTGGCACCAGTCAAATGCCTGATCATCATTAGCACTGGATCTTCGTTATTGTTCGCTTTGAGGTACAATATGTTCTACATAATTTATTCGAGTTTATCTCATGAATGTAATTTATATACTTGTAGATGTTGTATTCATAAGATGCAAGTTATACCTATGCATTTAGTACATAAAAAATGGTTTAACAAATATTATTTACACTTAAAAATATTTTTAACTTATTTTTTGCTTTTTAGATGAAAAAATAAATGGCAAGATAAAGCAGCAAGGATTATTTTCAAGAAGATGTCGTTATTAACTATGCAAATTAAACAGTCTTTGAAGATTTCTTTTAAATTGTTTTAAAAAATAATTGCCACGGTAAAAAGTTATGTTTTTAAAACATCTACAACTTCTATACTTAACGTTTCCATGTTAAATGTATAGCCGCGAAGTTTTTTGATTATAAATAACTGATTTGTTGCTGTAAAAAACCAATTTTGTAATAATGTTAGTAAAATAGTTTTATATTTTGAGGATCTGCAACTTTTCCATTTAACTTCTTTTTATAAAATGCTTCAAATTTGGTCGTGTCTAAAAAGAGAATTAGCGATAAAACTAGTTATATTAAGGCCATAACAACTTTTAATCATTTACCAAACGAAATGAAAGTTCTGAATCTTGAAAAAACCTCCCAAAGTAAAACTATTAAAAATTGGATAAAAAAAATTTAAACAGTTTTTTTTAAGATGCTTTGTACAAAATAATAAAGAAATTGTTACTTTTTTTAAGTTTTAAATTTTATTAATTAAGTACTCTATGGTATAGTTTTTTTCTTTTTTTTCTGTTACAATGTCGCTACCCTAAGCGGGTCTTGGGCGTTGTCGTCCAGATCGGACGGGTAGGTACCTATCACCACTACACAGCGCGTCCATAGGTTGCGGATAGAGAAACAACCCGAATAAATTGAATAAGCAGCCGCGGACAGCCGATAGGAACAGGCGTGGGTGTGATGAGCCCACACTGTCGAACGCATTCATCTAGAAACACTACGCAAGCACCACAACAAAAAAACACTTCACATTATCTCTTATCTCTCAATCTATCTCTTTCATCACACATTACAAAAATGGGCAAAAATCCTGCTGCCGAGGAGGATGCGGGAGCGATGACAACTGCCCCGAAAGGGGATGTGTAGTGTCACGGACGAGCTCTAGGCTCTCGCGTGGCATCTCCGGTGACCGCTGCTGGCGATGCTTAGAGCGCATCGTCAGCAGGGAACGCCGCTGCCGAGAGTTCGCACGCTGCAGAGGTGCAGCGTATGCACCTTTGCACGCGCGATCGCCCGCCGTCGAGCGGTCGCATCGACGGTGGAGCGGGCAGATCACCGGCGTCTACGACCGAGTGCGGAGCTCTCATTCTATGCAGAATAAAGAGCATACCACCACTTAGTCTTCAAACGTCTTCAAAGTCTTCAAAGAAGTTTTCAAACGTTTTAAGATTTTGAAATCACAACGTTTTTTTTTGTTCTCTCGACGCATAAATTACGTCGTCGAGAAGAGTCAGCGAGAGAGTTGTCATCTTCGCAGTGATACTGTCGAGCGAATTCAGCAGCAGCAACTCAGCCGACAGAAATACAAGAGGGAAGTTCAGAGAGCCGCCTGTCCTGTCGTTTTCAACACTTGTGGTCGCCGAGGCTCAACTATTGTTAGAGCTTAAAAAAAAAATATATATATACCAAGTGCCGTCAAGATCTCGCTGCAGTATACGCCTTATCAACAAAAGGGGAGCAAGCAGCGGCACATAAGAAGAATCCGCAAAGCTGATCTCAGCCATCTAAGTCCATCTGGACCACCGAAGCCCGCCTGGACCAACGAACTAGACAGCAGCCTTCGTCGCAAACCAGCTGCCCTCCAACCGAGTAGCTTAGCAGCCACCACGCACAGACAGTCGGCGCGGACTAGCCGTCGGCACGTGCGATTCGTCTCGTTCAGCAGCAGCCAACATGCGCGTCGCAGCTATAAGCATCATTCTCGTCAGCATGTAAGTTTTTCTTGCCGATATTTCTTGAATTTTCGCGCAGCTTGGCTTTTCGGGAGTGCGATATAGTTTCAACTGTGGTCGATTGGCCAATTATTTTTTCTCTCCTCCCGCGTAAAAAGGAAAATATCCCTTTTTAAAATCAGTGCGCGTTTCGGGCAAAATGGCTCCAGCAGGCATAATTTACGCCGCTAAATCAGTGCTCAATCGCGGTGCGCGAAAGAAAGAAAGAGAGAGAGAGAGACGCGGAGAGCGACCCGGAGCACGTTAGGAAGCAGGAAAAGTATGCCAGCGAATGGTTTAGAGTCTACGGGAAAATGAGTCCTCGCTCCGGAAAATCGTTCAGAAAAACTCTCAGCCAGACGGCAATAGACACGGACGGTTCCGAGAAGCGAATCACGAGTCCTTGGCCGGAGGCTCAGGAAGCTTTGTTAAAAGGTAAAGCGACAGCCGCACACCCACTGGAATTTCCAGAGCCCACGGAAGGGCAAGGACAATTTTCACGTCGTGCTCACTCAGACAGCTCGGCCAGGTCGATCGACGCAAATTTTACCGCTCAGTTCACCGGGGAGCAGGCTAGTCAGTTCGACTTGCGAAAAATAGAAAGTAAACTCGAGGAGTTAAGGTTAACTGCGGGGTCCGACGACGAGCATATTCCGGGGGACCCGTCCGCCGTACCGCTGTCAGTGAAGGAGCGTTTTGCCATAGACGAGAGATGCTGCGCGGGGGTGTACAATTTGCACGGAATAAAAAATATAGTTTGGGAAAATATCGGCGCTCGGGGTAATAAAGATAGAGCCCTCGCAGGCAAAAGCCAAAGTTTTATGGCAAAACACCAGAGAGCGGCAAGTGCACGTCAGCGAGTGCCGAACCCGTTATACGGAGTTCAACAGGCGGCTACCAACGCGTTCGAACGCATACGCAGCCCTTCAGCTATCGCGACCGAGTATTTACTCAGTCCGCCGACGCTCGCTGGGAAAAGGAGACCTGGCGCGCTTAGTCCACGAGTCATTAACAGCCCGCGTGATTGCTTATTTAGCGAACATGTGCCGTTTCAGGGAACCCGGGAAATCGAGTCTCCGCGAGAACCGCAGCTTCGGTAAGGAGAGCGACTCCGAGTATAGACTCAGGGCCGTTGAAAATCAAGGTCGATTAATCGCCGAGCAGGTTAGGGCCTTGGAAGATGAGCGCGGACTCCGTAGTTCGTCGGACAGTGACCGAAGTAGCGGCAGCCGTCGGAAAATTAGAAAATCGGCAGAGCTGAATTTCGAAAGGGATAGGCCGGAGAAGCGTGTTGTACATGTTGAACAGTACCACGAGAGCGATTCTGAGCGTAAGCGCGGAATTATACAGGACCGGGTGCGAAGGATAGTTGAGCAAGTAATGGCCTCAGCAGACGAACTCGGGCTTGGAGGTTCGTCGGTCAGTGATCGTAGTGGCCTTGGCCGCGGCAAAACGCGTAAATCGAAGGGAACGTCTGACAATGTAACTAGTCGACGCGGCAAGGAGGGCGCGCTGCGCAAACGATCCCCCGGACGCGCAGTTAAAAAATTAGCTAGTTTTAGGGATTCGGCCGCGAAGCACCCCTGGTCAGATTCCGACTCCGAATCGGAGTCCAGTTCAGAGAGCGACTGGGACTCTGAGTACTCTAGCGAGTCGGAAAGCGAGCTGAGCTCCGAATCCAGCGATAGTGCGGATTCGGCACCATCCGCATCATCCTGGAAAAAGAAAGAGCGCCGTCACAAGCATAATCGCTGGGATCAACGCGACGGCAACCGCGACGAATCAATTGTTCGCAAAACTCCCCGTCGCAGGCGTAAAGATAAAGACAGGCGCCGTTCCTCGGATAATGAGTCCGAGCAAGAGCGATCCGATAAGCGTAGACGCAAGGCGAAACATTCACGCCGCAAGCGTTCGGCAAAAAGAGACGGGAGCGAGTCCGACTGCTACGTATAAGATGTATCTGTATAAGTAGTGCTACGTATAAAATGTAACCTGTATAAGATGCCGTTTCACCAGGCTGCGGCATTCAGCCCATTTTTCGATGGAGACCCCAACAATTTATTTCAATTTTGTAACGCGGTTCGCGAAGTTATGAGGTCCTATGGACCAAAGCAAGAGAAGTATATGCTTCTCCATATCGCCAATAGGCTTAAGGGCAAAGCGACGGAAGGGTACCGTGCTAGAACCGCGAAATACAAGTCGGTTGAGAAGCTCTTGCACGATCTCACGCTGCACTTTGCAAACATAGGAATCGCGGGCCAAATTAATATCCAGCTTAGACTAGTCAGGCAGGGGTCGAACGAGTCGGTAGCCGAGTACGGTATACGGGTAGAAAAGCTCTACAACCGATTAATGACGATAATTGATTCTGCCCCAGAATTGTCACGAGCTCATAGAAAAGCGAGAAGGCACCGCGCGAAAGAGGACGTGTTAGAGCAGTTCCTATTCAGGTTGCGACCGCCGCCAGACCATCAGGTACGCAGTAGAAACCCTAAAAATTTAACCGCGGCAATGACCTCGGCTATCGAGTTTGAGGGGAAGCAGAGCGCTAGATACGCGGGCAGCACGGGTCTTTCTGCCTCGAAACCGGCCGCTCAAGTACGTCGAGTGGTAGCCGATGAGACCGAGCCACTCGGGGAGTCGGTACCGGACCCAGACGCAGGAAAATCGGGCGAA
The DNA here is from genome assembly GCA_037356405.1 of Nasonia oneida. Classification (NCBI taxonomy): domain Eukaryota; kingdom Metazoa; phylum Arthropoda; class Insecta; order Hymenoptera; family Pteromalidae; genus Nasonia; species Nasonia oneida. The sequence continues at coordinate 192,303 of JAZHPH010000118.1, read as the reverse complement.
ACGCCAGAAAACGCGGAGCAGAGCATGGAGCACTGCCCTTATTGCGATATACCGGGGCATGGCCTGGCAAAATGCCGTATTTTGATTAAACATGCAGCTAGGAAAATAATCGTGCACCCCAGCCGTAATAATAACGGGAAGTCCGGGAGAGCATCCAATAATAAGGACAATAACCAGGGCAACGCNATAACGCCAACCTCTCGTTAGTTGCCGCGAATTCGTCCCCCCCTGCAAGTCCGGTATTCGAGAAAACAGGACAAATAAATAGGAACCATGAATCGCCAAAGAAGGGGCTATTGCCCGACTCACGAGAGCCGGAAACATTAGTACCTTGGCCATGGTCAGGAGAGAAATTTTAGAAGAAACTTAGAGTCAACGTAAAGGGCGGCGCACGCGACGGAAAGCGCGGCGTACGAATCGATGTTTGGGAATTAAATTCATCGGTTCCACCCGAAAAAGGTAAATCAAGGTTCGGCATAGACGGACCACCGCGCAGTATAAGTGGCAAAGACTCGCGAGCGATAAGGGAGACTGCTCGTGCACCGAGCCGCAACTCGAGCAGTGATGAGGAGTCGCGGTGTCTGCAGAAAGGGACCGCATCCAACGGAAAAAACAGCTCCGGGAAACGGTTGGGTAACCTGAGTCTAGAAAAAACGGTTGATCCGCAGAAGACGACCCCAGGCTGTCAGCTTTCGCCGACGCCAAGTGCTGCTGCAGCGCTCGGATCGCAAGTATCTTCGCCACCCGATATCGTGGGTCCGTCTGAGGACTTTGCCGGTATCCCTCGTAATTATGATATGCGACGCTGTGCCTCCCAGCACAGGTGCGCAACACTTAACGCCTCCTACGCGCCAAAATTTTTCGTTAATCGCGGGATTGAGCGTAATCGCCGACGTTTGGGAGAACGTGGGGAAAGGAGGAAGAAGTAATCACACAAGTTATTGAGTTATATTGCACGTATATTCACACCTCTACTCTCATATACACACGCGCGCCTCGAAACTCTCGCCCCTGACGTCACGCAGTCTGTTCCGTCTGCTCTCTCTCTCTCTCTCTCTCTCACACACACACCCGTATGTCGGCTCGGCGCAACCCGCTCCAGTAGCTACGCGGCCGGCGCACTCTCTCTCTCTCTCCCTCCCTCTCTCTCTCCCGTACGTATATTTGCGAGCACCGCGCGCTTACCGCGGCGTCGTCGGCCGATCCAACGCGGTCCCCCCTCTCTACTCGCGGGCACGCACACACGTCGCTGCACGCTCACCAACAGCTCGCGCCAGCGGTCCCGACACGGCGATGCCTGAACCGACGCCGGCATAGCGATCTGCTTTACCCCCTTCCCTACTTCTCTCTCTCTCTCTCTCTCTCTCTCTCTCTCTCTCTCTCTCTCTCTCTCTCTCGCTCTTCTCAGAGCTCGCGCGCACAGGTTTTGCCTCACGTTGGCAGCAAGCCCGACCTGCTGCTACCGAGCAGCGAGGATTTCTCTCTCTCTCTCACTCTCCCGCGTTTCCTCTGCGCTGCGCGTCTCTCTCTCTCTCTCTCTCTCTCTCTCTCTCTCTCTTTCTTGCTCTCGCGCACGCTGGCCCAATGCCTCGCGTGGATGACGTCGAGGTGTGCGCCCGCACCGCACACCGCTCTCTCGTCTCACTCACTCTTTCTCACACACACCTGCGGCTTCCTATCTCTCTCTCTCTCTCTCTCTCTCTCTCTCTCTCTCTCTCTCTGCAGACTTGGGGATGAAGGCCTGGCTCTCGTCCCGACTTCCTTCCTCTGGCTGAACGGCTGGACGGTCGCCTCCGTGGAGGGATCTCTTCCTCAGGGCGGTGGTCCAGGTCGTGGCGCTACTGCTCTCTCACTCTCACTCTTTCAACGATTCACTCTCGCGCGCTCTCGTCACGTCGAAGTGTTATCGACCGGGCTCGGAAAAGAACTGCTGAGCCGCTCTGCCGGTTAAATGCAAGCGACTTAACCGAAAAAGAATTTAAATCTGGCGAAGTCTGGCGAATCTCTTTGGAGTTTACATAAAATCCTTCTTTGAGGACCGGCCGTTTCGTGCAGATTTGCATAAGTGCTTGCGCACACTCCGAAACGTGTTAACTAAGGAAAACGTACAGAGCTTCGCGGTGATCAAGGACCTGGCTATGTTAACTCCGACGGAATGGTCGAAGTTCGTCGATCTATTCGATTGCGCGTTCGCAAACAAGCCAGTAGTCGCGGTCCTATTAGACAACAATTTACCCGTGCCCCTAGTATCACAGCGCTTCAAATTAATAAGTGAATATCATGAGGCCGCGTTGGGTGGACACCGAGGCATGTCAAAGACATATAGTAAGATAGCTACTGATTTTTACTGGCGCAATATGCGCCACGACGTTAAAGAATTCGTGGCGAGATGCGCAACATGCCAGTGTAATAAATTAGTTCGTGTAAAAACGTGGCTCCCGTTGCAAATTAGCAATACCCCGTCGATGCCGTTTGCACAAATAGCGCTAGATTTTTACGGGCCCCTAGAAAGAACGAAAAGAGGGAATTTGTATATCCTGAGTATCCAGGATATGTTAACCAATTATATCATCCTGACGCCGACAAGGCACGCCAACGCGGACGAGGTCGCGCGCGTCCTCACGGAGAGAATAATATGCGGGAATTTTCGGGATTGAAAAGTTTTGTACGACGGCGTATCATCCGCAGGCGAACGGCTTGATCGAAAGGATGCACCACACATTGACGGAGTACCTTCGAAAATATGTAAAAAATATCGCGAAATAGGACGACTGGACCGCGATCGCTCAGCACGCTTATAACTGTACCGAACACGAAAGTACTCGCTACACACTGCATGAGCTGCTATTTGGAACGAAGGCTAGAACGCCGTCTAGCTTCCCGCGTGCTAGTAATGATCTCTTTTATAACGATTACATCTCCAAAATGACGGCTAATTTGAGAGCTCTACAAACAATGGCGGCGATTAGTTCAGTCGAATTTAGTCGAAGTCGAATTTAGTTCAGTCGAAATTCCGGTCTAAGCACTATTATGACCGCAAGTTAAATTCTAAGCATTTTCGCGAGGGAGAGCTAGTCTTCTTATTAAAAGAGCCTAAAAAAGGCAAATTTGCTAAGGAATATCGCGGCCCTTTCGAAATAATTAAGGTCGACCGGGAAAATAACAACGCGACAATCCAGAACGAAGAACTCACTAAGGTTGTTCACATCGACAAGTTGCATAGGCCAAGCGCTCTAGCGAGAGAGGCCACCGACGCGAATACGAACCCGGAGGACTAGGACGTTTTTTTTTACTGTTATATTTTGGGCGGCCCCGGACGGGGCGCGCAACAAAACAAAACGTTCCAGCCTTCAACACACAATGGAAAGCCATGCTGCCCCGTCCATATCGCCTTAGCCTAACCTTGAAATATTTTTCAGGACGTGCGCATTCGGCCTACAGGAGGGCATCAGGATAGGGCCGCTAGGTGGACCAGATCGCGTAATAAATAATTTAAGAGAAAATTTAGGGCTAATAACCGAAAAAATTGCACCCTTGGCGACTTCCAGCGTCGACTGGAGAATTATCCAGAAAATCGACTTTCGTCCCTATTTTAGGGCGGGCGAGGAGTTAGTCGAGCAGGTGGCAAGCGTTGCCAAAGCTTGCGGAGCGCTGTGTGACGTCGACGAGTTAGACGAGGAAGCGAGCGTGGCCGCGCGCCAGGCCGAGCGGGTTCTTGACCTTATCCTCACGCATGGAGATAAAGGAGAGCCGCACCGGAGGCGACGTTCCCTCGTGCCATTCGTCGGCAAGATTCACAGATTTCTGTGGGGTACGTTAGCCGAGGCCGATTTAGTGGAAATTCAGGCGGCAGTCAAGGCGATTGCCGATGACACTCGCTAAACAGCGGCCCTTCTGGCTAATCAGACAGAGATCGTCGAGCGTGAGCTGTCAGATTTCAGCAGCCGGATGCTAAAACTAAAGGTCGCATTTGATATCTTAGTCAACGCAACGACCGAAAACCGGAATGCTATCGTCACGCATAACGCGGTGCAGAACGCTAAAGCGTCTATAGCGCAATTCAGACTGGATACGGAGGTAGTGACTGACGCGATTTTATTCGCGGACAAAGGTTTAATCCATCCGCGGATGAAACGGTAAAAAATTCGGTAGTAAATGCGAAATTTCCGATCCCAGCTGGAGGATTTTCGGCAATTACGATAATGGAGGTGTCAAAAATTTCGATATTATTCGTCGAAGGTCACCTTGTCTACCAGGTGGCAATTCCCCTCCTCGACATAGAGAGATTTAACTTGTTCAGGGCTTCGCCAGTACCGACCGCGCAGCGCATATTAAATATCACTAATATAGCGACTTATATTTGGCCCGAGCACCGCTACTTCGCAATCAGCGAGTCGAACCGGACATTTATACCCGTGCCTGCAGAAAGAGTCCCGAAATTGTGGAGACTAGGCGACGTACGCATCGCGGTTAACCCGGATCCGGTACGCGAGATCGAAGAAAACGCAGCGTGCGAGATCAAAGTTGCGTCAGGACGGCCGATCGAAAATGCGGGCTACTGCGACATAAGGTTTAAGCAGATGCGAGACACGTTTTGGCTTAGATTGCATAGAGCCAACACGTGGATCTACTCAGCGAGTGGGCCGGAAAACCTATTTATCTAATGCCAGCGCGCAGAGCAGGTGACGTCGCGAATCACAGGCTCGGGCGTGTTGCAAGAAGGGTGCGCAGCAAACGCGGCAAACGCGCGGCTCACGGCCTCTCGATCACTGGTCTCCCACCTAAACGACATGATATTCGAGCTAATTCAGCTTAACGCATCCAGAATCGTGGCGCAACTGAACGGTTCTCTTACTACGGTTGCTGATATTCAGCAGGCAATCGCGGATGTAGCGGCGAGCCGAGCCAAATATTTACACGGCACGGATTTAGGTAATTTAGAGGCAGGAGCGGGCCTGCACGAAATTGCAAATATAGCGCGGGAAATCGCTCAATGAAAGGCGACGGCGTTCGAGCTTAGAGATCTGAGCGGGTATGCTTCGATTTTCGGATACTCGTCCTGGTTCATGATCGCGACGCTCGCGTTTGTAATTTGTTTAATTTGGTGCTTTATTCGGTACCGAGCCGGGCAACCGATGCGCGACCTCACGCGCGCCCCAGCACCTAAGCACACAGCACTCTGTGGCACGGCTACCCTGAAAGGCCCTGTTTTTTTGAGGCGCCGAGGGCGGACGCCCAAATCTAGATTTGGTAGCAATACAGGAATCGCGGTGGCCAGATGGCGGAATACTAGCATCGGGTAACTTCACGTACCTGTATGGGGTCGGGAGTGGGGGATCTCTAGGCACCGGATTTCTCGTAAGCAAAAGCATCATACATTTGGTTAAAAGTTTCAAATCCGTCAATGATAGGCTCTGGTACATCATTATCGAAGGTGAATGGTATAGATATACATTTATTAATGTACACTGTCCTACGGAGGACAAAGAAGAAGAAGCTAAGGATCTCTATTACGAAACTTTAGAGCAGGTAATCGACCAGTACGCGTCTTACGACACAAGAATAGTATTAGGCGATTTCAATGCTAAAACAGGTAGGGAGGAAATGTTTAGGCCTACTATAGGGAAGGAAAGCCTGCTCGAAGCCAGCAATGATAACGGTATTAGGGTCATAAATTTCGCGGCGGCAAAAGATCTTATAATCAAAACTACGTGTTTTAAGTACAAGGGCATACACAAGGCAACGTGGACATCGCCGGACGGGGCCACGCAGAACCAAATTGATCATTTCCTCATTGAAAAAAGACGTCATATTAACGTTCTCGACGTAAGGGCTTACAGAGGGGAAGATAGCGACTCGGACCACTTCCTAGTAGTAGCCAAATTAAGAGCTAGACTAGTAGCGAAAATAGTAAGCGAGCAAACAAGGTAGAAAGCTTCGATATTGAGAAGCTACGAGATAGAACAGAGCGAATTAGGTACCAGATAGAAATTAATAACAGGTTTTAGGCACTTGAAGAAGCAAACACATTGCCGGAGGGGAATGACGAACCGAATAGCTTATGGGGGGACATCGAAAAAACGGTAAAAGAGGCCGCGAACAAAGTACTGGGTAAAAAGAAAAAGCCAACGAGCAAACCATGGTTTGACGAAGAGTGCGAACTCTGGTTTGAAAGGCGCAAAAAGGCTAAATTAGATAGCTTACAAAATAGAAGCGATAGGACCGTAGAAGAGTATTCTAACGTAAGGAAGCAGACAAGCGCGATCTACAGAAATAAGAAGCGGGAGTGTCAAAAGAATCTTATTAGGAGAATAGAAACTAACAGTAAGGAAAATAACCCACGCGAAATGTACAGAGGGATTAACGCCATCAGAAAGGGTTTTAGGAGTAGAGCGCAATTGATGAAGGACGAAAACGGGGACCTCGTAACAAATGACAACGAATTACTGTCGCTGTGGAAAAATTATTTCGATAAATTATTAGACGTGCACGAAAATAGCGAAGAATTAGGAGACGAAATTCACACTGCTTTACTCCACGTGGAGGAACTGAGCTACCAAGAAGTAGAGGCCGCGATTAAAAAACTAAAAAACAACAAAGCCGCGGGAAATGACTCTATACCAGCTGAGTTACTCAAATATGGGGGCGTCGAGCTCACTTTCAAAATCTATAAACTAGTATGTGCCATCTGGTAAAATGAAACAATACCTGAAAATTTGAAGGAATCTATCATTATACCGATTTTTAAAAAGGGGGATAAGACAGACTGCAATAACTATAGGGGTTCTCACTTATAGCAACGTGCTACAAAGTTCTGTCAAACGTAATACAAGCTAGACTCACTCCATTCGCGGAAGTTATAGTAGGAGATTATCAGTGCGGATTTCGGCGCAACAGATCAACGAGCGATCAAATGTTTACCATAAGACAGTTGTTAGAGAAAAAGTGGGAATTTTGCGAAACCATACACCAACTATTTATAGATTTTAAAAAAGCGTACGACTCTATTAAGCGAAGCAAAATGTATCAAATTCTAGTAATTCTCGGTGTGCCGAAAAAACTCGTGAGATTGATTCAAATATGTCTGAACGGAAGCACGGGAAAGGTCCGAGTAGGCGGTAATATATCAGAACCCTTCACGATACGCGATGGTTTAAAACAAGTGGATGGGCTCTCTACGGTGCTGTTCAACTTAACGTTAGAGTATGTCGTTAGAAAAATGCAGGTTAGCCAGCTGGGCGCAACGTTTAATGGAACAACACAGATACTAGGCTACGCAGATGATTTGGATATACTGGGGGATTCGTACCCGGTTCTTTCATAACCTCAAAAAATACTCCAAAACGAAGTTTTACTCGGATAAGACTCGCAAAAGTTAGCAACAAAATAGATAAAAAGCTTATTTTTATGTGTTTTATCCCACTAATCACTAATCTAACTTTATTTTAGGTCCTCTTGAACGTTCGATCGTCTCTAACTCTAAATAACACGTTATGAATGCAGATAAACGTGATTTAAAATTGCAGGGGTGTTACAAAACTTTAAACTAACTTACAACTACGCATGACACCTTGCTTTTCTTAAATTTAATCATTGTTTTGGCTCATATTTTTTGTCGCAGATATCCCCTTAAATAATTATGTTAGTCATTCGGTTGTATTTTCAAGTTTGATCAAATATTGTCTTGTTTTGATAAATTTTGTATATGCAAACGAATTAATATTTATGTTATGTATGTATTATTAATAATATAAGAATATAAAAATTTATTTTTTAAATAAATAAATAATAAAATCTATAATAATTAATCTATAATTAGGTTCCTGTGAGGCGAAACAATACATAGAAATGAGTTTGTCCAAAACTTTATAACCACCCCTGCAATTTTCAGTCACATTTATCTGCAAAAGTGAGGTGTTATTTAAATTTTGAAATTTATATAAATCGGCAATAAGATTTATTAAAAAAAAATGTAATCGACATGTAATAGGTATATTGTAATTTACAAAGTTTTAATACTTCAAAATAATAAACACGAGAAACTGCGTTGTTTTGCTTTGTTTAGAACTGTGTACTTTACCGATTCCTGACTTGTTTTCTTCTTCGTCAGAACTACAGTTCTTGAAATTTTACCTATTATTTTGAAAGAATGTTGTTCATAATGTAATTTTAGCGTGTCATGAGTATTAGTATAACTTTGACAGTTGATGTGTGTATAGCAAAGAGATAATAAGATATTTCATACGTACATTTACTTACAACGCGATTTCCATAAGTGGTGTTAACATTTTTAATTAATTGTACATTTCACGTGTAATCATGACATAAAATAAAGGTAAGTGTAAAGTAATATTTTAAAACTCATTTAAAGCCATCATTTTTTTCATAAAAGCATCCAAAAATTAGTGTATTTAAAATTTTTTAAAGAGTAACATTTCTTTATAATATTATTTCAACTATTTTATTTATCACAATAATTATAATTTTTTAAGTAACTGTTGTTTTTGCAATATAATGAATGCTACTTTTAACATATTATAAGAAACTTAAGTAACCGTCTTTGTATATTTGAGTGATATTTTCATAAATTTATTTGTTAAAATTTTACATTTTATTTGTTAGTTTTACAAGAATAGTTATCTTAAAGTTACTTTAAATTATAGTACTTTTAAAATAATAATTTTTTTTTGTTTGTGTATTATAGATATTCTTTACAATAAGTTCAGTTATCAAAATATAGAAACCCGTATGATAATAATATAATTCGAAATTAGAGCTTTTTGTGAATTTTACTCCAATTAATCAGAGGTACAATATGGGACGAAAAAGGAAGAATAATAGGAATTCTAACGTAAAAGTAAGGCCAAAAAAGGCGGTCGACTTAGCATTAACAGTGGTCGAAAAAGAAGTACGTTGAAAAATGCATCAGAATCAACTTTGCGTAGACGAGCTCATAATCTGCTCAGTGATCTCAACTATAATGAGACAGTAATATCTATCGCAAAAAATATGATCAACTTGAAAAGTAACAACAGACAGGATGAACAAAACGAAATAAACGAGTACACAAGACGGCAATATGAAGCAATAATTGCTGATACAAAAGCATTAGGCTGCGATATTTATCCGTGTTATACCATTGTCATGAAAGAAAAGAAAAACTGTTATCCACGTAAATATAAAATAATAAATGATATCGAGGTCTGCGTTAGTTTACAAGAGCTACTCAATATTACTGGTGAGCGATTATGCAAAGCAATAATATACGACTGGCCTGATGAAACATATCGTAACTTGCAGATGCGTGTATCAATAGGATTTGATAGTTCTTTGTGTCATAAAAATTCTCAGCAAAAGTTCGAAAATAAAAACGTTCAAGTATCACTCTTTGTTACTTGTATTGGAGTGATTCAACTTTTTCACTCAACAAATAGTAAGTGCAATTGGATAAACCCAACTCCCATGAGTATAAGATTTTTTAAACCTGTGAGACTTTGTTATGAGAAAGAAACTCATGAAAATACAAAAAAGAGTACGCACGATTACTTACAGAAATAAAGTTTCTTTCTTCGTATACCTTTACCTTGGCAAAAGGAAAATCAGTACGTCTTCAATGTGAAGTTTTCCCTACTTTATTCGACGGCAAATGTTTGAATACGATTACTGACAATTCGTCTTCGTCAAGATGCCCATGTTGTGATCTCACAACGACTGCATTTGATGACTTAAAAAATAAATTTACACCAAAGGAAAATTCATTAAATTATGGATTAGGTATTCTACATTGTGAGATTAAAGCCTTTGAACACTTAATGAATATAAGTCACCGCAAACCTTTCAAGCACTGGGAGAGAACTGACAAAGATAAAGGTGCGAACTATTACTTATTTTTAACAATATATGATTACTTATTCATTTGTCCAAGAAAAATGAAATTATTTTACAATTTCAAGTAATTATTATAGTTAATTATTTTGACGTTAAATGTTCTAAATTTTCTACTTTACAGTTTTAATATGGTCTTTATGCACTTTTTAAATCTGTATTTTGATAACAATATTTTATTTTGTTAGCTATGTTAGATTTTATTTACGCTTTTATAATTATATGTAAGAATGAACGGTATCTTTTAAAATAAAAAAAATTATAGAAATTATTAACTACAAATTAATTACTTTAAGTAATTTTAATAAATAAATATTAAAACAAAATAATTATAATATACTAAAGAGAATCGAACTCAAGCATGTACTTGATTTAATTACAGAATGCAATATAAATTTGTAAGATAAATAATTGTTAATTTAAGTAGGTTATTTACTACAAAATATTTTAATTTTTTAGATAAATACAAAGACAGGGAAATGTAGTAAAAAAAAAATTGTATGTAAAATTTCATATTAGAGCGGATCAACTACTCCAAGGTACAGGGACAACCAATACAGGCAATCTAGCTCGCATATGTTTCAGAGAACCATCTACTTTTGCGGAAGCACTAGAACTTGACAAACAGTTGGTTACAAACATAGCAATAGTTCTCGCAGCATTTAAATGCAAAAAACGACTAAATTTAGAGAAAATGGAAACATGATCTTTGGATACGTATAAATTATATTATACGCTATATCCGTGGGCAAAAATGAACCCAACTACACACAAACTTTTAGTAGACGGGTGTCAGATCGCTAGAAATTTCCCTCTTCCTATGGCATACTTTGCAGAAGATGGGCTAAAATCATGGCACAAGTACTATAGGTCAAACACACAAGATCATTGTCGTCAAAATTCTCGAATAAATCGTATTACAGATTTATACAACAGAGCGATTGAAATGAGTGATCCTTTAATATCCCTCATCAGAATAAAAAAGAGAATAACTGTTTTGCGCAAAGATCAAACTTCATCTGAAGTTAAGAATTACATAAAGAAAAAGTGAGTATTGGAAATAAAAATGTGTTACTTGTTTCCTTTATTTTAAACTTGATATAATTTTTTAGTCTTCTTGAGTCAACATTTGATGAAGTAGAAATTGACGACGAATGCAGTGATTCTGAAAAGGACGAGACTGAAATGATCACAAATGATGAATTTGAATCACAAAATATTTAGTATATATAATAGCATAATAGTTCAATTTATTGTATTATATTTGTAATTAAACTATTCGTAACATTTCTACGAATACAATTACTTAATCTCTTACCTTAATATCATATTTTATCTATTTTATTACTAATCCGAAGACGAAATTAACTATGAATATTTACGTAAGTGCATATTTTTTAAATATATTAGGGGGGATGTGCCCAGTATACATAATTCCTAGTATGGATAAATTGATGTTTCCAGCTTCCAATAACAGATAGAGCTACTTTAGGTCGGTTTTTTTTGTACGTATTTGTGGTCTAATAAACATACTTCGGTACCGTTATTTTAAATTAATCACAGAAAAAGTTATAAGGAAAATAAATAAATATGCATTTCAAAAGTGTGAAAAGTTATTTTACGAGGATTGAAAATTGCACTTATTAATATTGATGTCGCGAATTAACTATTCACGGGACATCGAATCGGGACAATTCCTAATCATAGAGGGCTATGTAAGGAACAAATTCAGTTGAAAATTTTTCATTTTTGTGGAGGGTAAGTAAATAGGTACAGACGAAATTGTTAAAATTATACATACTGGGAGCATGTTTTCGAGATTTCGTAGATTTCCTTGTAGAAATTAGACTAGAGAACACGTAGAAATTTCGAATTCGAATATTCATCGCATTGTTTAAAAGTTATGCTCAAAACAGCTAAGGGTATCCGTACTCGGCACACTTCCCCTATATCTATTATATATGCATAGATATAAATATATATACACACAACCTTTAGGTACATAATAATACATACGGATGTGTGTGAGCGCGCGCGCACGCACACACACACGCATATATATATACACGAACATCAGAATCGCGATGTATACAATCCCAAAACCCTGCAAATAAAGAGTTGTTTCCTTTTTTGCGCTAAAACACGCGCGCTCATGCGTAAATGTGTATATCTTGGTCTAGTCCGTAACATCTTGTGGCTGCTTGGTAGAAGACACTCCAGGTGACCCATGTGCGACGCAGCTGTCTACACCAGACTAACGCTGGCCCTGTCAGTATATGCAATAGGGCATTCAGTGAATCTTCGTCGTCGAGATGCGATGACATTCTACATTCATTGACACGTTGAATGAATTCTTCAATGCAGCTACTCTTGTGCACGTCGAACTTGATGTTCCACTCCCTAGCTATCTTTCCGATATCTCGGCGCGAGTTGTTGTTACTCCCCAGAAACGGATAAGAGTACCCGGTCATAAATGGGTTGCTAGAGTAGACTGGAGTCTGTCCTGCTTCGAGAAATGGGTTCTCATTACCCCAGGGTAATTCTCCCCCCTTCCTAGAACCCCCCTGCAGGTGTTGTTGCTGTTGGCGAGCCGCTGTTTGCATATAATTGACTCTCGCCTCTGCTGCGGGTAGAAAGGCACTTGCTGCTGGATTCATTCCCGAATTACGAGTGCTGTGCGCATTCGGCTCAATATGCCTGATATTGAATGTGTCCTGAAAGTGCACCTGTTTGCTCGGTTGCGTATTCGCTTGCAGTAGTGAGGCGGTGGTCTGGCTGGCTTCAAATAATTCTTGTACGAGGTATTTTAAATTCTTGATTCTGTTCTTGAGCCTCTCGTTTTCTGCCGCAACTTCTGCCTGCTGTTGTTGGATACCGACATTTGTCGCCTGGTCTGTTCTTTGCGCTGCCGCTGCTGCTGTCATCGCTGTACAAATTGTTGTCGTGGCGGTGGTATTCGTACTCCTGGTTACTGCTGCCAATACGTTGTGATTGTCGCTCAGCATATTCATTGCTGTTGCTGCAGCTGCTATTGTACTCATTGCTGATATAGGCGTTGTGGTGTCAGCATCTTGAGCCCTGTTGTCAGGAGGGTTATTTCTCTCTAGCCGCTGTCTGGGTGAGCTATGGTATAACGGTGCTCCTGTTGGGATCCACCTATACTCTGGCTTCGTGGTACCGGAAATTTCTGGATAATTTTGCGACCATCGCCGACCCGTTGACATCACTGATGAAGAAAGGCGTCAAGTATCATTGGGGCCACTCGCAAAAGGCAGCGTTCGAGCAGATAAAAGCGCTAATGGCTTCTGCTCCCGTACTGCATCGTCCATCTTTTGATAACTTATTTGTCATCCAAACTGACGCGAGTGACACAGGCATTGGGGCTGTGCTGACTCAGACCATTGATGGGGACGAGAGTGTCGTGAGTTTTGCAAGCCGCACGCCATCGAAAGCGGAGCGCAGTTATTCCGTTACTGAACGTGAGTGCCTAGCTGTCATGTGGGCAATCCGGAAGTTTCGTCCTTATGTGGAAGGTTATCACTTCCAAGTCATCACAGACCACAGTAGTCTGAAATGGCTGTGCAACATGCGCAACCTGAATGGATGTCTTGCTAGATGGGCTCTCGAGCTCCAAGCGTACGACTATGACATAGTCCACGGAAAGGGCTCGCTTAACTATTTTCCTGACGCATTGTCGCAGATGTATGAGGATGAAGAAAGCGACGAAACGCCCATATCCTCAATGCAGCCCAATAGTTTGACTTGCAAAGACGACTGGTACGATATGCTAATTGCTCAAGTCTTAGAAAAACCGACCGAGCACCCGTATTATAAGGTTGTAGCAGGCCAGCTATACTATTATCGTATTGACTCAACGCTCGAAGACATTATAGACGACCAAGATGCTTAGAAAATGGTCCTACGGGCGGATAAGGTTCCACTGGTTTTGCGAGAATCGCATTGTGAGCCCACAGCGGGACACTTAGGGCGACGCAAAACTTACGAGCGAATCGCGAGGTATTATTACTGGAAGAACATGTATAGAGATGTCAGTAAGTTTGTTTGCGCCTGTGCAGTTTGCCAACAATGTAAGGTAGAACAGCTGCTGCCGACTGGACTCATGGGCAAACGGCAGATCCATGGGCCATGGGAAGTTGTAGCTAGCGATATTATGGGGCCATTCCCGCGTTCTACCAAGGGGTATTGCTATATTCTCATCTTTATGGATACGTTCACGCGGTGGATTGAAGCAGTCCCCATACGCAAAGCTGATGGTAATACAGTTAAGAAAGAACTCAACGAACGAGTCTTTTTACGCTTCGGTGTACCTGACGTATTTCTTTCCGATAATGGTACCGAATTTCGTAATAAACTGCTCGATCAATTTCTCAAGAAGCACGGCACAGAACATCACACTATACCTCCGTACCACGCTCAAGCGAACCCGGTAGAGCGGGTTAATCGCACTTTCAAGACGATGGTCTTTCATTGAGAATGAACATAAGAATTGGGATAAATTTATACCCGAGCTGAAGTTCTCGTATAACACAGCAACTCAAGAGTCTACGGGCGTCAGCCCTGCCTTCCTCAATATGGGACGACATCCAACTCCGCCACACAATACTAAACGGGCAGAAGAGCAAGCCGCTCGAGAGGCAGCCGAACATCTTGCGCTGAATAAGTGGGAAGAGCGGATGCGCCAACTTTTCGATTTACGGCTCGTCACCGCAAAAAGAGCTCAGCGTGCGACAGAACGGCAATCAAAGTACTATAACGCGATACGCAGGCAAGTCGAATTCAAGATCAACGACTTGGTCTGGAAGCGTAATCGCATTTTGTCATCAGCTGTTTAAGGCATCAACGCAAAGTTAGCTCCGAAGTATGCAAGGCCATTTAAAATCACCGCTCGTCTGGGTCAGGATGTCTACAGACTCGAAAATAGTGCTGGAGAGGTGTTTGAGAAGATTCATGTCGTCGACCTGAAACGCTACTTAGATGGGGAAGAATCACCCACCGATGAAGACCTTCAAGAGGAGGCTACTAGCGAAAATGCGCAATCGAATGACCATGTTGTAAACGTGGATGCGCCACGTAAGCGCGGTAGACCTAGGAAAACGCGCGTAGTTGTCGCTCGCCGTTCAGTTAGAGTCACGCGATAGAGAAAGCTAGCAGCCCGCCGACGGTGGGCGCTCCTCCCGTAGAAATTAATAGAGCGAAACGTGGACGACCGAAGAGCTTGACGAAGAAGCCCGCTCCCCAGACAGATGTTTCGCCACGACACATGCGAACTCGCGCGAAGAAAGACTAACATCGGCTCCTGTTTCCTTTTCCCTTGTTTCTCTTTTCTACATTTCTTTATTATATCACAGATGCGGTAGGCGGGATGCTAATCTTAGGTCCCCCCCCCCCCCCGTGTTTCCCCAGCTAGGATTCGACGAGGATGTCGGCACGCAATGACGATTTGGCGGCCTGGACGGCCCGGATCGATGGTAGCCGAGCTCTACAGTGGGCGCAAGTCTGCAATGGGCAGGGCCGGCGTAGGTGGACACTTAAAAGCATTACGATCCCTCAACAGGCAGAGTCCACCACGTTAAGCCGTGATACCGTCGCAGCACAAGTGGGCAGGTTGCCGCCGTCCATAACCTCCGGTCCCAGACCTGAGCCCCTGCCAACGGTCGATACTCCAGAAGTAGGCGACGCACCGCAGGAGGTCGACAACCCTCAAGAGCCCGGCGCAACGCAAGACCCCGACGCACCGCAAGAGGATGTCGCTCCACCAGCCGAGGAAATGGCTGCCTCCCAGGCCAACACTGCAGAAAAAGAGTGGGCGAGGGTTGAGGCACACCTCGAGCAGGTGAGGGCCCTCAAGCGAGAATATTTCAAGGCCGAGCACGAGGCGTTCGGCGACCTTGATCGGTTCCTCGAGACCTACGGCGAAGAGGGGAGAAAACTAGCAAAGAACTATCCCCAACTCGTCGAGGCCGAAAGGGAGCTGAAAGGGGTCGTCGAGGACGCCAAGAAGCGTCGCGCCGAAGCCAACAGGCGAAGATGGCGGTCGCCCAGGTTGAGACGAAAATACGGGAGCAACGGGAGCGCCGCAATCGGGAGACGACCGATCTGCTGGAGCAGATGCGGCTCGTCAAGATACGGGCTGTGAATTTAGAAGGAGCGAGGATGCTTCGCTGTTATGTGTGCGGTCTCGCTGGGGTAATGCGAGGCAGAGAGTGCCCACGCCGGGATGAACACACTCTCCCCGCACAAAAATAAGCGATTACGCTCTGTAGGCGATGACAGCGTCACGCCAAACCCATCTATTATGGATAATACATAATATATCTGTAAAGAGATCTGGAGATTTTTCTTTTATTGTTGTCCCTTACCCCATTTCAATTCTAAGAGGTAAAACAATACATATTTTCTTGTAATTGATACTTAACGCATCAGTTAAAGAACGAAATATTTTTTTTAGTCTTCATTACTTCAAATTTTTTTATTTTGAAATCACTCCATTTATTTTATTTTATTTTATTTTCCCCATTTTCTCATTATTATTCATGAAATTGCATGCTGGTGAGAGATGTTTTGGAGAGCTGATACGCTTTTTGGCTACTCAGCGTCTGGAAGGGGGGAATATGACGAGGAACGTTGCTAACTCGTCATAACCTTCCCAGCATACAATTATTATATTATTTAATGTAAATGAGTTACAAGTTACAGATGAGCGGCGGCAGAGCAGCGAGAGGGAGCACACCGCGACAGTGAGTGGGGAGAGAGAGAGCGAAAGCTTCGCGCGCGTCTTAAGTGTCGTTCGGACTAGCTAATCGAGCGTACGAGACTTTCGCTGGATCGCGCAATTTGAAAAGTGAGCTTTCGTTAATAGATTTGAGTGTGTGTGCAACCGGTGAATTTTATCACGATATCACGGCTATCCTCGAGGCCTCCTTGTGCGTCATCGCCTTGATTTGATTCAACCTGCGACTACGCCAACTCGCATGCGAAGGAGACGTCCTGGGCTCGAGCATTCCCGAGAGCGAGCGAGAACTACAAACCGTAAGTGTCAGCTCTCTGATTCTCTCTCTCACTAGCTCTCTCCCGATCTCTGACTACGTCGCTCACCTGCGTCTCGCACACCCGTGTGTGTGCTCGTGTACCCTATTTTGAGTGCGGACAATATATTCGCCTACTTTGTAAATCTAACGATTGAGTTCGGAGTCATTTCTGCGAACCCGCTTCCCGTCTCCTCTAAACAACGTTCCCAGCCGCCTCCGCGGGCACGCGTATCGTTTCGCGATACTCGTGCATGTAAGCTGCAGCTAGCCATATTTGACCTTGTCCGGTTCACTGCGAGCCTCAAGTGCATCCCGAGGAAACGAGACCCTGTCTCGATTATTTCGAGGTGATATCCACGACAGCAGTTACATTGCACGCAGCTAACGTCTGCGCGATTGCTGTCGAAGGCTTTACCCCGTTATATCGGCCGTCATAATGTATGTGATAATGAAATTCCTTTTGTGAATAAAATATTAATTATAGGAGGAGACTTTCGGCAAATTCTTCCTGTTTTAAAAAATAGTAGTATAAGCATTATCATAGCAGAAACTATAATATCATCATACCATTGGTCATATTTCCATATTTTAAAATTAAATATAAATATGCGTTCATTTAATGAAAATTTTTCAAAAGTATTGTTAAAAATTGGAGAAGGAAAAATTAAAACATTTAAAATTCTCAAAGAATGGAAAACGAATGATATATGTTCAAACATTTTTAAAATTCAATAGCGTAATTCTCACCTCTCATAATGAATACACTTATTTTTTAAATAATAAAATTTTAAATCAAACGGAAGGGGAGACAAAAACATATTATAGTATAGACACTGCAATGTATAAAGGTGTCGATAAGTCTGATGACAATATTTATATCAATTTTTTAAAATAACATAAAAATGAACGATTTTTACATTATTTTGTGGGGGGTGTTGGGCGGTATATCCAAAATAACTATATGATATAGGAAGAGATATCAGTATGGCATGAATTCATAGGGAGGGACATTAACAACGTGCAACGATACTCCTATTAGAGAAGGCAAAAGTTTTAAGAACAATCGGTTTTTACATTTTAGCTCAGTAGATAGGCTATAGACATACCAAAACATAGGCATACTAAAACACCCCCTCTCCTCTCAGAGTGTTTTGGTACCCGATGGAAGAGGAGGGATCCCCTCTCTCTCCAAGATACTAAAACACCCTCTCTCTTCTCAGAGTGTTTTAGTACCCGATGAGAGAGTGGGGATAATTTGTCCTCTCTCTCTCTCTCTCTCTCTCTCTCTCTCTCTATTATGTTATGGAATGCCTATAACGTTCTCTACTTTTTTTTATTTTTTTTATTTTACTTTACAGTTTATGCTGATAGAACAATTTCATGAGTTTGACGTTGAACAATGCACAGGTCGTCTTATATCTTGGATTATGCTTTGTGCATACTGTGACGCACTTAAAAGATGGTTTTGACGGATAGCCATACTGTTTAATATTGTGAACAGGAAATTTGAATCGTTGAAGCTATTTCTGTTTTAATGCACCCATGACAAAAATTTTTGATGCATCATGTAAAGCGTCACGAAGCAAGTTTCTGATTCGAGAGTAGTCATGTCCATCCGTTTTCCACCTGATGCCATGATAATTATGTTTGAGCCATTTGTTTTCTCTTTGCATTTTGTCTGAGAGTTTTTTCCATGAGAAGGGATTTTTGAATGTTAGAACAATAGGATCTGCACTATTTTCCTTGAGAGGTATGATTGCTAATTCCTTATAATTAATTTAACTATAATCTTTTTATAGTCTTCTGCAAAACCCAAGATCATACTCAGTGGAATCGCAACGTCAAAATTTCCCTTGTTATCTACGACCGATTTGATATTGTCTTGAATACCAAGCCAGCCTGCATTCTCCAGCAAATCATTGTGATTCAAATTAAATGACATCAATCCTTTCATAACACTGCTCAGACCAACATTTTTACTTTTATCTATCTCCACAGCATTAATCTCATAACGAATTTCATCAAACAGATGACAAATGCCATTGTTGACAAATTTAGTTTTAGCAAGTGCTGCTAATCCACCTTTTAGTTGCAACTTTCCACATATATGGATAGAGCTGCGTGAGCATCTGGTAAAAGACATAGATCTTGATGTTGGATAGAAATACGAATTTCATCACTGTTGTCAAAGCTTAATGATGAGTATGGTTGATGTGCATGTTCTTCGTAATGAGCAATAGACTCATCGAATACGACATCTGATCGAATGCTTAGAATTTCGTCCATTTTTCTGGAAACAGCAAAGAATTATACACGTGAATTTTTTCCACGAACTTTTAGTCCTAGACGTTTCAGAAACTGAATGCTCTTGCGTGTTAACGGTTTGAGTTTCTTCGGTCGACTGATGACTGATTGCCATGATGACTGATTTATATATGATCCAGAATTGTAAACGATGCCCATTATACAGATTTGATGTGAAATCTAATAGCGATTTCCTCTCCTCGAAAATTCACTAAATTTTCATCCTGATCGACAATTTGAATTTGTAGATGATCTATGCACTTGACACTGACCGGTAGATATATGACGTGTGACGGAACTTCTATGATTTTATATCCCGGAGACACTCTGGGAAAGAACTCATGGATTGTATGAACTTTCTTATTATTGATATAAGCACCTCCAGTAATATTGCACTCAACTCTGAGTGCATTGATTCTCAATATTTTCACTGGTAAATCAGAGCTGTGTTGAATGTTCTCTTCGAGAGTGCGAGGAGCAAAGCCAAGGAGACGGGCATCGCCGATAAGCGAGGAATAGTCGAGAGTTCGCAGGGACCAGCGAGGGGAGTTGCGACAGAGCATCGAATTCTTGTCCGTGTGAGAGAGAGAGAGAGAGAGAGAGAGAGAGAGAGAGAGTGAGTGAGTGAAGACGCGCGCGGCAACGGCGCGGCCAATCGGGCGGACAAAGAGCGCGAGGCACGATCCCCCTATGGAATCGTGAGGTGTGAGATCTATCGGATGACTGCAGAGAATTTCACTTCTAAGACTATTGTTGTTAGCTTTCAATGAGAATTCGATTCCTATGGATTTCAAATTTGCTTGTAAAATTGATTAATAGCATCAATCTCATAACTGCCAGTAGGAATATTAATAATAATATCTCCGTTTAAATGCAGTTTATTATTTGAATAGTCAACATTGGGAATAGAGTTAAATGATAAAAGTTCAACTAAACCCAAGACAAAATTTTTATGCTTCGGTAGTTCAATCGAAGGAAAATATTGTGCTTCTAAGACAGATGAGTTTCCTGAGAGACTCAGAGTGAAGCTATCTTCCATGACTGATCGGAAGATAATGATTCTATTCGTCAGTTAGCACCTCTTTTATAGTCTCCCAGCTAAGAAAAAGAGACAAAGATGGCCACATATAAATGAGTCAAAATTTTGATATCTTTTATAGTTGTATTTCACTTCTTTCACGTTAAAATACAACATGAGATCTTTAGGAGGTTTAAGATCGCCAAAACTATCAAAATAAATCACTTCAGCACCACGTTTGCGATAGCAAACCCAGTGAGTGCCTCTATTTTGAAAGTCGTCCAAGTTTACCACTGCTGTTTCATTATGCCATGGACCATCGGGAGTTAGATTATTTCTCATGAAAACACCTCTGAAATCTGAGATTTTCATCATATGAGCATATTTTTTTAGATCGTAGTCAGTCAGTGCACGATTTGGCAAAGTTAAATCGAAGTTTTTTTTTCTACTGACTTGATGACCACGACCGATATGAGGTTTCATAAATAATCCCATTCCAGTTTTATAGGGCTTAAGATGAAGACCTTTGCCTAAAGGAATAGCTTCCATGGTCTTATTATGCCTCTTACTTTCTTCATGATTTTTCTGCGCAGCTTTAGCATCATTAACTGCTTTAGCTATTCCAGCAGCGCCTCCTGCTAGAGCACCGGTTGCACTTAGTCCTGCGAACAATGGAATGAGAAAAGGAAGAACTCCACCAATTTTTTATGGAAGCGGCAGAACACGTGAAATGATAACTTTTTTCTTTCCACCTACACTTTTAACAGCTTGACGTGTGCACCCTTCAAGGCTGATTGAATAACCTTGCGAGAACTTTTACTTGTTGACATTGATTTTTTAGCCGCAGTCACTAACTTATTAAATTTCAGTCCCATTCCAGTTTTTCCTTTTAATTTCATAGCATTGCTAACAGCAGAAGCAAAAGCTTTTTCGCCAAGACTAGCATCCTTAGCTCTGACACGTTGCATAGCTTCCTCAACAAGCATTTTGTCAGCAGCTTTACGATCTCCGTATTTATCGGAGTAAGCTATGTCGTGTTTTTTACAAGCCTGATCAAGCGGATTAATACTAGGATCTCCTCTTTTCATTCGCTTTTTCAATTTAGTTCCGGGACCGCAGTATTGATATCCAGGAAGATGCATTTCAACAGGTAAGTTATTGATAACTTTATCAAGCAATTCATAGCCTTTCGGCTGTTTCTGAGATTTGTGTATGATCATCTCTCTTCGAGTGTTGATTCACAACTGACGTTCATGGTATAAAACGAGCGTTTATATTTCAAGAGCTCAATGTTGAATCTAACTCTGTTGTGTGAACATGGATTTTACCGAGCAGAACGTCAAACTCCCCATGACAAATTTCGATTTTGGAAAAGAGAAGAGAAAGAAGCGTCATGGGGAACTACTACCAGATAGTATACGAACAGTATTCTGTGGTCCATCAAACTGTGGAAAAACAAATAGATTGTATGTATACTCTAAATCCTTGAATCAGCCAAAGTATCAATTTCTCAAAAATGTTTTGGATCCGATTGAAGGAGTATCATATCTTCCGTTCAGTGGGCATGAATCTGTAGTATCTCCAGATGAATTCCTTCCAAATTCAATAATGATTTTTGATGATGTGGCATGTGAGAAGCAGGATAACGTCAGAGCATTCTTCTGTATGGGAAGACATAAGAGTGTAGATAGCTTCTATCGATGTCAATCTTATGCTCATATAGGAAAATATCTCATTAGAGATGATGTCAATTTGTTAGTAATTTATCGACAAGATGATGTAAATCTTAAACATATCTACGAAGATCATGTGAATACCGATTTAACTTTCAACGAATTTTGGAATCTTTGTTCTGAATGTTGGAAGAATGATAGATATGGATTCATCGTTATTGACAAAGATAGACCGATGAATGAGGGTAGATACAAAGGATTTGACTGTTTTGCAATAAAAAAGGAATTATGAGTCTCAAACTTACAGTTCAGTTGTAGATATCACCACATCAGCATGTCAGTCTTCCCGAAAGAGAAGAATGTTCTTAGTGAGCTCTTGCGAGCTCGTGAGGCTATTAAGAAAAAATACACTTTATTAAGACAGGAGAAAGATGATTTTGAAAAAGTCATCGGTGATAATCTAAAACCAGTCATCACACCACTTGAGAAACTTGTTGAGATGAAAAGTGAAAGCAAACTACAGCAACCATTTAATCATATTTTGGATAAAAACAGCAGCAGTAAGAAAATGAAAAAACGAATGAAAATCGATCGATCAAGTTTGCTCAACGATCAAAATAAGAACAATAAATCAAGTTTATTGGATTATACTGTTTATGATGATGATGATGATGATGATGTTTTTGACACAATAACCAATTCTACATTTAGATCTGTGAGTGGAAAAAATGAATCAGCTGAAGACTTTTTATCATTGCTAGATAAAAGCCGTAGAACGATTGATAATATATACGGAGTGCGTGTATATGATTGGTGATTCAGAAATTGAATTTGATGATAAATATGTCAAAGTCAGAAATGAAAGTTATCCTAAAACGAGTGGACGATAGAATTGCTATTTAAAAAATATCCGGATGATCTTCTTTTGAGTTCAGCAGATCGTGCAAATTATCGCAAGATTCTGGAAGCAACGAATGCTCATCGGAAAAAATTCAGCAAAGATGAATCTATCCGAATGTCGAGAAGTAATAAATATAAAAATATCTTAGCACCAATGTTATGCAGCACTCCACGTAAAAAGAACAACAGCAATGGAGGAGGACTCATACCTAAATATAAAATAGCTAAGAAAAATTCTTCCATTGATCTCGTCTACTGGGATGATCCAAACGAGCTTACTGAGAGACTTCGACTATTGATTGCCGAACGATCAGATGGAAATAATAATCACGACAATGAAATCCAGTCGATTATTGAGGAATTACGTGAAGCTGGGCATATATATTGACACACAACTTTCTTCTTTGCATCAGTACTACCATGAGTCTCGATGTGTTTGAAAGAAAACTTGAGGGCTCGCAAGTGAGTCGTGGTCCTCCAGGCATTGGTTTCAATTTTACACCGGACGGTCATTTTGATTTAGAAAACAAGCGACTTTGCAACCTAGGACCGCCCAATCAGCCAAACGATGCAATCACCTTGCATTCACTGAAAGTTATTCTACAAACTGAAATAAATTTTATAGCTGCTAAAATTGCTGGAATTGGTGAAGTTATAGAAGAATATAAGCAGCAAGTTGAAAAACATCAATTGGAAGTGGATGCAAAATTGCGTTATCTTAAGAGAACAAAGGTTTTCATTACTTACTCACTGTCATAGATATATTTTCAAAGTATGCATGGGCCGTGGCAGTCAAGTCAAAGAGTGGTAATGATGTTACTACAGCTATGAAGTCAATACTGAAAGAAGGACGAGTACCGAAGAATCTACAAACTAACCAAGGAAAAGAATTTTACAATTCAATTTTTCAAAAACTTATGAAGAAGCACAATATACACTTATACTCTTCACATAGTAATCTTCATGCAAGTATATGCGAACGATTCAATAGAACGTTAAAAAATGCAATGTGGACAGAATTCAGCAAACAAGGAAGCTATAAATGGTTGGATATTCTACCTAACTTGCTCAAAGCATACAATTCGAGAAAACATCGGACAACAGGAATCCAGCCTGAAAATGTTACACTGGCAAATGAGCGAGAAGTCAAGAGACGTTTTCCAAATGAAAAGTGGCCAGTGAAAAAACCGAAATTTAAAGTAGGAGATAAAGTACGAATAAGTAGGATAAAAAATGTTTTTGAAAAAGGTTGCACAACAAACTGGTCAACGGAAATTTTCACAATAACTCTCTGGCGGCTTTTATCAAGTGGAAATTCATAAAACTATGTATCCAGAAATTTATTTAGTAGAAAAAGTTTTAAAGAAAAGTGGTAAACGCGTATATGTTAAATGGTTAGGATTTAGTGACAAGCATAATAGTTGGATAGATAAAAATGAGATTGTATGAATTATTCAAGGTTCAAATAAATAAGAAAGTAATTGTTATTATATTTAATAATGTATTTATTCATGTAAATTGCACACAAGTTTGAACAAATAAATAAATAGTATTTAACAATTATCAGTCTTTGTATTTCATTATTTTTGCATGTGCTGAACTTAAAAGAAGTTCCACCCTGGTATGATATGAATAAACTAAGTTTATTTGCTGTGTTAGAGAGATTATTGAAAAGTTCTTGATCTTTCAAGATTGCTGATGAGATCTTTTCTGGCAGAAATATTTGAAAGCTGTCATCGATCTCGGCCACGATCTTGGTGCCGAATCTCGTCTTTACTTCCTTGAGCGCAGTCACCATGCATGCATGATCTTTTTCTAAGTCCGTGGCTTTCTTCTTGGGGAAGAACTCGCGCTCAGCAATTTTGTTAAGTGCAGATAGATCCATTCTGAAAAGTAAAAATATAGGAATTTGTGTTAGAGAAAATACTTTCTTTGAGAAGAAAAATAGTGAGAATCAGCTATGAACTTGCTTGGAAATGTTAAGAGAGTCTTGGTTTCTTCTCCAAAGGCAGGTAATTTTCAAGCTCGACTGCTCGAATGTGCTCTTCACCGTGCTGCGTCGGTTGATATAACCCATTCCCCACCATGATGTCTGCCCCTTCCATCGCCTCTTGTAGAATATCCCTTCTATCGGAAGATGCCCCCTCCATCGATGGATTACATTCGTGCATTAGCTCCTCACAAACATCGTTTTCGATAATGATTTGTTCACCTGTATCGCCATAAAGTGACACCCCCACTCGTGCTGCACTGTTTTCATTGGTCACTTCGTTCCCCCTGTCCATTGATCTCTCGCTTTCTTCTTCAGTATTGGTCGCTTCATACCCATTCTCCACTTCCATCTCCCCCACTCTTTCTTCTCTTGTATCAGCCATTTTTTCATTCCCCTCCATTTGAATTACAGCCAGCGCCATCTGTTCCTCAATAATTCGGTAATGACCCCAAGGCAAAGTGTCTGTGCTATGAGGTAATAAGTATCTTTTATCATCATGCGGACTTAGTGCTATTTTATTCTGTTTTTCAGTATGCACTACATGCAATTTAGAGCGAATGTTGCACTGCTGACGTTTAACAATAATTTGTTCTTCAAGACATTTTCGATAATCTTCGAACGTGATTGTTTTCTTCACAACACTCGATTTTATGCCTTTGGCTTTCTTCACAGTCTCAGATCCATCTATCAAAATACTATACACTTTGCTACGTAAACCAATAAATTCTGTCATAATCTTGCCACAGCATTCATCTTTCATTAATCCAGGCACTTTTTTATTGACACGCGGGATTCCAAATTGATCAGAAGTATCAAATTTGTGCAAGTCTTCTTTCATTATTTTATACATATCCACATCAACGATTTCATACATTAGACTATATGTGTCGGTGTAAAGGAGTTTACATTTGTCCCCAAGTCGACGCTTCATATATGAATAATGAAAATCGTATAACAATGTTTTAGACAAATCGAGAATGCTGTGACCAACGTATATTGGTTTTTTAATTGTAATACTCGTTCTCTTTAGCTCTATAGCAACCAAATTTTCATCAAAGATAGCACAACTATGAAAATTTGGTTGAGCTATACGTGCTTTTGCTCCATAGCGACCTATAAATTTATTCACTAATCGCACATCAACGCGAGATCGTTCTCGCTCGATGCACTTACCATATACTGCATTAATTAATAACTTGTAGAAAAACTTTTCAAACTCATTCTTGGCCTGCTTTCTCTTCTCTGTATTAAATTCAACATATGGTTTGAGCCAAGGCTTCTGCTCAAAACTCAAATCCTATGCACTTTTTTTAGTCGAAGTCCATTATCTAATACCTGTTTTAACGCAAGATTATGAATGACATACCTTTTCTTATCGTTCAAAGTAGTCAACAGTTTCTTTTGCTTTGAGCCAGAGGGTGTACGATGCTCTGCACAAAAAGGCAAATCTTGATGATCATCATGTATTTCTTCAGGATACTCTAAATCTACTTCAGCAAAGTAGCCTGTATCAGAGGTGGTGCATTGAAAAATTTTGAATTCGTTTCATATTCGATCCATTTGAATTTTCTCACTGGTAAATACTGCACCATAGCCCGTCCATAAAGATTATTAATATCAAAATATAAGAGTGTCTTCGTTTACTGATTCGTATCGTATGATGGTCCCATGTACGGATTGTTCGCCTTAGCATACCGATTGCAACATTGACTCCTCGAATGCCTGCTTCAATAAACATCAGCATATCTATATCTGTAAGAAGCTCCAATTCCACTTTTGTCATTTTTAGAGCTGCTGAAAATGTGAGACCTGGAGTCGTGTAAAAGTGTGCAGGACATACGCTTTCAGAGATGTCTCGAAAACTTTCGAAGACGTCAGCTAATAACAAAATATCTGTTTTCAAGTACAAATCTGAATATTCACCCAAAGTTTTTATAGTAAACATATTCCGTACTGTAACAGCATGGTGATAGTCTTCGTCAATAATATGGGAATCTGTTAGTTTATTGTAAAACTCATTCTTCTCTGGCAGTTTTGTAGTCATCAACTTGTCCAATCCATCTATGAAATCATATGGAAATATACCTTTTCGTCTAAGAATATTGATTTGCTCATCTGTAAATCCATTATTTTTAAACTCATTCACTGCTATCGGCACGGTTTCCAAATATGATGCAAGCTTTTCCAACGATGATGGTAAAAAACGTCATGAATCTATAAATCTAAAACTGATGTCACGAACATCTGTATACTTCGTAAATGAAATATATTTTTCTTTGTTGTGAGGTATCAGAGATACTCGTCCATTCATTATTGTAGAAGTAGCAATCTCTTTCAAAATGAAGTGTGTGTCATAATTGAGGTTATGAAAGATAACCGGTACAAACCTCGAATCCTTGTAATTTAAATTGCATGAATTGTGAGCTGCACCTCTGAAACTAAATAGAAAAAAATGTCTTACATGTTGTACGGCATTTAAGTCAAATATTTGTATACATTAAAAACTAACGTACCGTCCTGGTAGATGACAATGGTCTCGTACTGCGAGTTCTTCACTTTTGATAGGCTTTCGGCATATATGGCAAACAGTTGACGTCCGATAAGATAATTCTTCTAGATCTGTAAGTCTCATTGGTTTTGGATTTTTGTAGAGTAGATCAATATTTTCAATAATTCCTTTCAGTTCTCGAACAAACCATTTTACCGGTGTCTCTTCATCTTCATTTTCTTGTCTGTATGATTTATAAACAGATAAACTGTCATGGAAGCTGCACTTTATATAATAGCCTATCCTATATGCTTCATGAAGCTGAAAAGCATTTTCATTTTCAGTAGGCTTTAACAAACATTCAAATCTGCATAAATAACAAAAGGAACTTTTTCACTTTTATTGTAATCTTCAAATTTAAGAATGTTATTCTTAAAGTCGGGCAAATTAATTCGACATTTATTTAAATTTTTGCAATCATTTTCACGCATTTCCAGCCTTTCTTCACAGTAAAATATTTGTAAACACCTTTCGCAGTGGTATGATTTTACATGAGATTTACTTAATTGAGTGCTTAAAAGTCGAGACAGATATTTAATCCAAACGTAGTGGTATTTAGGCAAGCTTCCGCCATCATCATGATTATTTTCTGCATTTTCATCTATGTAAAAATCTTGAATGAGGAGTAGATTAACATGTTTTTCTTTCTTTTCTTTTGTAATATGGCATGGCGATACTTCGAACTTTGCATTGTACTTTTTTAATATGTATACATTTATTGAAATATCATTTAATTTTTCGAATTTCGGAACATCTTTGAGTTTCACTGGAAATTCTATATCACCAAAGTTCTGCTCGTTCTCATACAAACGATATTGATTAACTCTATTGGGATTAGTTTCACTAGGATGCAATGCTGAAAGTATAGCATACTTGAAACATTGATTATCATTATTACGAACATTAACACATGCCTTTTTCTTTTCTAACTGTGGAAGTGGAATGAAGGAACTCCCCTTGATTGGAGAATATTTTTTCATATTGATACACAAACTGATAATACTTGTCAGGGTCCAGCCAGAATCTTTCTCCTGGAATTCTTCAAGCTGGGTGAGAATAGGTTCTTTGATATGATCCTTGAACCATTCTTCCAAATTCATTGACATGAATGCTGTAATACTTTCACTTGTAAAATATTTAATGTCTGTCGTTTCCTCACCATTTTTTTGCATAGAAAATTCTGCGATAAAGTCAGAATTTATTTTTGCAGCGTTATATCCCTTCAAGCAATCTTCTACTTTAACCTTGAAGAGCTTTTGCGCATCGTTAAAAAAACTTAGAATGTCTACATGCTTTATGTTTACAACTACACCTGTTCTAATTCGATTTTGAAACGCTGATTCTACATCTCGCCACTCAAATCTAGCTTCAGTTTCTTCTGATTGTAGACCACCTCCTTGGTGAAGATGTTGTTCGAGTTGAACTTGCACACATGAAAGATGTGTCATACAAGTTTGATATTTCTGCTTTTCTCCTCTTGCAAGATTAGCTTTCTCGATTTTTTCGTTCAATTCCTTTATTGTGGAATTGCACATGTACAGCCAATAATGAATATCATTATTGCTCATTTGATGTATATTTCGCAAAGTATCACGCACTACTTCAACAAGGCGTTCAAAAAGTTGAAATGAAGTCATATTTACTTTTTTCACTTAACACTCACAAAACAGAATTGTATAAAGAACTAGTTTCGTGTACTGTGGTAGACGAAATCTGCTCCTCACAGTAACATTTCTTGCTATATATAGACGAGACCACGAAAGAAAAGGAGACAAATTTTAGAAACTACCAATGAATAGGAAGTTTGACAAGGAGAAGGGATATTTTCTTGGGAAGGGATGGATTTTCTATCTTTGCTCCAATGAGAAGTGGTCATCTTCGACATTGAAAAGCTGAGGAGCAAGTCATGACGAGGAGAAGGGATATTTTCTTGGGAGGGGATGAATTTTCTATTTTTAGACCAATGAGGTCTATGCTTCTTTTTGACAACCAATTGTGTGACAACCAAGGTGGAGTTTCTTCTTATATAAGCAGGATGACAAAATTCATCTGTTCATTTACAATAAATTCGTCTTATAGAATTAACTCTACGAAGCTGCAAGATGACTGCAATGTGTGAATACAAAAAGATGTTTCAAAATACCATACTGAAATATCCGGAAGAAAATGTTTATATTGTTGACATACAAGGATTTCAAAGAATTGCTGCGGATACTTTCATTTTCAAGGAAATTAGTTTTCTCAACATAAGAAAAACAGCTTTACCAACTGCTTACCTCTTCAAGTCTCCAATGCCGTGGGAAGAACTTACCGAGGAAGAAAAATGTATGATACATTGGCTAGAAAAAAGTCACCATAGAATTGAATGGAATTCTGGTGACATTCCATACCATCGACTTCAACATGTCTTACAAATCTTTACACGAGATGTTAAAAAGATATTCGTTAAGGGAGAACAGAAAGCACTGTGGTTGAAAAATTATTTGCCGAATACGTAAGTATTTATACATTCCTTCAGTTCGTTTTTTTTTCACGCTTTTAATACTTCAATTTATCTACATTATTTTTTTCAGTC
The DNA here is from genome assembly GCA_037356405.1 of Nasonia oneida. Taxonomy (NCBI): domain Eukaryota; kingdom Metazoa; phylum Arthropoda; class Insecta; order Hymenoptera; family Pteromalidae; genus Nasonia; species Nasonia oneida. The sequence continues at coordinate 162,358 of JAZHPH010000118.1, read as the reverse complement.
TGATATGTAATGTCGAAGATCTTGGATGCCCTCCGCTCGAGAACATAAAAAGTAATAAAAATTACTTTTACTTGCACCATCATCTTTCTATTAGAAGAAAACCATCATGTGCCGTCCATAATGCTCTTTCAATAAGAGCATGGTTATTAAATTATTTGTCTGAAAAATTTATTCAAGACGATGTTGATAATTATTGAAATGTACTATGAAAAAAATTATTGAATAAAATGATTTTTTTTAGAAAAATTAAATTTCTTAAGATTATTTTTTTTAACTTTTCAAAATATGTTGTACACAGTTGTTATTTTTTATTATAAAAAAAATATGAAAACTTTTATTATTAATTTGAAAAGGGATTGAAATTTGTCATCACCTCTTATTCACACGTAGTCAATTTATTAAATTAGTTTATTTATGAAGACAAAGAGCAGAGTAATTCAATTTAAAAATAATACCTAAATTTTCTGAAATATTTTACAATTTTTTCAACTTTTCTAAAAATTTCGTACACCTATCATTAAATAAAACTTTGAATTTGGAAAAACTCCCGCCAGTGTCCGTCGTAGGTTAACCGGAGCTGACGCGCATGTGCATCAGCTTCAGTTAACCAACGGTCAGCGCTGGCGGGAATTTTCCGGAATTCAAAGTTTTAATTAACCGTGAGGTGTTCACAGTTCTATAAATTTATTTTTTTTTTTTATAATTTTTGTAAATTTTATTTACGATTACATGATCTATATTGAACTTTTCGGTCACTAGTTTCTAATCTGCGTAAAATTCGAGATTCGTATTCAAAAATACGAAATGGAGGCTTTTGCTCTGCTGCTATTAATCTTGGTTTTATTTCTGCATGCCATTTAGCGACTTTATGATCTTCTTCAGTGTGCAAATCCAATTCTTCGTAAATTTCCTTCATTTTATATTTTATATAATTTCCAAATTTATTTTTGTATTTCCAATTGGTGCTTGATATTCTATCTTTATATTTGCTTATCAAACAATCAAAATTTGATGTTGAAGGTGATAAAAGCGAAGTCACATTTTTAAAGGAAGAAAATGCTAGAGGTGTGTGTGCTGAGGATATAAAATGTGCAGTCTTTGACAATGTTTCAAATGAATTTAAGTATGTAGGCTTCCTTAAGTCACATTGGCTAATATTCATAGGATCTGTAGGTGATTTCAACACAGATGTAAAATTAACAGGTTCTTGGTTGTTAGAAAGCATATCATCGTAAGATCTGCGCAATTTATTCGACACTTCATTTTAATTTTACCGAAAAAAAAAATTAATTTACTAGTAATCAACTAATGCTTAATAATAGTAAATAAAGTGAAAGATAAATGCCAAAATATAGCACATATTTTTTAATGATAATATAATTGAGTAATCAAATCTTATTAAATCTATCTTATTAAATCAAATCTATTTAAACATTAAATGCTTAGAACATCCTGTGATCTCCCCGCGTTGCAACGCAGCTCGCTTCAAAAGTTGTTTCAAGTTTGCACGTGTGCCATCCCTTCGCATTTTTATAACATCCTAGCACGCCATACCTCGCTCACTAACGCTCGCTCGGTTTGTATCTATTGTTTCAAAAAGCATTATGCATAATCAATTTAATGATTTTTTTCATATACGCACATAAAAATTATATTAATAATTTTTTTTTAATGTCATTATTCTATATTTGATAAGCTTGAAGATATGTTTTATTTTGTATTTTAAAAAGTATAAACCTGCTGACAAAGTTTGATACAAGTTTATAGGAATCAATAACAGTTCATATCGTCTTTGAGTTTAACTTTACATAACATTTTTCACCTTCGAATTTTATTTGACGAAATAAGATTAATTAATTATTATCTCATCATCTATAATCCTTGGTAAATTGCGTTGTTGTTGCTGTGGTCGCTGTTGCTGTTGTTGCTGCGGCTGTGGTTGCTGCTGGTATTGCTGTTGTTGCTGCGGTTGTTGCTGATGCTGTTGCTGCTGCTGCTGTTGCTGCTGTTGACTGTCTGTCCTTTTCAATTGTAAAATACCACGTCTCGGTACTGGTCTCGTAACCTCTGAAAAAATTAAATGAACAAAAAATAAATTTATTGTATAAAAAATAATACAAAATAAAACTAATTTATTGTTGAAGCATTTTTACCTGAAGTCATTGTTGATATTCCTGGTTTTGGTGACGTTTCTCTCTCTCTCCTTCTTCTTCTGCTCGTTGCCTTCTTTTTCTGTAAAATAAGAAAACAAATTGGCATTATTATTTTTTTTAAATAAAGTTATATCATTTTTAGAATAAATTTAATATTTTTACCATTTGCTTTTCTCTTCATATTCGAGGATGTAATCTTAGGAATCCGCTTGAGATCGCGTATACTTTTAACGGATTTGCACGATGCGTAACTGGATGATGTTCCGCTTGAACTGCAGCTCGAACTAGAGCTTGAGCGAGACCGTCTTCTTCGGGTCGCCGAGGATTGCCGAGGCTGCTCAGCCGTCGGTGATCGCCGAGGCTGCTCAGCCATTGGGGATCGTCCAGACGAGTTAGCAGCTGGGGATCGCTGCGGCGGGTCAGCCGCCGGGGATCGTTGAGGCAGGTCAGCCACCGGAGATCGACGAGGCGGGACAGCTGCCGGCGATCGATGCGGCGGGTCAGCCACTGGGGATCGTCGAGGCGGGTCAGCTGCCGGCGATCGCCGCAGCGCCAATTGTTGCAAAGCAGCATTCGGTGGTTGCGGCACTGCAACATTAAAAAAATTCAAATAAATTAATTAAAAACTTAAAAAATTCGTGACTTTAAAGTGGAGTCATAAGAAAATTAACTTACATGTTTCTACTATGTCCATGGCCCAGGACACGTAGTCTAGCAACGTCAGGAGAGTTGGTGCGTTGGCGATCAGCCAACGTATACGCTCCTGAGCATCCTGTAGACTTTGTCGGCTCCGAGAAGGCTGCATTGATGAACTTTTCTTCGAAGACATTTTCTTGGCAGCTTGCAAGAAAACCTGTGACTGACTCCGGTGTATCTTGAGGGGTTATTTATACTCGAAAACAGGAGCACACTTTTCATTATTTTGCCGAAAATCCTCTGATTTGCTGAGCTTCTTTTCCCACTACTTTCCAGAAAAGTCCTCTAATTGGAGAGAAATGTTCCTCCCTTAATTTCAAAAACACCTCCCTTGACCTGCTCCTCCCCGTCAAATAAAAAATTCACTTGTCTTCGTGAGATAATCTATGTGCACTTTTGCAGACCTTTTCCAAAAAATAATTGATTTTCACCGTGGTTAGCGAAACAAAAAGAAAGGTGTTGCCAGCGGGCGTAGTTTCTAGTTTCCTGCGGCCCTCTTCGGTCACTCGTCAAAAGCTAAAAGCCTTTACAACGTTCATCTCTGCAGGTATCTGCGACACTCATGCATTTTCGTCCACTGCTAGCGAAACGAAAAAAGGGAGGGGTATCTTCATAAAACTTATCGGTGCCTCTGCATCTTTTTGGGGGAATTCCTGCAGGCCTCTAGGAAACTCGTCAAAGTCAGTACGACGTGTTAATCTCCGTGCTCTCTGCAGGTAGCGCAACAAAATAAGGGATCTCCTGCCAAAAATGACTATCATGAGACCTATCGGTCTTGGTGCATGCCTCTAGGTTACTTGTCAATCACTATAAGCGGATCTCTGGAAGGAAAACTGCCTAGCTTTTCTGGGAAAGCTAATGGGGACTTAAAATTAGGGGTGGTCCCACAAGCAGCCATTTGTAGGCAGACATAGCATTTGTAGGCGGTGAGAAAACTTTGAATCGCTTATGCAAGAGAAGGGATTGAAAGAACGCTATAGGCTTTCAACAAAATACATACGGGGGTAGACTGGGAATACTCTCCCACTCTCTCATCGGGTACTAAAACACTCTGAGAGGATAGAGAGTGTTTTAGTATCTTGGAGAGAGAGAGGGGATCCCTCCTCTTCCATCGGGTACCAAAACACTCTGAGAGGAGAGGGGGTGTTTTAGTATGTCTATGTTTTGGTATGCCTATAGCCTATCTACTTAGCTCTTTACTTGAGAACCGCTTAACAAAATTGTTTGAAAATTAGCAGCAGATTTTTTATGGTAAATCATCAAATAAAATTTTGAAGCATTTGACTACATTGTTTTAGAGATATAAGGAATCAAAAAATTTTCAAAAAAAATGTAAACCTTGATATCTTAAGAACCATTGGGTTTGAAAGCTGCGTAATGAACTTAGCAAAAACACATGAAATATCTACTTTTTCTCAAAATCTAAAGTGCAATAAAGCCTTTTTACGTCTGTAATCAAAGCACAAAATAAAACACTCATTTTTTTAAGTTTTCAATTTATTATTGAAAAAAGAAGTGGTCAAATCACTTAAAATTTTAATGGGATATAGTTTGGCACGTTACCCATCGGCATTATTTTTTACGTGAGGTTATGATGTTTAGTTTCAGATATGAACACAAAAAAATCCCTTTTTTTATTTTATCTGCCGAACAAAGCGGTCGATCCCGAAGACCAAACAAGGAGAAGTAATTAATTTTTTCTTCTTCAAATGCATTTTAGCTGAATTGTTTGTAACGATAGGATGATTGAAAAAAACGCAAAATAGTGTTTTTCAAAAATTAAAAAAATGGCCATGAAAAAAATAGTTGAGAAAATAAAAAACAACTGTTTTTCCCGAATTTAGAATCCAAAAATAGATACGCATTTAAAATTTTATCGATATTGACGGAGTCGTTCCAGAAATATTACGGTACACACACACATCCATACGGATATTTCCTCAAAACACTTGATTTGAACTTCTAACCCACCAAAAAGTATTTTCTAGAAGTTTTGACAAAACTCAAAATTTTACTATTACAAAGCTTCCTCTAGGAGGAAGCAAAAACATGCATAATGAAACTGCAAAAGGCAATATATATATTTCAAGAAATACGTACCAATTGTAGTGTAGCAGAAAAATATCGGGCCACTTCACTCGGTGGTTCTTGTCGAAAAATATCATCAAACTGAACTTTTCGGTCACTAGTTTCTAATCTGCGTAAAATTCGAGATTCGTATTCAAAAATACGAAATGGAGGCTTTTGCTCTGCTGCTATTAATCTTGGTTTTATTTCTGCATGCCATTTAGCGACTTTTTGGTCTTCTTCAGTGTGCAAATCCAATTCTTCATAAATTTCCTTCATTTTATATTTTATATAATTTCCAAATTTATTTTTGTATTTCCAATTGGTGCTTGATATTCTATTTTTATATTTGCTTATCAAACAATCAAAATTTGATGTTGAAGGTGATAAAAGCGAAGTCACATTTTTAAAGGAAGAAAATGCTAAAGGAGTCTGTGCTGAGGATATAAAATGTGCAGTCTTTGACAATGTTTCAAATGAATTTAAGTTTGTAGGCTTCCTTAAATCACATTGGCTAATATTCATAGTATCTGTAGGTGATTTCATCACAGATGTAAAATTAACAGGTTCTTGGTTGTTAGAAAGCATATCATCGTAAGATCTGCGCAATTTATTCGACACTTCTTTTTTAATTTTACCGAAAAAAAAAAATTAATTTATTAGTAATCAACTAATGCTTAATAATAGTAAATAAAGTGAAAGATAAATGCCAAAATATAGCATATATTTTTTAATGATAATATAATTGAGTAATCAAATCTTATTAAATCTATAGATAACTATACATTTATAGATAACTATACATATCTATAGCTATGAGGAACATCAAGGTTGCTTCTTCCAGGGACTATTATACGTATAAAGAATGAAAGAAATAGCAAGAAATGCGGAGGAACCATAAGGAACCTTCATTATTAGTTCTAGTATCATATCTAGTTTTCATAGCTAGAGATATAGTTACCCAAATAAATTCGTAGACTGTTTCATATAACTATTAAAAACTTAAAATTTTTGTTTCTTATTTATCGAAAGTTAGTTATTTAAATTAATTGAAAACTTGTATAAAATGCCTCCTAACCGGCCTATTAAAAATGATAAATCAAGTTCACCAAAACCTTAAATGATAAATTTTAATCAGATTCCCAATCTAACAATAATTCTGTTAAATTTAATAAGTTTGATTAAACATTTAGATTAAACATTTTACTGGTTTCATCAGCTATATATATGTCAATGAATAAGATCGAGAAACAGCTATAATTAGTGGGCATTTATACAGGGTGTCTGAAAAGTTCCGGAACGGCATGATAACATCCGAACTAACAAAGGTAAAAAAAAATAAAAACACATGGTTGTTAGGATTTTTTCCCAGCTATCCGATGGGAACCTTAAATTTGACCT